>JACBWW010000004.1:41840560-41943145 GCA_020086605.1 Lanius collurio
GACAGGTGTGACATAATGTGACCTAGAACAGAAAGCCTTGAGGACATCACTTATTCTGACACACTGAAGCCTGGCCCCTGACATTTCAGAGAAAACAGTGAGTTTGCCGTTTTATGTACACCTGCAACACTGGCTGCAATTGGAAGGGGCAATTCCCCATTCAGGGTCTATAGCTAGACACTCCAGTTCATTTACTGAACAGACATCTTCCCCTGTACACAGAAGACCAAGAGACTTGTTGAATTCAGCTTAGCACAAATAGTGACACTGCTGCTGCCATCAACCCAGCATCACTTGGTCAAAGCAGGCAGGAATGTGGTTGCTGTTTGCACAAACCCAAGAAACCGCAGCCCCATGATGCAACCTGAAGGAAAAATGTGCTGCTGCTCAGTCCCAAAGCATCTACCCAGGCAGGGGTGTTTGTCAGCTATGCACTTTTAGTTGCATGTCCAAGTTAGGCCTCCCCACCCTTGTGAAGCAGGAGGTATTTTGATTCCCACTGTACAAGCAATCCACTTAAGATGGAGTTTTAATGACTTCACTGATAGCACACAGGAAGCCTGCAGCTCAGTTTCCACACTGAACCCTGGTGCTTCATACAGGAGACAATCCAACCTGTGAAAAATCTGATACTCTCTTAACCTTTTCCCCAAGTAAGAGCAACTTGTGACAGTAACATTACAATGCAAGAGTCCTGACCAATGGAGGAAGGGCACCTGCCTTCACTTTGTCCACCAGTGAAATCTGCACAGAAAGAATTTTGTTAAAGAACCACCTTAAAAACAACAAGCCTGTGATATAAAGCAGCTTAAGTTTTAATAAAAGTCTGTCTGTCCAAAGTAAATTAAAGAAAAATCCAGGGGTAAAACCAAAATAAATACAGCTCTGTGGTATTACAGTTGCGTTAGGAAAGCTGGCCTCTCCGTGACTCTGACTGCAAAACAGTTGCTCTTCAGAGATGGAGGTTCAGTGATCTCCCACAGGTTAGGAACTGATCCTCTTCTGGTAAAACTCAAAGATCGATTGAAACACAACTTTAAAACCTGGTCACTTTTTAACTTCGATGCAAATAAATGGCCATTTTCTCTCTTCTGCTAGCTTCCACATCAACCCAGCATTTTATTTTCCCTTTCCTCAACCATATGTATCCGTGGCACCCTTTCCAGCCTTTTCTCCATCTATCAGTTTTCCTCTGTTCAAGCAATATCCTTTGCTTGGATCAACTACACACTACACTTTACCTGTAACACAGATTTTATGCAAGTTGTGGGAAATCCCAGCATCTCTAAATAAATTTTACGTGCTTCAAAATAATAAAAATCAAGTTATTATAGGAAGCACAACTTAAGCATGCACACTTTATTTATACGCACCAAGATAAAAAATTTAAACCACATGTGCAGCACAGTTTCTTGCAACTTTGACAAGATTTAGAGCACACATGCAGACACAAATGGGTTTATTTGAGAGCTGCTTCACCCAGAGAGTACTCCATCTACAAGTGTTTATTTGAACACAGCTGCTAGTCTGATCTCCACCTATGCATATTCTGAAGGATGCATATCTACACTTCCTTAAGGGTGTGTCTGCAGCCATCTGAAATCCTGCCTATTTACATTCATCAGAAGCCTCTTTTTCACTTGTTTCCTCAACATCCTCTGAATGTAACAACAGTTGGATCCAACCTTAGCCCAAGTGTGCTTCAGCACTGGTGAACTGCTTCTAGCATGTGCCTTACCCACCAGACAGAGTTGTGTATTGAAAAGTTAACAGAAATACCTGTGAATGGATCTACAAACAGCTTCACCACTTTATTGGACCTACAGACACATCAGCAAAACAGTGACATCACCAGAGGCACAGAGAAAAGGCACAGCAGTGCACTGGGAAGAGGCAAGCCCCATTTCTCCTCACTTACACATGACTACATGTGCTAACAGCACACCGATGGAAAGCTTTCTACACTGATCTCAACTACCAAGCCAAGGAATAATATTTATAAATTTTATGAATAATGCTTTGTATTTATAATGTTGTTGTAAGCAGCAGTTAGCCATTATATACTTATTTACCCCTTTTACAGTTCCATAAAAAGTACATGTTAAGCAGCCACCATGGGGACATATATTGGTGCTTGGAGGTTGGCAAAGAAAGTGAGTTGTATTCAACCCAGACAAACAAACAATGTCATGGGGAAAAAAAAAAGAAGTTATAACCATTATTTTGATTAAGGTACAATTCAGCATTTATATGCATAGAAATGAAGCCTTGTAACATCAGACTATAAAGTCCTGTTTTAAATTAAGCTTAAGTTTATTGTGTGTTCCTGCCTGACATATAACATTTCAATTTTGCAAGCTCATTAGCCCTTCTGTTTGACTTTAGCGTGCCCTAATACCACCTAGCCAAGTAACGTTTCCAGTTACCTCACAGGGTACCTCCAGGTCACTGGAACAACTGAAAACCAGCAATGAGAACATTGCATCCTTTAGTTTGCCTCTAAGATGTATTTAGACTGAGATTACATTTACTCTCCATTTTGTCATCCTCACACAGCAGCAGATGGCACGAGCAGCTCTGCTCGGTATCAGCACTAAAGGCAGAACAGAAGACAGCCTGAAGACAAGTTGTCTCAGTCTCAAAAAGCAGTTTGGAATGGTCAGAGGAAAGGGGGAAATAGATTTTAAAGGTATGCATTCAGCTCCACTCTTGAGATAACAGCAGGAGAATTAGGTCTTCCTGGCCACACAGGGTGTTGTGATACAAGCCTTATTTATCACAGTGGCCACACACACTGCAGAAAGTTTCTGCATAAAAGACTGAGCTTGAAAGCAGCACATTTGTAAGTGACAAGGTGCCTACATTTGCTGCTTTACTGAAAATTCTGAAAATAATGACAAGTCAGTGTCTAGCCTGCAATCATCTTTGGCTTCATCAGTACTATGTATGCTATGGGGTGTTTTTTTCTACGACAGGCAGAGAGCAAAAACATGGTGCACAATATTCTTACCTCATCCATAAGATGAGAAACAATCATTTGCACCACGAAGAGCAAATTAGCTCAAAATATCAGCAGAGCTCCATCAGGAACTCAAAAAAAATTATTAAGGCTTGTTGGAAAGGATGCACAAAATGAGAAGAACCAAGGATTTATCAAATACCACTTTACTTGAAAAAAAAAAAAAAAAAAAAAAAGAACAAAGGAACAAGTGCTGCTGTATGTACCAAAGAGAGAAATCATGATCTCAAAGCTACTCTTTTTCTGACAAGTGTGTAGGTGCATCTATTGTTCTAAAATCCCAAACGTCAAGTTCAGCCAGGTTCACCAAGTGTGTATGGATAAGAGATGAAGAACATGAATGTGTTGAAGGAAGCAGCAATAGCAGCAGCATAACAGGAGATACTCAATTCTACCAGCACTGAAGTAATACCTGAGAACTATTAATAAAGGATGGGATGGTCACACTCAGACGTTACATGAAGAGGTGATCTGAAATAAAGAGTTCATTTTTGTCACCTGCACTTCAGCCAGTCCTCCTGAGTCAGCCCACCTAAAATGACAGAAGCCCTCTGAAAACACACACTGAAAGGACACTTGTTTCCTGTGCAGCTGTTCAGGCAAGTTTGTGGCAAGTGGATTCTGAGTCAAAGAATTGCCATGGAGTTGGAGAGAAAACACGAGATTCAGACCTTAGTTTGTAGAAAACTTAGCCTGAAAACTTACCACTGTATATAAAAATAATTTATCTTATTACAAGTTATTATCCTGAATCCTAGACAAGTTCTAATGTTACTTCATTCTGCTTAAAGCCTTCCTGCTTTCAACTGCAGAAGTTCTTTGCTCTCTGTACTAAGGTGTTGTCCACTATCCTGTAGCACTCTGTTTCAATGAGGGTGAAGCAGTCCCTGGACAGTACCTTTCTCAAATAGTCCATTCCAGTAGAGTAAAACACCACCATGGCACAGCCTTAGGAGGCAAAGGGTTTTCCTCTTTCCAGTTTGCAAAACAATATACTTGGCACTATGATATACAGGAACAATAAACTGGAAAACATTTGCAAATAAAGAGCTCCGATCCATCACCCTCCTAAACTGTCTTCCATAGAGACAAAGTGCGACTTTGTCTAGTAATCGCTCCAGGTGACACTGGAGCTGGAGTGACATGCAACATTTATCTCAGTGAGGGTGAAATCCCTTTTTTTTCTTTCAGTGGGGAGAAGGGTGAGAAAACACAACTGAAGGTGTGCCAGTGCAGCTAATAGATTTATCATTTTGAGTGCCCAAGAACAGTCTTTCAACACATGCATCTCATCAAGTTAATCAAAGGAAGAAGCCTTAGTAAGCAGAGTACCTGCTGATGGGCTGCAGGGGTGTTTACAGCACACTGTTAGGATTGAGACGCTGAATTTCTACCATTGCAGTTCCTCCCCAGAGATAATACAAGTGACAATTTCATCTCACATTTTACCATTCCTTTTTTTTTTTCTTGCCCTAATTTTAAAGTTTAGCTAGGCTGCACTCCAGGGAAGCATTAATGCAATATGCATTTGATACAGAAAAGCTAAAATGAAAGACTCCTGTTCTTTCCTTTTCCTCTCCCAAATACACTGGACCTCAAGCTTCATATAAAGAGGGAAAACTTCTAAAACTTGGCTAAGAAGCTCTCCCCAGGGCTTGTTTAACATATTCAGACCTACTTGCTACATATATACAGAGCTCTCCCTGTAAGTTTTACAACACAACTACTGTTTCTACAGACTTGGGTAAATACAGCATGGAAAATAAAATCCTAATTGCAAATTGGCACAAAACTCTAGGCTAAGGAATCAAAGGTGTAATCAGCACAGGAAAGGACGGTATCTGTGTCAGCACTGTTACTGGTCAGGACTATTTTTGCTTGGGTGGGAAAGGCACAGAAGGAAAAAGGGGAGATGCTGGGAGTGAACTTGCAGAGCTTTCCCAGACAGATGGAGAGACACTAAGGAAATAAAACTTTCCCTCCTTTTTGGTGTTAAGAATGGCTTCATTTCAGTATAGCAAATGATTTTATCTGGTAATGTCACATTTAGATGACAGCATAAGGCAAAAAAACAATTTGTTAAATAAGCATGAAATTTATTCTATGAGATTTTCCCCCAGGCATGCATTATAAAATACAACGCACAGCGCTTACATTATGTAATGAGAAACTATTCGTTGTAATTCCTGGCATTTACAGGATAACTCCTTAGCTACTACTTCTGAAGAGCAGGACCACAAAATCCAGAAGTCATAAAATTAACTTGGTTCACACCCAGACCAGTGCACATTTGCATTCCACACACAACTCAACACAGAGATGCTTCATCCAAGCTAATTTAATTTCTTAATACAGCTCAGGCGCAGTGCAGATCAGAGCAACAGGAGGCCAGCACAGATTTAGCCATGTAAACAATGTCATAAAGTTCCTATCCTTCAACCTGAAATAGTTCATATTTATTATCCCGGTGAAGACCTTTCCAGCAGGCGTTCAGTGAATGCCTAATTACAAGCAGTGTTTGCACTGGGGCAGCTCAGCCCAGAGGAGGGGCCACTTCCCAGCTCGGCAGCAAAACCTGTTCGGTCAGCGTGCGTGCCAAGGCGTGTGCTGGAGATGGACACTGGCCTTCACTCACACACACCCCAAGGCTTTGTCACAGCTCAAGTTACGCTGCTGCCTTTCAGAACAGTTGTGGAAGTAAAGGCGTGAAGATCTTGCCTTGGAGGAATCCTCAAACCTCACATACAGCCAAGTATTTCAAGCCATTTGAAAAAATTAACAATTCTTATTCAGCATGTTAAATGAGAGACTTGCAAATTTACTGGGAAAAAAACCTGAAGTTTTATAGGACAGTTTTTGACGCTTGGCTACAGTAAAAATGTTGCACACAAGAACCCATAACACCCTCACAGCAGAGTCTTGGCTGTGCCTGCCAGCCCTGGCCTGCGAGAGAGCTCTGCTGCATGTGGGACATAATTACTTAGGTAGGTATGGCCACACAAGACTGCACAGCATGAGTAGCCTGTTTGGTGTTTTCCTAAAACTTCTTACAAATATACAGCCAGTTTTCATGCTCTCATTTTCTGATAAAGACAACGGCTTCAGAGCCATTCAGTTACCCATTTGATTTGAATACTTCGATGGTGTAAAACTTCCAGGATCTTACAAAATCCAACATTGATCATATGATCTTGAAATCAACCCTCTCCTACAAATTCTGGATAGATTTGGACAAACAGTGGCAGGATAATACAATATAAGGTTAAGGCTACCATACATGTTTTTTCAGGTTCTGCACTAATATATTCTGGAAGCGCACTGGCCTAGTTTAATGATGAACTGGTACAATGAGAAAAGCTTGTGTACACAGGATTGTTGATACACAGGGTTGTATCATGTTCCTTGTTTCTAACTAACATTTCTTCAAAAGCAAGCTAGGCCACTGAGGAAAATCACCGCAGTAGTAAGAAAGCCTAAAAAAACACCCAAAAGAGGAAAAATTATGGAAAACATCACTTCTTTATACAAGGATAATACAAACCAGAAGTACTTGAATTATCTCAAACCATCACAAGTTTCCTTTTTAGGCTCAGAATATTTGAGAGCTGTATTTCTTTTAAAAACCCTACTGGAAGCCTACAAAGGTCAGGAAAGGGTCTACTTATAACAGAATTGCCCTCCAAATTAGAGCTAGATTATCACTTTACACAACACAAGTATTCTTATTACTGCACTGCTGTAAACTGATTAATAGGCAAATCACAGATTACATCTTGAGGGAGAAACACTATAAAATAAAGGAAATTAACCTAACTCTCATCTGATCAAGGAAAAAGTTAGAATGTACAATGGAAGAGTCCTGAGTTTAAGCCAATCATGGAGAAAGACATGGGTTTAAAAATAACACCATTAAGCACACGTCTATCACTGAGCAACACTGCTGTATAGGAGGCTTTTCTGATGCTGTCTTGCTTAAAATCTCTATTTAGCCAAGAATTTGTTCCGTGGCTGCATTTACCCCTTTCCCCCCATAGTCCATTACAACACTTGAATGGATGTTTATTTACTAGGAAACAACAGCACTGGCTCACAGAAGGGCTTGGCTGTTCTGGTTAGACAACATTGCCATTTGTCATGTTTTAGTAATGCAGTAAGAAAATTACCTTTGCCTGCTCTCAGGCAACAGAAAAGTCACACTTAGGGTACTGGATGGAAATTGAGGAAAGGATACTACTGTATCTACCAAGATTATTCTGCATGAACTTTGCTAAAAAAGTCTCTTCCCCAATTCCACAGCGAAAACCAAAGAAGTTACCATAATCTACATTTTGCATTCCTTGCTTTTGCATACTTTTCCTAAACTACTTGCTTTCAGGACTTTGTCAATATTGATATGTACTGAGACTACAGGATCAATGGGGAATAATGTCAAACTACCATAATTCCTACTTAGCCACTGAGAAATACCATTACCATGAACACGGCAAAGACATCTTTTTTTCAAATGGCTGATGAAAATTGCTTCATGACTGGGAAAAAGCACTGAAGCTGCAGTGTTACTGCAAGTATGCGCAGGCAGGTGAGGGCTGTCTATACATATATAAATTTATGTATCAAAACTTTACCTAAATTCAGTAATAACACAGTACCTGAAGTATTTTCACATTTTTCTAGGTTTCTCACTGAGGAGGTGAATGTGAACACTAGAAGATGTATTCACCCTGCATCTTGAGCTACTTCTACACTCTGAAGGAACATTTTGTGCATCAAGGAAATGTGCTCCAACACACAGCAAGTGAACCTTTCCCTTTCAACGTTCTGCTCTAAAAATTGTTTGAAACTGGGGAAAATACACCATGTTCTACTATGCAAATATCAGCTTCCCTGTATAATTATAGTGCATTTTGCTAGAATTGCATCATAACTTGAATACTACCAAGAGGGCAAACATTTAACCACTATTCTTAGTTTGTTAGAAAATTTTTCCCATATTACATAAACGTGTACACACCCTGATTTGGGCAGCACCATCAATATTTTCGCTGTTTTTACTTTAGTAAAAGAACAGCTATTTTTCATTTCAGTAGCTTTATTTTTATTAATGTTATGAAACAGGTATTAAATTTTCTCCTTCAGCTTTCTTCATTGTTACACTTCCCTTGTCTTTACCACAGTTGCCTGAACTTTCTGTACTGGCATACTGATTTTAAAAAAATCCTTAAAACTTCTGTAAAAGAATTTACATCTAAATGTGTATTGAACAGAAAAAGTGTTGAGGAGATTCTCCTGATGTTTTATTAAAATGAAAACAGCTGAGGAAAGCATAAATAGGATGTATTAATAGGATCACATACATTAATCAGAAGCAACAAAACTTAAACATAGCAGATTATTGAAAATATCATTGAAACTTTGCAAGCTCTTCAATATGTTGACCAGAAGTATGAACCATGCCAAATTCCTCTGAACAGATGCAGCCCTATATAATTTTACTTCTAGGCATATCTCTGACAAAGAGTTAGACAGTTCAGGGCAACCACACCTGAGCAAGTCACATTAAAAGAAGACACATAACAGCTAAGAATTAAGCAGCTCAAAAGCTAACATTGGTATATTGAGTCCATATTCAAACATCTGATTGGTTATACCTTAGAATTCAGTTTTCATTTCTTGGCCTGAGGGTCTGAAGGCTAAAATACAGAATATACTCTGCTCCCAAATGCTCCCCTACAGGCCTAGTGTTAAAACAAAAAGGGCATAGTATTCTGACTCTACAAGGTAAAAGAAATTCTTAATTTTGTTCCCGATACATGTTCCATTTTTATACAAAGAACAAATGGTCAACTTAATGCAAATTTTGAAAATAATTCTTTTACCATGAAACAATGTACTTGTTGCTTTTAATGATACAACATCCAAAACACTGCTGTTGCTGTTTCTAAAAGTAATAAAATATTTTATTCTACACATCAGGCTTTGCTTTTTTTGCATATACAAGGTATTCATGCATATTTGGAACCTAACCACAGTTATGCAGCTTGTATGGTGATTCTTGTATAAAGTGTCTTGTTTCTTGTCTTTCCCTATGAAGAAATTAATAAAAGAAATTATAAAAACCCACCCAGCTGAAGTCAACATTCATATCCTTCACAATGTGGGTGCATATCAAAACACCCAACAGGCAGACACAATACCACTGAGAAGTCATGTCCTGCTGTCAATCCAGGCAGGGACAGACACCCACTGCCCTGTAACCCCAGGCCTCTCCACAGCCCATCAGATTCTTTTTGTGTGCCTGATGGAAGGGGGAAGGTCTAGGGCAGGAAAGGTCTGGCGTTAATGGAGGATGTTTACTTCCCACACCAAAGAAAAGGGAGAGTAACTATGCTTCCGTGTCCAAGGATTCAGTCTTTTGGAAAACAAGCCTTCTCTGATAAACCTTTACCTTTTAAACAGCCAGTTGGAGAAGGAATGATGTAGCATAGGTCCAGCTGATAGTAACAAGAAGGTGATGTACAACTCCTCTGATCTTTCACCTCACATAGCTATTGCTTTGTCTTTACCAGTAGTGGTTTGTTGGGAGACAAAGTTTTAAAGACAAGACAAAATGTGCAAGACTTAGCTTAAAATTCACACAGAGACAAGATCTGGCAGGTATAATCAGCATTGCATGCTCCTTCTTGGGGTTGAGTTGATCTGTTTTAACATTGTCAATAAAGTAAGAAGTCGTGTCCCCACTATGGTTTTAACAGCTTACATATTCTAATTATTTCACAATGAAAACACACTTTTTTTTTTGATTGAAGAAGGTGTTTTGCCTACACAGATACAGCAAGTTCGCAAAGAGCTGCCACTGCAGACACAGCACTTATGAGGAAACCTGTGCTTTGCACACATATTTTAAAGTCACCCCTCACCCATGCCTCTGAGCTGTCCAAGTAAAACAAGCTATACTGGTAAAATAAACACATTTTGCCAATAAATACACTTGACTTTGTTCCAGTGCAGGTGTACTCTCAAAAACCTTCTTCAAACCCCAACCAACAACGCCAGAAGACATTTGGAGCAGTGACAAGACTGACACGGGTAACGCCCAACTTTTCCACCCAGTGATTCACATGTTTCCTCCAGTGGCATGCCAGGCTTGTACACCACAGAACCTACCCAGTGCTTCCCTGAAAAGCCTGATTTACTGGGATTGCACAAATCAAAGGCACTGCACGTGCAGGGGATGATGCAGCCACCTACCTGCCGCTCAGGAGCCCACAGAAGACAGCAGCCAAGGCAGGGCGGCTGCCCCTGTCCAGAGGTTCTTTCCAGGGGCCCTTGAGGAACCAGGGGCAATTATAAGTCCAGGCCACAGAATGAGCTCCCAGACCCAGGATGCTTGGGTACACTTCATGCCAGCACATCACAGCAACCAGAGCGGTTCTGGGGTCAGAACCAGCCTTCAGTTCGTCTGCCTTCCATCTAGTTACCCCTGTAGTGAACCCAAAGCTTCAATAGCCTAAAGCACACCTCCCAAAAAGGCATCTGGCTTCAACTTGTGCATCTGACACAGAAGAAAAATCAGTTATTTTCACAGTAATTTGTTCCAATGGCTGATCACATCCATTGTTAAGCCACACATCCTTTGAATATTTAAAACCTAGTTTTAACATCCATATTTCCAATTATGATTGCCATCCTTTCTCTGTTACACCTTTCTTCAAACTTCATTAGTTAGATATTATATTCACCTCTCAACCTTCTGAGTAATTAAAAAAAAAGAGAAAATCTCCTTCTGCCTCATTATTAGAAAGCTTTCCCCCCATCTTTAAATACTGCACGTTTTTTCTACCTTTCTAAAATAGAAGGTATCCAAGTGCCTACTCAAAACAGTGAAAGCATGACAGCTCAAAAGATCTGGAGCTCTCCTAAAATCTTAATAGAGATGAACAAGCACACAAAATTTTATCTGGATCTCCCTTCCCCAACAAATTAAATAACCTGTTGCAAGTTTCAAATGTTTTATCTTTCTAACATTGAAAAATCCAGAGAACTTCTAAATCAACAGAGAATCCCAAGTCAACAGAAAGAATGCTACTTCACATTATTTCAGCAAGCAAAGAGAAATCTATTTAAATCATCAATTTACTTACATTATCCAGAGAGAAGAGCTATAAATACAACTCTTGTTTTATAAATATTTAATCAGCTTAGTAACAATTAGAATCACTTCATTCTACATGGGTTATGCTACCTTTGATTAAAAACCTCAAGAAAAGAAAAAAAAAAGTTGGTTTTTTTGTAATCCATTTTCTTCACTTTCTCACTCACAATCATGGGGATGGAAGTCACTGCATGGTCATTCAAAACTAGGTTGTAAGAACCAAATGGAGAGCACATGGCAAAAATGTTATATCCTCCTTCCACATAAAATTATCATTGTGTTGCTTCCACTGTAATCCTTGAATACCCTTGAACAAAGAGCAGTTACTGAGTTGAGCCAAATTATCTGACCCAAGGGACTGTGTAGAAGGAGCTGAGAACATGATACAGCCTAAAACTTAAATGAGTTGTGTCTTATCATCTGCTAATGTGACCATTAGCATGGAAAGGCACTCAGTGCCACTTTACTGCCCACTGTCTCCAATGCCTTTTTCCTTATTCTTCCTTTCTCATACACAGAAAGGGCAAATGCCTTCTCCCTTCCCTCACAAGGACCATATTCAGAGAGCAGCAGTGAGAGATCCCAAACTAAGTTGTGCCCCAATTCCTTCAATACTGTCCTTCGTCTTACTTTAAAAATGCTACTTTAACGTACAGAACTCAGGAAAGATAACCAACCAACCCTGAACGTGCTGAAAAACAAGACCCACCCTCACCTCCCCATAAACACACTCCATATACTCAAGATCATTGAGGTGCTTGATGGATGAGAAACCCAAGGCTTATGCAAGTCAGAACTTGCAGACATTTCTCAATTTAAACATTACTAAAAGTGAAAGCTGCATTTTACCCTCTCTGGGGCTTAATTTACTGCCTCATTTCTAATTCCAGACAATCAGTTTCCAGCAAAACTTGAAAGCACATGCTCTCTCACCATACAACAAAGGCAGCCAGATTTTCCTCCTGTACTGTAGACATGTGCTTTTGTACCACAACTTCTATTAGCAGATTGTTGCTTAAGAGAAACAGACTGGCAACGAGAAACAGCTCAGCAGCTTGGCACTTGTTGGATTTGTGTAACCCTTCACAAACAGCCCTGCATTTCCATGAAGGCATCAAACATCTGCTCTGTACACATACAAACATTAAATAATCTAGAAGCTACAATGCTGTTCAAAAATCGGCAGCATGGATACAGAGAAACAAAACCCGACTGACATTCTCATGCTTCAAGACCTAGGAGTGAAAGTGAGTGACATTCTTGTAAAGAACACTGCTCAGCGTGGGAACTACGTCAGTTCCCATAAACGAGAGTGATAAGACCATACACAGAGCAAAATCACACGTAGCTACTTGTCCTATTGTCCCAAGCTGCCAGGACATGGTGTTAAATACTACTGTTGGAGGAAGTCAGAAGTGCTCCAGAACACAGGAAAACACTTGGAGAAACAGAGAACTGGGACTTGAGAATGGAGAGGGGCAATCCAAGCAGAGCTGTTCAGAGAAATGTGAGCAAACATAGTGGTTGTGGCTCACTATGGTTGAAGATTACCAAAACACAATAATCTCTTCACAGCTTTGCAGTTTTCTGGCCACCCTTTCAAGGTCACTCTAAGCAGTAAAAATAAGAAAATCAAGCCTGAGCATTATGCCTGAAACTTTAAATGTGTAGGAAGCTTGAAGTATATATTTGGGACAACTAGGGAACTACATTCCTACGCATGAGATGAAGCATGGTCTGAAACACTTTGTAAGTATATTTTTAATCCTCAGAGAGGTGTCTGTTTTGAAATTGCATTGCCATATCCCAGTTTGTACTTACAGGGGAGCAGACAAATTACCATTAGTTTTCAAGAACACAACAATAAAAATATTTAACCTGTATTGCAACATAGTTTGTAACACAAACTGCCTCATCATTATCGTATTTATTCATGCTATAGAGCAGATTTACTACTTATATTTAAGAGATTTACTACTGATTAACTATTTTGCACATATAGAAGTAGAAATTTATACTTTTTATTTCCTCTTGAGAGTACCATGGTAGCAAAGGTGGAAATTTATTATTCTATCCAGATTTTCAACACATGTAGAATACAAAAAGCTCAATTTATTTATTCAGTCCATTAAATTTCTCCAAAACAGTAAGAGACATTCTCCCTCTCCCACTAAATGCTCTTCAGAACTCCTACAGTCAGTGTACGTGCTGATGGCCAGAGCAAACTTACACACAATGTAACTCCTGAGCAAAACAGAGAAAAGGGAACTAATAATACCAAACCCACATTCTGAAAAACCCAAATCCTTACTTTTCTTGAACCATTTCTAGGAGAGCTTATTCATGGGACTTCCCTAATACACAGTGACACACTACTATGTGCTGTGTATCTCACCATTGTGACTCCAACTATTGATCACATACTGCATTATTGACTGTAAAGTTCACCAGAGAGCAAAAGTACAGGGGTTTGTTACTCAAAAGGAGAGCATGGAGAAGAGATGTGAACACTAACTTGGTTGAAATGGCCTCCACAAAAGCAAAATTTATTTCTGTAAATTGTAGCAGTGGATTTGACTTTAAAACACAGCAGCCTCAATTTGTACTATTTTAAATTGGAATGCTGAAATAGCAATAACATTCAAAATTTAAGGTGGGAAAAGGCTGAAGCTACTCTCATTCACAGAATATGGGACAGAATTGGTACAGCTGTTAAAAACTAAACTAATTGACTTGGATTAGGAGAAACATGACTACCACACCTACAGATTTCCCTCCAAGTCAAAAGAATAATCATTCTGGTGCTATCCTGTACATTTTCACTGTCCTTACAGATTTATTAGGATTGCAGTTGGAAAGGGCTGCAGTTACTTTCTATGTGGTTTAAGCACATGTTCCCTCCCTGCCACTGTAAAACTCACTCTTCAAAGCTTAATAGTCCGTGACAAAATCTAATCCATAAAACTGAAAACAAGGGATTTGGGAAAAGAGATTGGAAGAAAAGGGGGAAAATTATGACAATTTTTCTATGTTTCAAAGCCTGGGTCAAAGTGGCCTAATAAAAACCACACACCTAGCTCTTTCTGTCACCTCTTGGCCAGTTTCTGTCTGATGCACTGTGCAAGTAACCCCTGATGAGATGGGCTGTGGAAGAAGGGGCTGTTTCCGAGGGCTGAGCCGAGGGCCTCTCCGGAGGCTGCAGCTGTCCGCGGGCGCTGGCTCGGCTGGCAGCTGCCGAGGGCATGCAGTCACTGCCTGGCCTTTGTTTTTCAGAACAAGGAGAAAACACATTTTTCCCCTCCCTTGTCTGGGAAACAGGAAACAGATTCTTATAAAGACTCTCCCACATATAGACTGGGCAGGAAAAAGGTGGAGTTTGGCAACATTAAGATTTGTTCTTCAAATGCAGACCAGTAATTATTGTAAGGTAAGCGACAGGATGGCTGGGCTTACTAATGTTTACTCACCTTGGTGCTGCTATTTTCTAAAGTATTTCTATTTCACACAACTTACCCATAAATGTAAAAATCAGTTATTTTTACCTGAGTTTTCAGGTGGTGAGACCCTTGCACAGACTTTATTTACCTTTACATGAATGCAACGAATGCAAATAAATGTCTTTTTCAATAACTGTACAACTTAATTTGTTCTTATGAGCCTTATAAAGTGGCTAGACATTTTTATCCATGTTTTATAAACTATGCCTTTTCAAGTGGAGAATACTGCTCCCCAGAGCACAGGAAAATTCTACACCTCCACTTCAGAATCCATAAGCCAGCAGTAATATTGTCTTTACCTCAGGGGGGAAAAAAATCATTAGGACAGAAATGTGTGTGGGTCTTCTAGGAAGGTCACTCACTTGGTAACTAATCTGTATGTTTGAAAGGACAGACCTTGTTGATCAAATGTGTATCAGGAACACATGTTAAAAATTAGTAACAGAAAAATAATTAACATGAACAGAAAGAAAGTTCTCCACTGAAAACACCCCAGGATGTTGGTTTGACACTATTTGTTATGAGGTACCCAAGAAAAAGTCCTAAAATAGCTTGATTGCATCACATACTAAATTTGAGATGTTATTCACCTTTGCAGACAGCACCTAACATCCAGACTGCTCAGTACCAGAGTGCTAATCTGGATGGGAATCCACCTCTCTTTCTTCAAAAGTCATATTCCAACCACTGAGAAATTAAAAAATTTTGGGTGAAAAAATTAAATGAACCTGCAAAAAATCTGGTCTTCACACTGCTTGTCAAGGTCATACTGAACAGTCCTTTAGAGTTTACCAGAAAAAAAAAGATTTTTTAGTAATCCTAAGTGCAGTGTCTTGAGCATATTACAAAACACAGCATTTAACCCCATAAAAATATTTAAATATGTAGCCAGTGTAATTCCTCTTCAGTGTTCTGTTCACCATCACTCATTACAAAAATCCTCTCACAAGCTCAATGAAATCAAATTATAATGAAAAAATCATTAAATGCCCCACAGAAAATGCCTTATTACTATATCTTGAATACCCCCATAATTAAAACTGACTGGGGTAGCAAACACTTGTCTTGAAAAATAATGTTCAACACCTTTGAGTAATGTAGCTGCATGACTGCTGTGAAATAAAGCACCCAAGCCAGTAAACCCAATAGGCACCAAGAGTCAGCAGCAGTGGTGCTGCAGCTCCCTCCCATTCAGCAGGAGCATCCTGCCAATGCATAAGGTTCCTTATCCTTAGCACCCCTTGGCATCACTGCAGTTCTCTCCCACACAGAATAAGTTAAAGAACTCCCATTTCCTTTTAGCTAAGCTAGCAGCAGTAAGCAAAGTGATGGTTTATGCTGCACTGTTGGCAGGGCACAGCTCTGGGAATTAGAGTTTTTTTAAAAAATCATTAACAGGTTTTGCTTTGTCTTTTTTAGCTTAAAAGGGGACCATACTCAAGGACAGCTACAAGGAAAGAAACTTCAATTTACATCACCATTATTATAGGTATGGTTTGACAGTGGGCATGGGAAGAAAGCATGTTCCCATTATCTTTTAATGCAAAGCCTGAATTCACTGAAAAATGCTTTTTAAATGGCTACATATAAGAAAATTATTCAGTATCTTTTCACAGCAACAACCCATTAAAAACCTCTAGTCCTCAGAGCATCTTAAGGGGAGAAGGAGAAATAAACTGTCCATTGCATATCAAGCTTCTATATCTGCAATTCACAGTAATTGGTATAAAAGCTGACAGTTAATTTATTGCCCCTAGTTATTACTAATGAGCTATAAATATGGCTTTTAATAATTCTGGTGTAAAACAGATAAATTATATGGCTAGTTTTAGCAGGCACTTCTTACCCTGCATATATGCAACTTTCATTATAAGCCCTGACCACACTACATACTCCACAAAGCTGTCTACATGGAGGTAGGGAGGGAGGGGACAGAGAAGGTGCCAAAAGTTTTTTTTAAAAATTAGGTATCTGAAGTGTTTTGTTGTTCCCTGTTCTGGCCCCAGATTGTTAATGGAACATATTTGTAATACTCAAATCCTAAGATGAGCACTTCCTACCACCTGAGATTCTGTATAAGAGCAAGGATGACAGTCCTCTTGAATTTGTGTCACAATGTTGTTTTCTGTCAAGAGGTGAGACATTTCCATTAAGTAAGTACATACACTATGGGGGGATTTAAAAAAAAAAAAAAAGGAAAAAGTTAAAAAATAGAGGGAGAGAAGTACACACACACGATCTGCAACAGCGTGTTCTGGAGTTCTGAATTAAACCTTTGCTTCTGGTACAGACTAATAAAATATCCATGAAGACTTACTGTTAGCTGCGTGTAGATGATTTAGGAGAATGAACATATATTCCTATAGGCTGATCTTTGATTTAAATATTTCCAAAAGGCGGGAGGCTAACTGATGAGGCCAGTTTTAAGAGTATTTATTAAAATGAGAATACTTCTGTGCCACAGCCTTAATCACTTCTTCATATTACAAAAAAAAATAAAACCAAAGACTTTTCTGACTAAACTATCAACTGACATAAAGTACTACAGTTTCAGAATTACATTATAAAATTAATTTACACTATATGACCCAGTGATCTGTATAACTGATGAAGAGGTTACCCCCCAAAAACCCATTGATATTTAATATAAATACTTATTTTCTGTAACTCATCTGCAGCACTCGCCACAAGGAAGGCCCAATTCCAAATCCATATTTGGGAATAACACTATTAATATAACAACAATGACTCACAGTGCAAGTTCTAATGAAATCTTTTATTTAGAAGCATTACATTTATAATACTTTCCCCATATAAGGCTTGCAGTTTAAGCCTTTACACATACATTGTTAGTGAATATAAAAATGCTTAAACTACTTTTGAATGCTCACACATGCAAAAAAAGTTCCAAAGAAAACACACGTGAGATCATAAATCTTGTGTTGTAGGACAAATCCTACGTGCACAGCTAGGCTGAATACAAAGGGCAATAGAATCTCAGAATAGTTTGGGTTGGAAGGGACATTAAAGGTCATCCAGTTCCAACCCTACTATAATGGGAAGTCACCCCCAGACAGCAGGGAACCTTCCACCAAAACAGGTTGAGAGCCCCATCCAATCTGGCCTCAAACACTTGCAGGGATGGGGCATCCACAACCTCCCCATAATCTGTTCCAGTGCCTCACCACCCCCATAGTAGAGAATTTCCCCTCTTTCAGTTTGAACCCCTTACTCTTTGTCCTGTCACTACAGTTACTGATAAAGAATCCCTCTCCTGCTTCCCTGTAGGCCCCCTCATATACTAGAAAGTTGTGAGCTCTCCACACAACCTTCTCTTCTCCAGGCTGAAGACCCCCCAACTTTCAAAACTATTTAAACTATTTGGGCTGAGAAAATTGTAAAGGGGAAAAAAAGTACTCCCAACCCTCTATAAAACAAACACTATTCCTGAAGGTTAAGATTAACTCAAAGATCCAGAATTACAATTCTAGAAGTGGTTTGGTATTTTGCACTCTATTTCCAACTTTGCAAACGTAGAGTAAGGTGGACAGTAGCAGGACTGCCCAAGACATAAATTATGCCAAAATGTGGTGGAATTGCTGTAGTGGTAAGCTGTTGTCACCACAGGGTGACAGAGAGACTACTGACAGTCCTGCTGTTTGCTTTCGGTACCCCTGAATTCATCATCACCCTCTTTCTCCAGCTTTTGATGGCTGCCTAACTGCTCCACAGTTCCTGCAGTAGAGCCAACAGTAAAACAAATGGGGTCTCCCTCAGACAGGGCACAGGAGCCAGAATCTGCAGGAATGAGCCCTCATAGCACAGCAGGGCAGTAGTAGCCAGAAACAGAAACCCTTTCTGCGTGTGGGAATCGGTGCAACATAGAAATCCTGTCCCCATCATGTGGCTATGTCACTGTGCAGTAATGGAATGGTAAACATGGGATGCAGGGGAGTGGAGTGGGAGACTTGGCAAAGCATTTTATAAAGGAAACTTCTGCTGTTTATAGAATGTATTTGTCACATTTTGTTTGTCCTCGGGGGCTGTTCTCCCTCTGTACACACCCAGCAGTCAGAGCTGCCCCAGATCTCTCTAGAACACCACCCCTGCATACGCTGCAGCAACCTTCCTTCTCCAAAAAGGAGCAAAAGAAGGGCATTTTAATGGCAGTGTGAGAAACCATCTCATGTAACTGAGGCATGTGAATGAAGATCACTGTCAGCTTCAGAAAGTGTACGAGTAAACCTGGAACTAAGTTACAAATGAGGAAAGGTCTACAGCTGACCAAGAAAGTACTAAGATACCTCCAGTCAGGAAGAGCTCAGCCAACAGTGCTGGCATTTTGTACGCTGGCTTGCATTTTCTGACACCATAAAGCATTCTAAAGACTACTCCCCAAAAAAGGATTCCCAATCAAAAAAAAAAAAAAACCCTAAAGTGGCTAATCTACATTTGTGGCCCTAATCTGATAAATTTGTGCTGTACTTTCCAAGGATAACAGTCTGTACAACTATCCTTAGATTTCTCCTTTTTGTCATGACAGAAAATGTGGTAATTTGGGAGGACTGTAAAGCAGTTCAAACAGCTGCTTCTCCTCAGATAAGATATTTGGGTGTTCATACTACCTCTGTCTGCCAGACGAGCTATTTCAATGGGATTTCATGAGCTGTTTGTCACATCCTTCAAAGATATTTTTCCTGCAGCTGCAATGAGACTTAATAAAAAGGCCTTCTGAGGCAGACTTACTATGCTCTTTCCGATTTCTGCTTTTTTGGGCAAAACAAACATCAGATACTACTTTTTCTCCTTGGCTTGCTTTGCGTCAGTACAAGACAGAAGCACACAAGAAAAACAAATTCTTTTTCAATTTCAGTGCTTGGCTTAAAATCAAAAATCATTAGTTTAAAGCAGTGGCTTGGAGAAGAGGAAACATCTTGGGGCCAACAATATTTTTTATCAGTCAGTGAGCATCCATTAATCATTGAGATATTCCAAAGCATTTTGTCCCCATCCAACTTGAATTTGTTTCAAGGCAGTGGTTAGCTCTCACTGTGTACACACAGACCTGAGATGAATGCGGGGGGGGGGGGGGGGGGAACCCACCAAAAACCTGACCAAAAAATCCCCTCCATGCAGAGTGGAACTCAAAGAGCATTTTCACAAGGGCCCAGGGCAGCACTGAGCAGAAGGGGTATGTCAAACTATCTGAACTCTCAGCTGAAACACCAATGCAACAACGTCACAAGTCAAACACAAACTTTTCCAGAAAATTGAGGAAGTGCTCCTCAGCAGCACAGGCACTGAGGTGCTAAGCCACAAATACTGCATTTTCAAAGCTTTCACCCCCACCAGATTTCTGAATGCACGATCTAGATACATTCTTCTGGCACTTAAAAATGTCCCAGGAAAACATGCCACACACCACTTACTCAGCAGTGCAGAGTCACGTAGGGCAATGATGAGAAGATAAAGCTTATTTAATTAACATCTAAACGTTTTACTTTGTGCTACATATTTGTTTCAGCAAATAATTTCTTTGCACATGCTGTTCAGTTCCATCAGCATAGGTTTGGGATGGCCACTGTGCATTGCAGGAGTCACAGGGATTATTGCTTAGTTTTAACTAAGCCATCTTCACACAGTTGGCAGCCTGTAAACCTGAACTTGCAGACCAGATGTGGTCACCTGGCCTTGTCAAAATTACCATGACAAACAGAAGAGAATCATCCTGTGGCTCCTCTGGCCAGGGTAATCAGAAAGCCCAGTCTGGGTACAATTTTTACCTTGTAGACTGTTGGTCAGTATTCCCCATGCTATTGGGTGGGAAGTCAGCCAGTTGCCAGCTGTCCAACAGAGGTCTTCACTTCTACAACTGCATGATCTACTTACCACTGCAGCAAAGCTTTCCTGCAGAGGGCATGGCCATTGTGAAGGATGCCACAAGGGCACAGTTCCATCTGCACCACTACAAAGGTTATAAGAATGGCACAGGCCTGTACATTCTGAGCTCAGACACTGGGAGTTTAGATCACATTATCAAAGTTCAAGCTGCACATTTGTTTTGGGTGCGTTGAGGTCTTGTGAAATTCATGCTTGGATTTACACCCTTCCTTAAACTCAAGTCATTAGGAGAAAAAGAGGAAATAGATGTGTAGTAACAATATTTGTTATTTGACACCCCAAGAGCCTGCAGAGACTTATACTGAGTATCATTAATTCCAAATGGTAAAGGGACAAGAAAAGAAATAGCAATTAGAAAAAGTTGAGTTGAAATGATTACAGTGCCAGTGCATTTTTCATTGTCCCAGTGTCACAACACAGCACTGAGCAAATAAAGGAATATCCCCCATGCTAAGATGACCTTCAAAAGAGATCGTTTATACAAAGAAACCTGGCAATGCAAAGAAACACAATCAGCATACAGCAGGATCGCACACAAGGCAAAGCTGACATAACACAGTCAAAGGCATGCTGGCAGGTAAGATTTCTACCTCAATCTCAGTAAGATAAAGTGGTATTCAAACTCAGTGTCCTCCAATGAATCTCAGCACCAGATCCCTCTGTCTCCACAAGCCTGACCATTACCCGCTTCAACAAGCAAGAGCAAACATGCTCAAGTCCAGTGAGACCTGCTCAAAGAATACTTGCTTCTATAAAACACAGATTCTATGTGAAACTCTGGATTTTAGTTGTGTTTCCCATTTATGCTTGTGCAGTTCTTACACCCGTGTCAAGTGAGGTATAATGGAACAATGAAAGCAAGGCAGGGGAAGCTTTTTGCTGGTATTACGTTTGAAAATATCTTCAAGTATCTTGGCTCCCCTTGCAATCTCTCTCCCCCTTTTGAAGTTTACAACTGCAATCAGAGACTGACTAAATCATACCCAATGAAAAAAAACTTATTATCATGATGACTTTTGCTACATTTCCTTGTTTACAACCCCCTTTTTTCTTGTTTGGTTTGGGGGGGGGGGTGTTAGGTTTTTTTTTTTTTATAAAAAAAGTTTTCATGCACTGCACTGTAAAGAGGTATTACTGTGGGGGTAATAATACTGTATTACTCCCATGGTAACTTGTTGCCCTGCATGTGCAGGTACCTGCTGCAGCAGCAGCTGTATCTGCCCTACAACACTCCACCCCAATGAGCTCCCCTCTCCTCAAGTGACCTGCACAACAGGGTGCCTCTCCACCTGACAAGTGGAACACGCTGTCCCAAACCCTTGAAGATCAAAAACAAGCTTTTCTGCTGACATGGCAAAAGTTTAGGCTAAACAGGAAAACATACTTGAAGCTCTTTTTCCATTACCTTGCATTATTAAACCATCTAGGCAAGAGATAAACATAAAAGGAATTTCTTTAATTAGATAAATTCACTCCTCAGCATCTGTTGTTTAATAAAGTAAAGCACATCAGCATGTTAGAATCAGATAATATTGAAGTCTCCCACAAACTCACAGCTGAAGCTTCTTTTTCATGCAAGCATTTGGGTGCTACTGGTTTTACTCATTGTAATACAACACTTCCAGTTAAATGTTTGCTGTAAAATGTAATGCCAGGTACACACTGGGCCACAACAAGTGAAATTCTTTAAAAAGATTATGCATCATCTTGCAAGTTAGAACAAGGCAGAAAAGATGCACAGGGTGATCTTGCACATTTCCCTGAAGTTCTATACCATGCATTCATTTTTAATAAAACTCAAATCAATTAGATTGTGCTTCTTGTAACTAAGGTCTAAAAAAATTCCTTTAACATAAGCAATATCCATTACCTTTTGCTCTTCAGCATAATTTCTTAATTGACTCTCTAAGATCATCTCTCAAAGGTCAAAAACGTCTGCAAAAAAGCCAGGTTAATGAGAATATATTCTTAGCCTCTATCACTACAATCCCACTGAGGGACAAATTCATCTTACAGCTTAAAACCAAACACTGTAAGATAGTAAATTTCAGTTATGTTTGATCTTGTATGCAGTCAGATAATGGCATTTTTTTTATAGTCATAAAAACACGTTAAGGATGTGCCAGGAAGATGTTAACTCCCATCTACTTTGACATTAAGAAAGCCTAATCAAAATAAAATTTTAGAATTTTTAGAACTCAAATTTTAACATATTTTGGCAAAGCAAAGGAGCCTTCTAGGTGGAATTTGCAAACCAGTGGAGGCAAAAACCAGTGCAGTCCAGCTGAACAACATTGCCCAAGTATTCCCAATCCATCTGGGCTTCTCTCTGCCTCTGCTGGGCAGATTGCCACTCAGTTGCACCGTGGACCATGAATTTAAAGCAACGAGGCACTGTGGGGTGCCTGCACACCTGTACTCTTGAAGCACATCCAAAACACATCTGGGCTTTTTAGGAGCACAGCACTAAGGCAACTGCAGCACTTAACTCATGACAGAGGGTTAAAAGCAGCTAAGTGAAGTGACACTCCAAGCCTAACAACTTCATTTGTCAAGTCACCTGCCCACTGCAAATAAAGTTACCACTGCACAGTGGAAGTACGGGTCCTCTTCAGACCAGCTAAGCTGTGCTCAGGAATGAAACTTACATCATATGAACACACAAAAGAATCTGCTTGAATAAAAATTAAATGCAACTATTCTCTATTTTCAATTTTTATAAGATTCCTTGAACAGGGAATATTTAATTCATTATTGACTTTCAAGGTATGGTATATTCTCTGTTACTGAGAAGATGTAATAGCAATCAGAGAGGAATAAAATCAGTATTTTTAAAACCACAAAGCTGGTAAAGTAACTCAGAGTAGTAGTTTCAAGTAGTAAAAATTTAGACTAATTTTTCAGACTGGCTAAATTTAAAGTACTTTGTATTCTGTGTCAGGGAGCACCACATCATGAGTTTAGCTCTTTTTTGTATCAAAAGCTGGAAAATACTTAGAATAATTGCCACAGGATTCTTCAGGAATCACAGAGTTCATAATGTTTCAGCAGTTCCTAATACTGCAAGGCTTTACTGAGCAAATCCACCTCATTTTAACATGTAGACAGCTCTAACCTGTCCCCACCAAATGCACACAACTATAAAAGCAAACCTAACAAGATGCAGAAGAAAATAAGCTAAATAAGCTGCACATTTCCTATGCTGTGATCCTCTGTTCTTTTTGAGACAAAAGACATGGCCAATATTTCATGTATCCTGTCACTAGAAAGGAAAATAAAGGCTTCTATTTTCATGTGGTTTTAATGATGAAGTTTTAAAAGAGGATGCAGGCTCCTTCTTACCCGTTCAGTGTGTATGACCCATTCCTCCTGAGTCTCATACTTGCAGATAAGTATCTTAGGAAAAAGTCCAGAACGAGGTGGTTTGTCCTCTGCAACGCCAGAATACAGGCACCTGTTTGGTGGTTGTGCTTTTCATTCACCAGGGGATCTCTTTCCTGTTTCTCTGAGTCATCAGTGGGGAACAATGTGAAACCACCACCAAAGCCACTGAGCAGGAAGCCCAGAGGAAACTGCCTGCAACCAAACAAGAGTCTGGAGGTGCAAGATCTCCCCAATGTACTTCTCACAGAATCTTGGAGCCCACTAAGGAAAAGCAGCAAAAAATTCACAGAGAAGGAGGTTTTTTTAGAAAATACCAAAGCTCTCCCTGCATGTGCAAGAATAAATTTTGTAGAAAGCTGTCGTTTATCACTGTGCTGCTCTTCTTCTGAATAGCCTGAAAGTAGCTTCAGATCTATTCCCTCCTGCTCACCAACCCTGCTGCAACTATTACTCAAGCACTACCCTCAGAGCACAAGGCAACTAAACAAGAAGCTCCTAGATAATAAATACTCAGCCTTTTTGTTTTGTTTTGTTTTCTCCCCCCAGTATGAAGTTAGAAATTGCACATGTGGAAAGGGACATACGATTAATGGTTAAAAGGTTTATTTTCCTCATAGTAGGTTAAAAACAGGCAGATCTAAAGTCACGCTCGAATGCTGCAGGGAAAAATATCTTCTAGCAGTCCAGTGCTGGGCAGGCTGCCCTGCATAAATCACAGGATTGCACTGTCTCCAATGAGGCTGTTTTCCTGCCCTTTCTGTTCACCCTGCCATTCCCTGATAGCTGTGAACCAAACAGCTGCACAGTTTAATGTCTGGTGAGTCTACCACAGGAGGCAAAAATCACTCCAGGTAGTTGGTGATCATTTGCTGTGAGCAGATCAACACTGACTTAAGTAATAAATCACATGAAAAGTATTTTTATCAATGGATGTTGAAATGACTGTCACTTGTGGCCTAGGTGAAGCTGCTTTAGGATAATGGGAAAACTGCACACTAGACAAATATAAAGATTAAATATTCACTACCTAAAAAGATGGAAGCAATCAATCCCATAGAACTCTGGCCTGAGTAAAACATTATCCTTATTTGAATGGCTCAAATGTCTAAAGACAGTATGCTTGTCGAGCTGCATTTTCCTTTTAATTTAACATTTATAGAAAATTAGCCTAAAAAAAAGGAGAATGACTTTATTTCTAGGTGTAATTAAGAATACCTATATAGGGACTACAGATCACAAATGTTGAGAGCAAAAGTTACACTGAATTACAGGCTGAAGAAATCAACAACGTGATCCTGTTGATAAAAGGCAATGAGACTGAGCTGTACAAACATGCTGCATCTGCAAGACAGAAATTCTCAACATCTATCAGGCCTAATCTGGAGTACTGTGCTCAACCAGTGGCACCCTAGTTGAAGGCAGATGGAGCCGAGAGAGCATCAAGATTATCTATCCTACAGATGTGAAAACTGAGGGAGAAAAACAAGACACCTTCCAAGAATGTAGAACACAGCTGGAAAGAGAAACAAAATGTTCTTCCTAGTCTGTTCATCACAAAGGTGTTTGAACTAAGCAAGAAGCACACCAAGTTAATGTTATTTTGCTTGGTATGTGTGTGTATTTGGGTTTTAAGTACAGGAATAGATTACAGAGTCTGCATTATTGCATGCTTTTGAGATGATCTTGCTCCAGAGCTGGGGACTGACTGGGTGACCTCTGCAGGTGTCTTTCATTCCTACCTTTCTATGATTTGCTCCCAGTTCTAGCTGGTGGATAAAATGAAAATTGTGCTGTGTAACCACGACACAAACTAGCTCACATCAAACCAGACTAGAGCATGCTTAAGAATTTCCTCTTCAAGATACATTAGAGTGGCCAGGACTCCAAGGATGTCCAATACATGACCAGCATAGTGGTGGCAGTGCTCTGTTTTTACCATATACATCATGGGACACAATCATACTTCATGTTCTTCTCAGCTTTACAAAGATCCTGCCTGTGTACTGGATGGCACCAGGGCTTAATTCTTCCAGTTGCTATGGTCAGGCTCTGCTGCCCCTCTGCAGCTGGCCAAGATTCACTATAGCCATGCAAGAACTAGAAGTCAGGTACCTGCAGGCAGCTACCTACCAGTGCTCAGTAAAGCAGAGACACATTCTTGGAAGCTTATCAAAGTAAGCTAGGATGACTTATGTGGATAACAATTTAGAGAATTAAAAAATAAAGCTAATAAATAAAAAATGTTAGGCAAAGATAACTTCTAAATGCTCTGCAAATCCATCTCAAGTGAAAACTTGTATTCAGTTTTCTTCTTGGAATATAAGATTTTGGAGAGGTCATCTCAAATCCAGGCTCAGAGTAAAATCCAGGCTCTGGTATGTTTGCAGCTTTACTGGAAATAAAAGATACATCTGACAGTATAACTGAATCCTACATGACACTGGGCTTTCTTTGGGTATCTACTAATTTGCACTGGAGGTTCACCAGCAATATGGAACATGGGAGCTGTCATGAGGTGGTGTCTGATAACTATTACCTAACAGCAATTGACTACTATTCTAAACTGGAGAATCATATTCTTTGTAACTAAAAAAAAGCTGACCTTCCCACAGCTTTTTCAAAACTCCTTCCTGGATACAAAATTTAAGTGATGTGCCTATGGATTTTCAGAGCATTTTGCTTTCAGAGGCTACCTAATATTTTTTAAAATAATTTCAGAATTCTGCT
This sequence comes from Lanius collurio, assembly GCA_020086605.1. NCBI lineage: Eukaryota > Metazoa > Chordata > Aves > Passeriformes > Laniidae > Lanius > Lanius collurio. The sequence continues at coordinate 41,867,241 of JACBWW010000004.1, forward strand.
GCTGAAAGCAGCTGCTGGTTTATTCCAAACTCTACTTCTGCAGAAAGACATCAATTCCTTTTTTTTTTTTTCACTCCCCCATGCTCTTTCAAGATTACAGCAGCACAAGGGTATGTGTTCTTTAACATCTCCATCTGAAAACTATTATAGGAAACCAGCAACTAAATATAAACTAACCAATCGGAGCCAGAGTCAGCCACATCAATGCTGGGATCCCAAAATGCTATCATGGACAAAAGACCTTACCACAGAAACACAGCTACAGCCTACTTGCCAACACAACTGCCTCAGAAACAATGAATTCCTGCTTCGAGAAGTCTTCTGGAGAAATGTCTTTTGTTAACAGAGATTAAAAAGACCCTTATTTTTGAACAACATAAAGATGATAAACTCACTGAATAGGCAACTCCATGGTGAGGCAATGTGCTATAGGCATTATCTCCTACAGTATTTTCAATTAGCTGGACCTAAAGAAATCCTCTTCTCTCCCTACACATATGCATTCCAGAGACCATACACAAGCTAAATCATTCTCACTGTGGTGAAGGCACATGGGAGAAGGGAAAATATCTTTGTCTCCTTAAGATCCTTTCTGACAAATAAAGTGTTCTTACAGCCCACTTCTCTTTTATTCCCTTTCCCAAGCAGAATCCATAAACTTTAGCATGGATTTTTTGTCCACTGGCTAAACATTCATCCAATTACTGTTCCACTTCCAAGGGGAATTTCAACAGGACCATTTGGCCTAGTTATTCTGGACATCAGCTCAAAGAGCAGTTCTTTAGATAACATAAATTAGCATGGATGATTTACCATTTTCAACCATGTCCCAGCTACTTCGAGCTTGAAAACATCATTAAAAGATCTATTTCAATTACTATTAAATAAATTCCCACTTAATAAGGAAATGTACATGTTAAGTAAAAGGCTGGGTACAGAAGAGAATAGCCAGTCCTCCACTACTTGGACAGACTTACAGTACACTCAGAGCTTAATTATTCATCCAGGGGGAGCTTTGCATATGAATGAAACATCTTTCTACATCTAAAAAGAAATACTCACTAGCAACCTCAGTTCTCCACGTCTGGTCAGGAAAGAGAGAAGACTGAGTGCCCATATGTACCCTATTTTTCCAGTGCCATGGTTTTCATAAGTGTTAAAAAGTTACTTCTACAGTGTATTTATTGTTATTTTATAGGGGTATTGTTGATCCTCTGATGTTTTTGAAAAATCTATTCGAATTTGTCTATTTGACTACTGAAAAAATAATTTAGGCCCTTTCTTCTGGAAAATACCCACCAAATTAATGCTTAACCTCGCTTTCTACTGTCTTACATCATAACTTGCATTTAAGGACTGTCCAAGTTAATCCCCAAGACAATAAATGAAATATTGAACTGTTAAAAGAAACAAATTTGAGGCCGCTTTTCTGGTCTGATTATACACTTACAGCCCTGCACCAAACAGCCAAGTTCACTTTACTTCTACTAAACTACTTAGATAATTCAGGCTTAATTTAAACACTGATATTAGAAAAACAAAAATCTTACATATCACTATCAGATGTTGCTTGATTGGGAATGAAAAAGTAAAAGAGGAGAAGGAGAACAGGAAAACTGACTCTAAGACATAGCTAGATGTAAATGTTATTCCCAAATTCTTCTAATTCATTTTGCACGTGAAGATAGTGCTGCCCAGCTTCAGAGCTGAAGGGATTTCTTTGCCAAACTTGTAAAGAAATCCCATTTCAGTGGAGATTTTGGCTTAGTATTGAAAAGAAAGAAAAACAGTCCTGTGTGGCGACATGACAATGGTCAATATACAAATGAAAGCTGTAACACATTTCCTATACCCAAGCAGGGGGCAAGTCTTTGATCTGCTTTTTAGGAGAAGATTTTTGGTTTGGTTTTTCTAATTAATATAACAGGCAGTCCTGATTTAAAGCAAAAATGCCAGCAGCACTGAAAGGGTTATTGCAAGCTGTTTATAATAAGCAAACCAGGACAGTGTTGGAGAAAGTTACAGAACTGTAATAACAGAACAGCAATCTGCCTGGAAACGGAAAAGGGTGGGTGAGCAGTTTCTACCGGACCAGGGCAAAAGCCAGGGTTTATAAATTTAGAAAAAAAATACACACCCACACAAAACGTCAAGTAAGAGGATAGGGGACAAGCAGAAAAAAAAAGAAAGGAAAAAAACCACACACACCATTTTACAAGGCCTTTATATAAATTTTGCCTAATCATTCTTAATGGACATCTGCCCATGGCTTAATACAGGAAACACCAAGCTTTCAGCATGTGCCAAACTGTCTGAAACACAAACCCCTGGCACACTGCCTGCTTTGATCCCCCACTTGGGGCAGTTTCCTGGAGATAGGCTTGGAGCAAATGAACACAGACACATAGCTCTTTGGAAGGGCCATCCAAAAGAGTTAATGTAATGTAAAGTTTGGTATTGGACTTCACAGTACTCAACTGCATTCTTTTCAACTTATTTTTAATTATTTTTAGGTTTTAAAAACAGAAGCAGATCGACAGAATTCAGTAATTAATTTTGGTGTTAGAGAGGGGTCCTTGCACAGCATTAACAAAACTACTGCAGCAAAAGAAATGCTTCAGTGGGAGGTGAAGGCTGCCCTGATTCACACAGATGGGCACAGGGACAACAGGTATTTATAGAACTCTGGCAAAGGGCTGTAGAGCATGAAGACCCCTATTCAGATCAGCCCCCAAAACTCTGTCCATCTCAAAGGAAGGCTCATAAAGCAACACAAAACGTTGTAAGAGAAGATTAATGTTCTTGGCAAGAGCAGCAAGCAGGTAATTTAGAGCAGGCACTGCCCCTTCAGCCCAAGAACAGGAAAGAACTGTATGAGTTACCAACATGCTCCACCCAACCCGTCCCAGGCGGTATAAAAGTCTCTGCTGCAAAATTTAGCTAGTGATACAATCCAGGAGAAGTCTGGAAGTACCACAGAAGGAGAACAGGAGAGATATTTCTGAGAAAGAGACTTTAGCTAAAATTAAACATGATCAGGCACATACAACTCCCTGAAGCCTACAAAACAAGCAGGAAGAAAAACAGTCAAGTTTTCTATGGCATAACTGGCTTCTTTCCTTTTTTTTTTTTTTAATTTAGCCAAGTGGTCTTACACTAAGGTGCTAAAAGCTACAAGCAGTTTTCCAACTAAAGAAGAAGTTTAAAACTAGATTGGTTTTGTTAATGAAGCAGTTCCCAGATTCCAATACAAAACCCTTGTATCTAACAAGTAAAATTTATTTTATAGAGAATCCTTAAAAAAGAAAAGGAAGGGAAATTGTTTACGTACTAAAAAGAGGCTGTAGTTTTGGTTGAATACAGAACAAATCATTAAAAACAAGAGGTATGAGGAAATACAATGGGAAAAAAACAACATATATAAGTTTTATCAAACAGATTACATGCCATATATGGGTAAATACAAGAGCTACACAATAAATATGTGCTCAGCCCCTATATTTTAATTTGAAACAAATTAAAAATGTCAGGCCCTCACTCTGAATCTCTTTTTAAACTTGATTATGAGCTTGGTCTCGCACATCCTTCCCAGTGTCCTCAAAGATTCATTCATCTCTTCCACTGCCACCCTTGCTACTACACGGACACACTGAAGGGACTCTGGAATGCTCCTTTCACCCGAGGGTAAAGGAAATTTACTTCAATCCCAAATTCCAACTGCTGATACAGATTCTTATTGCCAAGTGTTATAAATTGCAGAGAATTATTTATTCAAGGATTTTAACATTTGCACCTGTAAATAAGGACAAATCTGACAGCAATAAATTGTTATTCTGCAGTTCCTAATTCAGAGGGGTTTGAAAGCCCTGTGCAAAAGTAAGCAAAAAATGCTTACTTGGTAAGGGGCACAATTATGAACTCTCTGCACTTCAGTATCCAGTACAAATCTCAACTTCTGCATCCATGGAATATAGCTGGCTTTGACCTAAGGAATTATGTGTGGGAAATGGGGCTTGGGAGTACTGGGGGTGGGACACCAAAGGTTAGCAACAAAAAAGTGTAAAACCAACACATAGACTACAGGAAAACAACTATAATCAGAAGCTTTAAGCTAATCTATCAGTTGCTGACTGGCATGAAAAGAGGACAAAAGTGGAGAATTGAGTATATCAGGAATAAATTCCAATCATAAAAAACATAATCCTGCATTTGTAGAGTCACTTATCAGACATCCTTTATGCTTTAGCTTCACAGAAAAGCAAATTGACTGTCTCAAAAGAAATAAAAACAAGATTATTTTTGCAGGTTATTCTGTACTTCAAATTAATGGACATAATGAAACAGCTTCTCTGAAATTAAGTGCAAAGTGAAAAATACTATGTGTGTCAAGGCAAAGGCAGCAACACAAATAATTTTAACACTAGCTTTTTTAGGTGATCCTAGCAAAGCCCTTGCTAAATTTTATTTCAGCTGCTGTTATTCACATTTTTGCTAGATCCTAAATGTTCAACAAAAAGTCTTTGTAGACAAATCCTAGGCATAAGCCCAGTCATCCATCCTTCAAAGAAAGGCAAGAATACTTCACCCCAGTCAGAGTCTGGACCACATATTTGAGAGCATCAGAACATTAACATTTACATAGCACTTTTGGAAATTTTAACAGCCCTTTGGAAAAAAAGCGCTCAATCCCTGTAACCTGTGTCAGTGATTGTTACAGTCATTACAGTGGAAAGACCCAGGAGGAAATGGCTACAAAGTGAAGCAGATAAAAGGAAACTACTTGGAAACAGAATCAGAAAGTCAGTGCTGTTTCTGTCTGTCCCCATTACTGAGGAGAACTGAGACAACACAGGGAACCATCCACACAGTGCCTTTCATTGTGTTTGCTCAGGCACAGCAGTGAATGTGAAGTAAAACTCTACTGGACTTTCAAGATCAGAGAGCTGGTAGCTATAAAATACTCCCTAATACTTAAATAATTTAAGGCCAGGAACGAAAAATCTGCTACATCCACCAGTTGGCATCTTCCCCTTTGGTATCCCTTTTCACAAAGTGTAAAGGGGCAATAACAACACTTTGGGAAACACTTGGGCAGTCCAAGAACAGAGTCTAGGGTTTAGTGGGATGAAGTGACTAATGCAAAGCCAAGCATCAAATAAAAGAATAATGTAATTCAGAAATCCTCAACTCTCAATTCAAACTTCAATGCCTAGGCCTCCTGCTTTTCAAAACACCTCTTTCCTGAGTCAAGCTGCATTTGAGCTCCCAGTAACTGCCCTTCATTCTGTCATCTGGGCACACACACACCTTCCCTACAGATTTTTGCTGAACATGGAGCTCAGCTCTCAAGGCAATATGGTAGACAAACAGACAAAGCCTAACAGATTCTTACTTTATATGCTACCATTCTCAAGTGAAAAAAAAAAAATTTACAGTAAAAAAATTGTATACCCTCCACTAAATTTCATTCACACTTTGCACAACTGCTACCTGGCCACACTTCTATTTTGACAGACTTCCACTGACAGAGCAGTCCCTTGAGCTTACACAATGGGAAAACCTACAATGAAAAGCAATCTCTAACTCCTCACTGACATCATGTATCCCATCCCTGTATGCAGTCCTATATCATAAAAGCATCTAGCCTAGAAAGCTGATCTTAAACGCCTTCAGAGACATGGCAATATACTTCTTCAGTAGCAACAGATGATCTGGGGTACAAAGCAAACCTTGGGAATGAAACATCTTCCTCCCAGCAAAAGATGGAGTGATTTAAAGCAGAATTTCCTAGCTGCCACTGGAATTCTTACCCTTTCAGTGTGCCAAGAAGGGCAGCTTAAGGGAAGTGAATAATGTTGAAGACCCCAGGTTAGATGAGAACCAGTTTTGGCTGAAAAGCAAGGAGTGACTGAGTCTAAATTTTAAAAATTAACTGCCAAATTAATGAAGTCAAAAAAACCATCATATGACAGGTTAGAGTTTCCTGAAAGCCACCATGTGTTTCAGTCTTTAACTTCCTTTCATTTGAAAGGTTCTTAAGTGTTCCTGGAAGATTTTAACCATCATCAGTTTAGGCCCACATGTGACTATGATGGTCAAATACCTTTTCTTCTTCAAGCGTGACTACTGATACACATCTCATAGCCCACTCTTTCCCCACAAAAAATCTCGTCCACCTACATGTTTTAATTAAGACTGCACTTTTGTTATGCTTTCCTTCTTTATGGATTCCATTTTTCCTTCCTCCAGGATTTAAAAGGAATACTAAGAGTAATCAGTTTTAACCTTTCTACTTCTATCTACCCATCTATTTCCATCAGAACAATGCTTCATTAACTGCAGTGGGTGAAACACAGACGTGACAGTCACAGAGGCTGGGACCTTATTTACAAGGGGAGGTTGGCTACCTGCTTGAGCCATGTCTTCTATACACATGAAATAGAATTCTTATTATAGAATTTCAAGTTACATCCCAGGGATTCTACCTAAATCTTGCATGTTTAAACACACTGTTTAGGGTCACAATCACTGAGTTGCCAGTTTGCATTCATGATTCAGGAGAATTAATTTCAAAGTCAATCATTAAACCCACCCTAAAGATAACTTTTAAATCCCATCAGATGGGCAAAAGAGAGCCTGTACAGCAGATTGAGAAGGGTGATTTTCCTTACATGCTATTCTGTAACTTACTATTTATCTAGTGTTTTATTGTTGCTGTTGCCTTCCTTATTTTGCTTGGATTTTTAGTGCAAGTTCATCTAATTTTCCTTAAAGTCACTAAGCTACAGTAATCAAAGCATTCTTGTCTGCAGTGCTGTGAACAGGACACAAGCAAAAACTACGCTAATTAGCATGCAATTTTCAAAGGTCAATTACCACATCATTAGCCAGGCCGTTTACATCTCTGCAATGTGGAGCATTCTCCAGCTTTAGACTGCAGAACGGGACAAAAACGGATTAAATTGCCTAGGGTCAAATAGAACAGCGAGTTGATGAGTAAGAGTTTAAACTCCAGTAGCTTGAGTAGCTCATAATGGGCCATTTTCATACTATGCCCTCATCCTACTGACACCATCTTCTATCAGATGCTTAAAGACACAGAGCAAGCCCATCTACCAGGAAATGTTAACATCCATTTACAGCGACTAGGTCTCATTTCTTTAACAAAACAAAAAAAGACAAAGGACCAATTAGAAAAAATGCCTGGCTGTATGTCAAGTCACATAGTTTAATAAAAGTAAAACAAAAGAATAATCAGTACCTATAACCATCACGTCTAGAAGCAAAACTAAAAAAAAAAAAAAACAACAAAAAAAAAACAAACCAAAAAACCAAACACAACGAACCAAGACGCATTACAGACAGGTTTTCCTAAATTTTAGGAAAATTTAAAATTTTTTATTGTCTATTTCAATAAGCAAAACTTAAAAGTAAATAGAGCAACGTTTTAGGGGATATGACTAGGGCAACAAATAAGATTTCCCCCCGCTCAATTTTAGATCTGTACTGCACGGTACACACCCAACAAGATGTACAAGCCAAGTTCCAAAACCCAGCGGTCCTGCTGCACACACAGACTGTACAGGCACAGTTTCAGCGCAGGACACAGGCACCTTTACAATGGCATTTGCTCTGCTAGCCCAGACAAGCAAGCCAGGCAAAGACTGCTGGGTTCAGCTCCAGGTGAGGATAGAAGGAAACCTCTAATAACTGGAATTCTTTCTGCCTCCAGCAGAGCTGGCATTTCTTCCCCTACCTATCCAGCTTTCTCCTTATCTATAATTTGCAGCCATACTCACTCCATGATTGTATTTAACCTTTATATTAAACTCTCTTTCACATCAAACACCAGCACAGGGTCGTTCAGTTTCTCAGGTGCCCACCTGACAACTGAAAGGGCCTAGGAAGAAATGGTAGAAAGCAAACTTAAGCTTGCATGGCTTCTCCAGCTTTGACCTGCCCTTCACTCCAGCCTGCAGCCCTCATCTCTTTTCTCCAGATACTCCACATATTAAGAAAAATCTTCATCATGCTTTAACTCCACACATCATTACAAGACAACTTGCACACAAATCCCCTTTCTTGTATTAAAATTTAGGATATAACATAATTCACAAAACACTCCTATTTTGTTTTTTCCTGACAGCTAATTCAATGAAAAATTATAGTCCATTGATATATAACACTAGACTCTCCATCCTAGAATAATGGATTATCTGCTTGTTCTAGAAACAAAAAAAAAATCTTCACTACATTGATAAAAAATAAGATAAAGCTCAGTTTGGAGCAGTGAAAGTTAGAAAGTATTATTACAATACTTCTGCTGTTAACCTTTAAAAATGGAACCACTTCAAGTTTAAGTGAAGAAAAGCTTTATTCTTCCTAAGTGGTAAAAACCCCGAGGCTCTTCAGTTTTCTATGAAGCATTAGCAATTTTGGTATTACACCAGACATAACAGTTCTTATAAAGCTTTGTTGCAGGTCATCAGCATTTTATTTTATTTTGTTGTGTTTTTTTAACAGCATTTCTTTTTCCTCATACACTGCAGTTCTGTAAGAATATACACATCAAATAATTAGAATCATGACGTGAGATGCCTTGTCTTTATCTGAAGATGCCAATGCCAAATAAATTATTATGGAGGTACCCACAAAACACTAAATTCAGAGTCAGAGTCCTTGTCTCACCCCTTCATTCTTTGTGCCCCTTCCAGTTCCTCCATCTCCTAAGGAGCAGTTGATATTTTAGACTCATGACCTGGCTTAGGAAACAGAACTGCAACACTTGAATATTGCTAATACAAGTCATCATTTTTATTAACTTACTGACCAAAATAATTCCAAGTCTACATACTACAAGGTTTTCCCACACATACACACATTAGTATCAGGCTTGCTGTCAAGGCCATCTTTTCATTCCTTTTCACTCCCAGTTTACATATTTTGGTGCAATCACACAAACCCCAGTTAGTTCCCATCTGTGGGACCAGCAACTCTGCTATTGCAGAGACTCCATGACAACATACAGACAGTTCATACTGCAGGTCACACATAAAGCAGCAATGTGCTATACAGAGAGCACGTGCATTGTGTGCTTGCATGAATATTTTTATATAAAATTCCTCCTTTTATCTGCAGGAATTCTATTAAAAGTCCATCACTGTACTCCCCAAAAACTCTTATGACAAATTTGACAAACCCCACAAAAGTGCAGCAGCAAGTGCTTGAAGAGCAAAAGTGAGAGCAGTAAATTTTGACCAAGCATATTAGAAACAATTACCTGTCAATCTTTACACTGTGTTTTGTCCTTCTCTATAGAAAAGTCAGTTTAAAATGTCTTTTTTTTAATTTTTCCTAGTGAAACAAAGGTGTAAAAAAAACCTGCCATGAATGCAACAAGCTTCCTGAGAAGACAGGAGATTTTTTTTCTTTTTTTCCTTTGGCCTGGCTCGAAATTACACTAAATCACTTGTGTGCTCTTTCCTCATATCCAAAGAAAGATCTGCCCTATCCATTTTGTTATACTGCACTATGCTCCAATTACACATACACCACAATCCAAGAAAGGTTATAACATTTCCAAAATTGCTGCAGAAGTGTCCAGCAGCAACCTAAAAATCACAGGATTTACAACAAGACGAGATATGCATAACAGAAAATACTTTCTTTCAGCAAAGAATCAGCAACGGCAATGACTCATGTAAATGCAGACAATCTACTGAAATTCCTTGTCTGGCAAGCTGCTGCTCTGAAGATGGACTAATGACATTTGGGAAGAAGTTTGCAAATGAAAAGAACATGCCACGGCTCTTAAACTTAGCAAAGAATCCAGTTTACCCCTATTCAACACTAAGACATTTAAGGATGCAGGACTTTTTTTTCCTCCCAAACAATCATATGAAAAGTAATGAGCTGGCACAGAGATCATGCTATCCATTATTCATTTTTTTTATCAAGAATAACAAGCATTTAAACCGATAAATTAAATTCGTATTTCACTTTGCAACATTGTGCAGCTCTATGCTGTGCTGTGGAGTTGGAAATACATCCTGCAACTGGAGAACAACATAACCTAAGTACAGAAAGCCTGCACTCCCCCTAATTACAGATTCAAATGGTAGCTGTGTGTGGAGCCTCTGGAATAATTACAGTCCTTACTGGTACACTCTGAGGGATGATATATCGAGTAATTTAGAGGGAAACAAAAGTAGGATAAACCTTCTAGCAGTAAAGATATTGCAGTGGAAGGATCTACTTTTTCCATTACAAGAAGTTTATAATATTCATCTGGTTTTCAAATGCAGAGGTATTAATCAACGTGTAAATTAGAATTTCTAGAGTAAGATTTGTCTGACAGGCTTTTATTTGCTGAACAAGTACTGTGAGGAACCTGAAAATTAGTGTTACTGCATTGACATGATCCTCATTCCAAACCTGCATCTTCTACTCTTAGGTCTCATGCTGTAATTGCCCCATTAATTTTCAATCAAATCATAAACTACCTGTGGTGATCTCACCAAGAAGGCTGCCAGCACATGTAGCTGATTAAACAATTGCTCTGGAAACTTCCTCTCTTACCCAGAGAAGACTTTCAGTTACAGCTCAGTTCTAGCAGGCCAGTGGGTGCTGACACTTGATGCACACTTCACTGCCAAAGTCAGTAATAAGAAACGTACCACCACCTTCACAGGGGATGCACAGCAAATATTTGAGGACACGCTCATTTTTCATTTTCATTTTTCAGAAGTATTAAGTGAAGGAAAATTGCTCAGTTATGCACAGAGTGTAACTTTCTCTGGCAGCAGTGCCTGGGCCTCCTAAGAGCATCCTCTAGAGGGCTAATGGCCCTGAAATCTCGTGAAGAGATGTTTATTGTGTGCATTGAAAAGCTCAGTAATAGGAAGGAGCTGCTTCCACGACATCATTTCAACTTAATACTCAGAGGCCAGCACACAAAGCAAAACCCATTCACAGTTATCTGGCTAGTTACCCTTAAAACTGCAAAGCAGGTGATGCAAAGGATTCTTACTCTAAGGTTTCTCTGGAGGTTTGGGTTATATGATTAGCTGACATTTTCATTCTGAGAAAAAATACAAAGGCTGTGCCACCCTCATAACTCAGAAATAACATTATTCTCCAGTATTATAACACTTATTAAAGCACACTTAAGGAATAAAATATTGTTGCTTACTGACTTTCCTACATGACAAAAATAATTCAGGAGAACATTGTTCACTCATTAACATCATCTAACCTGACTGCAACAGACCCCGCCAAAAACTAGGCTAAAGCAACATACAGCTTCATGACAACACCAAGATCAAATTTCAGAGTGGCTGGCACCACTTTATCTTTCTTTAAACCTGTCCAATTTCAAAGTTCCTAATATGCCAAGGGTTACAAATTTAAGTGACTCTTTGTACAAGGGAAAGGGATCCAAATCACTCAGATGAATCCTTGCAACAAACAGCTAAGATGCCATCAAGTATATAAAGCAGTAAATGGAGGGATATTCAGGGCTTGGAGGAAAGGCTGTGCACCTTCTAATGCAGCCCAGCAGCTCTCCTTATCTGCCCCTCACCCTTACGGCACCGTGACCCCCAGAGCGGCTCCCCTCCTCCAACCCTCCTAGTCTCAGACACTTCCTGTCTCCAGTGGCATTTATTTTCAGCCCTCAAGATTCCTTTCTATACGTTCCAGGAACCCTCTAGCCATCCCTCTGTCCAGATGGCAGACTACAGATGAAGGGAACAGGGTTTTGGAGAGTCTTTTCTTGGCCTGCTTCTCGGCAGCCTGCTGGAACTCGGAGGCAGGCTGAGTCTTGCACAGACAAGGCTCTGTTGCGCTGCAAAAGCCCTTCAATCCCTCTCCACAGTTTTCCTCAATGCCCTCTTTGTCTTCAGACAAATTTGTCTTAAACCTTTTAAAGGCCTCTGCTTTCCAGGGGCATACTTAATACAATCTACTCCCTACAAAGCTGCAGAAAGCCAATAAAAGGGCAAAGGAAAGGGGTCTGAACAGACAACCAGAGCCTCAGTTTTTACTACAAAGCAGATACTACTTTGACAAGCAGATGCATGAGAAAAAGGTAGATGATAGGTCTGAGTCCTGTTGATCCCTGTCATCTGCAGGAGATTTTCTGAAATATGACAGAAACACAAGTTTATTGTGCAATTTCATTAAGGATCATCACCCTACAATGAACTGTTTTCAACCTCTGACACCCCCAGATCACCGGTCCTTATCTCTGCAACAACAGAACCAGATTATTCTGTAATCACAAAGACCAACAGAGCATCTCTCACTAACATAATACATTCATGTACAAGCTTCAGAGAATGATTGACATCCCTTATTTGAGAAACTAAAAATTGTACCAAAATAAGAAGACATTTAAAAAACCTTTTCTTTTTGTTTCCAAGTGAAGCTCCACTGAACAACACTTTTGGAAGTTTTAGTAAGATCCATTCACAACTCTAACTCTATTCATATCAAAGGCTATGACAATACTTGATTTGTTGTATATATAATGAAACAATATTTCCAAGAGCCAAGAGGGTTTAAATCTGAAATAAAGCTGTATGCTTCAGAGTAGAATACATTTAGGCATAAACTATTCTAAAATCAAATGCAGTAAGCAAAGCCAGTTCCTCATTTAAAGACTGGAGCCATCAGGAAGGCTCTAATGTAGCTCTTGGCTAGAAAGATTACTTTAGGAAATTAACTGCAAGAGAAAGAACAAATTGTAGAACTTCAATAAAACCCAACAGAGGTAGGAAAGGAGAAGTTACAGACAAACTGACACAGCACAAAAAAATTCCCAATTTCAGATAGGGCCTTAAAAATCCAGAAAGTAAAAGAACAGAACAGGGTCGTAGTGGGAAAATTTAGGCAAGACATGTCTTTGTCGTTTGAAGGTCAATACAAAAACGTATCTTCCTTGAGGAAAAAAGCAACACAGTCTAGAGGCACTGCAGTGCCATGATCACACTTTTTCAGTCTAATTCTTGATCGTTACCACTGATTTTAGAATCTAGTTGTCCATGTTCTTCTACTGCTTTCATCATTTGCATGTCATAATACTGCCTGTGAGATACTTCTTTAGTCCCATTTTGACCAGAAAATAAAAAACTCATACAAAAATTATCCTGAAGAAAATTCACCATTCCTTTATAAGGCACTCTGAAAACAAAATCCTATAAATAAGCTGTATGAGGTACCCTGGCAAGATTTTTGTCACATATACTATGTTTTTATTTTTCTTAGCATTTGTACATTATTAGAAAACAATATTTTTCAGAGACATGCATAAAAAATTTGTATGTAATCTCAAAAGTTCAAATCGTTTTCAGGTAACTTCATTTAAGAGGTATGATCTGTTTGCTTTTTAGGCTAATATACTAACTGCATGATAATATCCACGGCTCCTCCCACAAACATTTAGGATTGTCTCATTGAGATTTATCTGCTCTTATGAAATATCCACTGCATGATTTACAGTCATTACTGTGTAATAAGTGTAGCTGATGAACTGGTTTTAAGTTCCTGTTTTATCTCTTCCCTTCTTTAGTTCCTCAACAGATTAAAAGAGGTGCAGCTTCATCAGAAATTATTTGATTCAATATTTACATTCACAGTCAATGGTTGGCTACCACCTAATTACGTACCACCTAATTCCATCAACTTAAAATCTGACCTAGAAATTATGATATTTAAAACTGAAATCAGTTACCAACCACCTACAAACCTTACCTAATAAGAGTGACATAAAACACAGGTGGATTGGACCAGGTACTAAAACCATAGTAAATTAGGTCCATCAGCTGTAGAGTCAATGCAACATAAGAGGATACAGTAAACCACTCCCATTATGATCCAAGGCTCCTATCCCCCTTGCCCCTGGGAAGATGGATTCTTTTTATTTAAGTCAGTGGTTTATTAACCAGACACTGGGACCAAAGCTGGACTTGTCACCCAGCCGAGGGTGGTTCACAGACTGGAACAAAATCCAGTGAGTGCAGTGTCACATTTGGCCTCTGATCTGAAGCCACGTCTTCTGATGACACCCTTGCTGTGAGCTTTCATACCAACCTTTCCCTAGTTGATTCTCCAGCCAGCATGTCTAGAAAACTTTATAGAAGAGTAGGAGTGTGGAACAAAAAAACCCCACCTTCTAAAATGCATACAATTAGTCACGCTTTAAAGAAAACCTAGAAAAAAAACCCAGAAATTAAATACCCGGAGAAGGCCAAGGGAGCTAAGTGACTGAGGGAAAATAGAGAAGCCAGTGAGTGCCCTGACACCTGGACAGACACTCAGCCACCAGGATACAGCCCACAGAGCAAAAGAACAAATACAAGTGAACATGTTGTGATTAATGGAGACGACAACTGCTTTAGCTGTTAAATTCTACACGTTGTGACTTTTAAAATAGCATGAGAAGGGCACATGCCTGGTCCAGCAGTTACAGGTAAACTGTAACAGCCCTAGGGGCAAGTAAATGGACAGCTAATTTTGCACTGACTATTTTTGGCAAGACAGTGGGAAATAAGAGGTTGCTGCCTTAGAAATCAAGCATTACTTCCACATCCCCATTCAACTCAGTTTTTAAAGTTAAGATCAGTCTAGTATTTAATGTGCAATGACCATTCTCCTTGCATCTCAGCATCTTGGAACTCAGCACAAGAAACTCCAAAAGACTGCAGAAAGAGCAGGAACAAAAGGCTAAAGTTTATATTGCTGATCTCTCCATTTTATGAGCATCTAGGTCTACCAGTGTCATGAAAATAATGCAAGACAATCATACAGAAGATAAGACACCAACCCTATGGACTAGTAAACTTGAAAAAAGGAGATGCTGAAGCCACAGGCAATTTTATTATAGCATCTATCTTCCCAGTAATGATATTTTCCACTATCACCCTTCTGTCTTTGTAAGCTGCAGAGGGATTTCTCACACTGATTATAAGCTAACTAAATGGCTACACAGCATTTCTTTCACATTCTATACTGAAAATAGGACTTGCACTGAAAATGGACCATAAGGGAATCCAGCTAAATAGTCACCAACTGCCTGTGCCATTCTCCAAGGGTTAGGCTACACTTAGACCCTTTTCCATGTGTATTCTCTGGTTAAGGTTGCTCTTTTGATAGCTCTATACAGAATTTATTTTTTTTTTTAAATAAAGCAACAATGATCTTTTGGCTAATAAGTGCTAAGAAAATCTTTGCTCTCAGACAGCTGTATCTTGTTACCAACACAGGAATGCCTCTGAACTGTCTGCTTGGGGTGGTTCTGTCAATAGAGCATTGGCCTGTGTAATAGATAAAAAACTATGTATTTACCCCTAGTAAATATACCCTCAATATCCTTGGCTTTATTAACTCCATTCACCCTTTCATTCCCTGTCAAAATCCCCATTTCTTTGAATGGGAAATTAGTAATCCTTTACCCAGCTCCATAGACAGCCACTGGAGTTCAGAACTGACTATGGAATCACTCATTGTTACAAAACTATGGATTATGCAAAAGCTTGCATACACAGTCTTTTTAAGTGATTGCTACTGCTGTGGTTTTCAGAAAAGAAAGGTATTTTCTGCTATTGCTGATGAAGAGAATGGGTGGAGTACTCAGAATCCTCAGAAACTGGACAACTACACTGGCAGAAGCAGCAACAGAGAAGGGCAAGAATTCCTGCCTATACAACACACTAACTAACATCGGGGGAAGAAAAATCACCACAATTTCAAGCTCACTCTACCACCCTACTCATATTACTTCATTTTTCTGTAAGTCAAACGTCTGTTCTGAGGTTGTGGCTCGGCAATGTAACCAAACATTGTATTACAGAGAAGGGCTCTTCAAACTGCCAAAACAGTCCCCCACATCTTCCATACCAACGTCTATATTTACTCAGTTAGTGTCAAACTGGTACTAGAACATAAGGAATGACAAGGATACCTGGAAAAAAAATATAGTGGAACCCAGAGAAAAATATATTTTAGACAGTTTTTAGTGTGTCCAGACTGTGATAGCATCTGAGGAAAACTGAAGCTTAAAAATTTGGCTCTGCCACAGATCCAGCAAGATGCAGAAGCATTACAGACTGGCTTGGCCACCAGTCTACACGAAATCTAGAAATCAGGTGCACTCAGTCTGTCCAGAGAGGCTCTTAACTCATTGCAATTGGCATAAAGCACACTTGCCTTTTAGAGCATTTACCATATGCTATTTTCTGTGCCTAAACCGCAGAGGACCATCACATGGGGCTGTAGTAATGTTAAAAAGGGAAAAAGTGGATTCCTGATATGCAGTCTTCGGGTACTAAGTTCTTACCAGTCCTACTTCTTAATCTAGGGAGACTCCTGAAACACAGATTTAAAAATCATAGCCAATATCTCATCTCATGCATACACCACCTACAAAGCATGAAAGAAACAAAATAATTTAAATTGAAAAAATGTTTCACAACTTCAGGTGCAACTCAAGTCAAGCATAGAGTGACAAGACAGACTCTGCAGGAAGTACTAATAGTGTCTTGGTCTAAACACATTGAGGGCAACATAGGAATTTACTGAAGAAAGGTAAGAGGAAAACAGCACTTGTAATGAGTGTTCATTAAACTTCTACCCTCAAGTTTTGTTTCATGCAAAGAGATGTAGCAAAAATAGATTACTAACATTTGTTATCATCAGAAAAGGCTAACTTGAGGTAGAAACGCTGGACAGGAAAGATACTCAGGATTCTGGTTTTCCCTCTCCCTGCTGCTATTCCTTCATCCAGTCCTCCTTCCCCTTCTTCAGCTAAACTCCTTCCCAGCTTCTGTATGCACAGTACCAGCTCATGTCCACACATGTCTGTGCTAGTTAATATATAAAATTGCCTTACCAGCAGCAGCGCAGCGAGCAGATGACGAATTCCATTCCAACAAAATCAACAGCAGGGGATTTCCGACAAGATGGCAATAGAGTAAAACACAGTTCGGATACTCAAAGAAGCATGGGACGCCCAAGATAACGGATTACTGAAACACAGCCTGAAATACCAGTAGCATTTTTCCAGAATTCAGCAAGATGAAACTTCTGGCAGGCAGAGTGAAAAACAGAAAAAGGTGTTCTTCTAGAGAACAGGCATACATAGCTCATTCTTGAAAAGACAGCTGCACAAAAGAAAGAAATAGGCTTTCTGACTTTTCTTAATCTATCAGAATAGCTGTTATCTATAGTTTCCTCCTCTTATTTTAGGGTAGGACTGTTTAAAACAAAAAAACCCTCCTCCCAACAAATGAAGAGCTAGCAACTATTTTGATAACGCTTTTCTCTATCTAGTTCTGCCTGCCTTTCAGGTCAGTTTGGAAGCAAACAAACAGTAATACCAAAATAATAAATAAGTAATGAGAACTATTTTTTCCAATCCTTCCTTTTCTCTTTCACAACATTAATTCCAGTGACTCAGACATATTCCAATCCAAAATATCTGTTGAGTCTGTTGCTTTTTTTCTAAAACTTACTCCTTTCTTGAAAAGTGTTGAAACAGTTGGTTTATACTTGTTTTATAAGATTTCATAAACTCCATTCATCTTTCTGCTTATTAGTCAAGAGGGAAAAATTGCCAGTCACAGAGCCTTAAAGCTCCACCTTGTGGAAGATGCCTAGAATATTCCGGTAGGCTCCAAGGGAAAAAGGACTTCAAGCTTACAATTAATGACGTGTTTGACATTGATACTTTTTCATCAATCACACAGTAAAATAACCTCTTAAATGGATTCTACACCAGCAGAAAAACAAGCAGTGGGGGACTACCAATAAAATGAAAATAAATGGCTGTACCTTGAGTCCTGTGTCCAGTTCTGGGCCCCTCACAGCAAGAAAGACACTGAAGTGCTGGAGCAAGCCCAGAGAAGGCAACAGAGCTGGGGAAGGTTCTGGAGCACAAGTCTTATAAAGAGCCGCTGAGGGAGCTGGGGTGGTTTAGCCTGGAGAAAGGGAGGCTCAGGGGTGACCTTATAGCTCTCTGCAAGGACCTGAAAGGAGGGTATAGCCAGGACAGGGTTCTTTTCCCAGGAAACAAGTGATAGGACAAGTGGAAATACACTCAAGCTGTGCCAGGACAGCTTCAGGTTGCACATCAGGATGAAATTCTTCACTGAAAGGGTGGTTAAACATTGGAATGGGTTGCCCAGGAAGGTGGTGGAATCACCATCCCTGACTGGACACAGCACTTAGTAGTGCTATGGTTTAGTTTGGCAGGGTAGAGTTTGGTCTAAGGTTGGACTCAATGAGCATGGGCTCTTTTCCAATCTGAATGATTGTGTGAAAAGCTGGTTTTATTTTGTGGCAATGCAATACCCATCCTGCTTTGAACCAGCTGATAGCACCAGCAGCAGTCCTGAACACATCATGCTTTCACCTTGTTTGCTGGTTCCCATGCACTGGACTTACTCTCTTTGCAATCAGGAAAACACAGAATCACAGACAGATTCACCTGGACAAGGGGCTGGTAACCAAAGAATACAGCAACCCTGCCAGCAAGAACCGATAAGTGACTAACAGACCTTCATCTTGCAATACTGGATTGACTATAATTTTACACAGGGGTTCCAAAATCTATTCACAGTCCCCCTGCAGCCACCTATTACAAACACACTCAGCTGAAAACTTGTACTGAGACCAGTTTGGTACATCCACATCCTGCTGCCTGTGATTATGCAGCCCTGGGACAGTACAGTCAACCTAGCCAGTACTGCCCTCTGCTGAAAGAGCCTGCACAGGGAAACTGTAGCAACTTAGAGCCTATTTTTCTGTATCATATCCATACCTTATTTTTCCTTCTCCCTGCAAGCTTTTACAATATCCAGGGTTCTGTTTTATTGTGGGGTTTTTTAACTGCTGCTTCTTCCCCAAGAGGGCTATAAAGATGGCCAAGAGGTTTCTAAGTTTACATACTGTAATACCATGCCAGCACACACAGACCCCAGAAATCAAAGAGCTGCTGCACTAAAGCACTGCAAACACAGCTCACGTTTTTAGCAATGTAAGAGCAAACAGGTAAAAAACATTAAAAATAACAGAAAGTAAGGCATTCAAAAATAGCCCCATAAAAATTTAAAATTTTCCTTTGTCATCTGCAGTACAGCAGTCATAGAATAGTATCATGAGATGTTCTTTTGTGTAGTAAACCCAAGATACTTAAAGAACATACATCCATATCCATTCAACACTTGGAATTTGCAAAATTACCATAATTAATAACTAACTACTAACAGTAATCACATTACTTTCTCCAATACGAAGTTTGCAATGTTTCTATTGTCCATCAGTTGCTCCACTTTGAGATTTAGACATTCAGAACAATCTGAAAGTCTGCATACCTTAAGGACTGAAATACCACACCAAATCTGAAGGCGTGGTGCTTTTAGCAACAAAATAACATTTGGCTGAACAATACCTTTGCTCGGACCCCTAAGGAGCACGAACGTGAACTGCTTGAATGCAGGGTCGCCGAACACAGTGAAGATTTACACATGCCCCTGAAAGCAGAGGGAAGCGCATCCCGAAGCTCAGCAGAGAGCACGGAGCTCCTCCCGGAGCTGCAGAGGGAGCCCGCTGCCCGCGGGTCCCCAGCGCCGGAAAGGCGGGGACCGTCCTGTCACTCACCGCAACCCACAGGCCGGGCTCGGGTTCACTTCTCAGCAGTGATCACATCGGAAGAAAAATAACGAGTGATTACTCAGCAGCCAAGAAGAAGAGGGTCTGACCTGTTCCTGCCCGGTACCCTTTGGATCTGTATGTTGAAAGAGGTGCTGGTTTTAAATTACACCCAATATTTTATTCTTCCTGTTCTCTAAGCTAAACGAGCTCCAACTCTGAATGACCTTTCACTTCACACAGGGCTTCTGTGGAGGGCATCCTTGGTTGTTCAGGTAATATCGTGGTTGCACCCTTCACTTAAAAAAAAAATCCAAACAAAAAAAACCCCTCAGGCTCTTACCGCAACAAAAATGTTTGCAACCTCCATGAAGTCCTTATAATTTTCAATGTTGATGGCTGTTACCAAAAAAGAGCCCGGATACAGCAGAAAAAACCATTAAGTTTATTAATAGATTTTAAATGCAGAAGAGATTAAATATACCCCAGCACATAACCTGAAACAGTGCACTTCACCTTGCACATTGTAGTCTTTTCGATGACAGTATCAAGTCTCTATTTAAAAAGAAAAAACCCTCACTTATACAGTCTATCTTCCAAAATGCAGAAGTGTACTTAAATTTTTATAGTTCACAAAACAGGACCAAAATCACAGATAATAAAAATACTATGTACAGATGGGAGGCCAAAAGACCATTTGTGTATTAATAATGATGATTTTTTAAAAATGGCATTCCACAGAAAAAGCACCAAAAGTACCTGACATCATTGGCATGTCAAAGCCCCTTGTTTAAATTTAAGTTTTACTCTTCATGAAATTAGAGCTAAAAACAGCACTTGATACACAGAAGTTTCAGAGCCACTATTCTCATTCTGACCCCCATATGAGCCTCTCAAAAAGGAGACTCACGTTCAACTATCATTTTTTACCCAGTAATCTCCTTTTGCCCCCTACCTTGCTTCAGCTATGGTTGTGTGCACATAATGGATGCAGTGGTTTGGATTAGCTCACTTGGAGCACTAATCACTGCATTCAAGAGGAGATAGACCCAGTTTAACTTATGTAACCTCATTACCAGATGAGTGAAGGAACACAGTGAAACTCACAAAAGAAGCACCTTTTGTAAACTGCTCAGAGGTTTGGTTTTCTTGAGGAAAGGTGATAAATACACCTTTAAAAGAGATGCACCTAATTGTTCCTGTAACAACAGAAGCAACAACACACCTATCTTGGTCCAAGTCAGTCTTGTTGAGATAAAACTGTATGGTGTTTCTAGCAATTTCTTCCCTAGAAATCAAAAGCATTACAGCTAGATTATCTCTTGGAAAGCCCCAAGTGCTGCCACATGCTTTGTCACTACAGCACTCTATCTTCCTGCTTGGCAGCCTCACCGTGCATTATCACTCTCTTATTCAGCTGCCATACGTTCAGTTTCTTTGGTGGGGAGTTACTGTGCCTGCTAAACCACTTAGTCTGCAAGCATAAGAGCATCCACAGCATCAAAGGGCCCACAGGAACTAATTTTTTTTTTAATCCACAATTTCAATTAGATTTATCAGCCTACAGAATAAAAATTCATTGAATTCCAAAGATCCCTTCAAAAAACCACAGGAGAGACCTGTCTGTCCAAGGAAACACACCCTCCCAATCATTAATAGTTAAAACAGCAAAACTTCATAAATATAAGGCTGGACTCAGGCTCCCCAGCTATACTGAGAACTACATGCAAAAGGTGTGATTACAGGAAGAGTGTTCCAGGCAGAGTAGAAGAACTGGGCAAAAAGCTCAGAACCATGAGAAATTAATGCCTGTTTCATCTTACAATAATAAAATGAGACAAGTTTATTCATCTCCACTTTTCACAGAAATTACAACCCATGGAGACTGAGGACGTGGAACAAAATGCATCAATTTGCCCCAATAATGCATTCTGACAGCAATAAACATACCGTGACCTTTAATCCGTGTAGGCATCTTCCACACATTTAAAAGGGAAGTTAGAAGCATGGACTGCAATGACAGATTACATGAGCATCACTGACAAGTCTTTCCACATGTTGCATTGTTTTCACATATTTAATAACCAAAGACATCAAACAATTCTGTTGCTGCTATCCTGACTGATACTCCCTGCCTGAGATTTAAAGCAAAGTGCAGTTATGTTTACGGTATCCACAGCTCTTAACTATAATAAAGGAGGAATTCCAACAAAAGAAGTTAAGCAGTTAAAAAGCCCAAACCTCGTTGGTAATACTGTGACAAAACTTGACCACTACAATTTAAAATGACCAATCATAGCAAGCTACCCAAATAAAAGGATCTGGACAAAATACTCATTTAATTGGAAACTAATATCCATGCAATACATAGAAATTATAATAAAGTAATGGAAAATAATTCTGAATTTATTGATATATGACTGTTCAGAAAGAAAACATTTTTCTCCTTGATTAGCATGCTCCCTCTATCTGACCCTTGAGATCTTTTATATGAAGCCTGAGAAAACCAACATATTCTGGAATGTTGTCCTTGCCCAATGCTAGAGGAGATTTATAGCACATGCTGTTGAACAGGCAGGCTAGTCCATGGTTTGTGCTTTCACATCTACATAGATAAAATAACTGAGAGCAGCTGAAGAAGAACTGACCACATAGCCTCCTCTTAAAGAACAGGAAATACATGTTTTGGTTCTCTGAGTAAAACTGTTAAGAAAGATGTCAATACACACACACAAAGAGGTAAACATACGTGGCCTGCAATGATATGAAAAACTTAATATTCAGCCTTTTTATGCACTTGGAAAATATAAGTATTCTTCTGAATGTACATTTGTATTATTTTCTGCATTATCTACAGCATTGCATGTAGGAAAGCAGCTGGACTCTGGAAATTGAGCTTCTCTCTGCTGCTTTTCATCCTAATGTTACATAATGGACCAGATTTTAGAGTGTGACTGCCACTCTTGTCTTCAGTCTCTGCTTTAGAGAGTTCTCTGGTTTTTTTCTATAGTAACTAACACCACAAGATCAGCATCTCATCATAAAATCTTTTGTGTCTAGCTAACTGGCAATGTCAGTGTTATATCCTTAACAGAAATTTCCTAATCCATCTTATTCTGCACTGGAAGTAGAGGACTCCTCAATTATCTTCAAATATGTGATTTTAAACATACTGCAGTTATCCAAGGCAAACACACACCACCCTTTGGGTTGCTGGGAAACAGGACTTTTCTAGTTTGCCTGGTTTAATACAGGATATACACATCTGCAGTAAAGCACAATGACAGGAAAATCAAGTTGATTTTCACAAAGTATTCTTTTCTCTGATAAAAAATACCCAGATGCAACAAGCTATTTTCATCTACAGTTCCCTCCACCCCCCCATGATTACAGTGTATTTGATTCTGTAAGTTATTTAACTTAAGTGGTCATTATGACCATTCAAAAACAACCCCAAAAAACAGTGTCAGCCATCAAGGTTGAGCTAATTAAATCTGGAATGTGTTACTCTTTCTGAAAAGCTCTGTCACTGACCAGCACAGTAATACTTCTCATTCAGAGACATAAAAAAAGCACCTTCCAAAACCTGCACTTTCCAAAGCACTTCTGCTATGTAGAAGGTATAAAACCATATCCCAACAAAGGCAGAAGAGAAACAGTCTTCACTTCTCTTTGCTCCTTAAATAAATGTCTCACATATTGGCCTCAAAATCACCCTTCAACCCTATAGTAAAGTTCATCAAGGTCCCAGACCTTAAAAAAAAAGAAATGATACGAGCAAACCTACAAGTTGAAAAAGAAATTAGCACTGTACATTGAATAGAAAAAACACTCACTAAAGCCACTGTAAAAATACTACAAAACAAAATATTGAACAGATAAGCATGATTAACATTTTAACAGTCATCACCAAAATGACAGTAAAAATACATTCAGCAACATTTCATCAATTTGCTTTATAAATCCATAGTGTAGGAGTCAAATCTAGAAATTAGGTAAAAGTAGTTTGGATGTCTTGGAAAGGAATTTAGGAAGCTATCTTCCCTCCAGCACACTACATATATCCTGAGATTTCTCCAAATAAAATTAATCATTTCCTATTTAGTATTTCTCCCTTTCTTGCCTAGAGACCTCTAAGAGGGATATCACCACTATATTAAAAGTCCCTCATTACCCTTTTCTTTCTCCCACCTTATGCAGACCCTTTACTTACATGCTAAATAATTAGTGTACTGTGGAAATTTTTCCCAAAGGGGCAAATTGCATTTTAAGGACACACTCTAGCACAAACACATTTCATGGGAAAGCAACTGACGAAGTAAAATACAGAGACTAATAACATACTCAGTGATTATTACTGCTGTTCTGACTTCCAGGTTAATAAGAATTTAACCACGCTGCACGCAGCACGAAGAGGAGGTGTATTAGTTCACATCTCAAGAGACTTAGCCCAGCCTAACATAACTTTTATCACTTGTGCAACACAGCTGCAATACAGAGAGCCCCTTCACACAGCCACAAAAACTAATGCAGGAAGTCCTCCACTTCCTCTCATTATCATTACACTTCCAGAATTACACTTGCAATAGAAGCAGAAGCATCCTCTGTGTGAACACGTATCTTCTTGATTTGCTTGAGGCTGCTCAGTGTTCCTCTGGAAATGTGTTACTAAGAGATCCAAAGCACAACACCCTCCATCGTCTCTGTATGTGCCTGGGACACACATCAGTCACCTCCCAAGGTCGTTATGAGGAATACCATTTATAACTTGCTAAGCTTAACAAGCCACATAGTTCTGCATAGCTGTCAGTTTAGGGCAGCAGCTTAAACCCAGGGCGGCAGCGAGGGCAGAGTTTCCCCTTCATAAAGGTCTTGGTTCTCTCACAGAGATCTCACAGCCTAATGAGAAACACCTCATACATCAGGTGGCATTCTTACTTAACTGCAGAAACATGGCTTTAAATGAAAAAACGGAAGGGAACTTCATCTATTCTTCAGGAAGAGATGAATATGTATTTCAGATCCTTAATATCAGTGGTGGCCTTCCACTTAAAGTCCTCAGCTGGAAATCACTTCTTTAGATAATGGAATCTTTCAAATTATTACTTTCTCAGGGACTGCAAAAACTGTTTGTGAAGACACAGTAGTCCACAGCAGAGGGAAATCACCCTTGAAAACGCTCAGTCATGAATAATGCATTGAAAACATGTATTACCTAACAGGCAAATGCATTACAGATTTAAAAGCCGATAAGTGAAATTGGAAGGGTTTTTTAATAAAAATCAGGGCACTGTGTTTTCTGGTGATGACTAAACACAAGTGACAAACTAGTTTTAAATATGAGGTTTGCTGTTATATCCCTATTCTCAGACAACTATGTCCCAGACCTCTGCAGAAAAATTATTAGTGAAAAATGTGTTCCTAGTTATCATGTTACCACAGTAAAGCAACAATAAGAAACTCAAAGCCTGAGCACCAATGTAGATGGAAATCTAAGCTGAAGCCACAGGACCCAAGAGTCTCACATTTCCTTCCCTCTGACTCACGCCTGGATATTCTAGGCAAAATAAACCCATCCAGGATGGTAAAGCATGCCTTTCTGACAAACCTGCTGAATCGATGTCTTTTTCAGAGGCTGCCTTGAAAATGTGGTGCAAGGAGATCCATCTACCCTAAAATGTAAAGTATTCAAAACACTGTTTACAGCTCTCAACTGTAAATAATGCCAGAGCTTATTCAACTTATAGTAATGCCAGATGTATCTTAAATTCCTGTTAGTGTTTCACAGATAACTTAAAAACAAAATACAACAGTAGCTCCATTGACAACTCTTGTTTACTTTTTAAAATGTATAAACAAGCCAACCTGAATTGAAATCATTATGTTTCATAACATCGTCCTCACTACCACTATCACTTATTTCATGGGCTACCACAGTAGTTATTTCTTGTTACCCAGTCAGTCAAAATATAGGTATTTCTAACAGTGTGGCTTAGGAAGGGGGGCGGGGGGAGAAGGTCATATTTTTACTATTTCTGGGAAAATATTCAATTTACAGAGTATAACTTTTCAGAAACCCACATAGAAAACATCTGTAAGGTACAGAAATTTCAAGCTTGTTTCTTCAAATGGTTTGCTGTTAATTTTTCCATTTAGCTGGAACCAAGAGTGCTTGAATTCTTCACTATGGACAATACTGTTTCTGCAGATTAGGCTATTACCCAAGCAAGAATTTCCCTGTTAGACTGAAGCGTATGAAATGTACACAGAATATCCATTTTTAAATGTATTTTCTATGTGATTTGCAAGATTCTTTCTAGCAGCTGAAAACTAAGTTATTTTTCTGACACCTGCTCTTTCTTCAGGCCTACAGCAGTGCTGCTACAGCAGTAAATGTAGGTTATCAGCCATCCCTGAGGTGCTGTGCTAGCAATCACTGCAGAACCTACACCCACAAAGTTTCTCCAAAATCAACAAGTGAGAGCAAAGCTCACAGAGATAACTATATCCATACTGACCAATGGAAAACAAACAGCAACCTATGTTGCTGCATTTTCTGGTACCACAGTTTGCGTGGATAAAAAAGTCATCCTGGGGAAAGAGCTAAACAAAAATAAAAATAACTTGTCCCTTAGCCTATCTCAATATTTATCATATTTACCAATGCTTTAGTCCTATCAACAGCTTAACAAGATGCAGACTAAGTATCTCAAGGATATTACCATATGTGAATCTTTAAAATATCAGCAGTTCTCAATAACTTGCCTGAAAGTTACCATTTTAGAAATGGAAAGTGAAAGACAAAAGGGAGTTGGAGAGATGTCTAAAGTCACCTGGCATGCTAATGGCCAAATTCAAAATAAGCATCCAGCTCTGTTGGAGTCCTAAATAAGTTCTCTGTAGAGATAGCAAAAAAATCTGAAATCCAGATAGTCACATCAAGAGCAGCTCCACTTTTAAGAAAAGCATTTTATTCCATGTTCACCATGTTTACTAAGCATTTCTTAGAAAATTCTCCTAGCAAATATTTATAATATGGACACAGCAGAATTCTCTCCCTTGCTCCGTTGGGAAATGTAAGGAGACTTAATTGCAAGGAGGAAATTTAGAGGTATTTTATCATCCTCACCAGAAATGGTTCTTCAAGGACTCTGAGAGGGTGGAGAGCTAGATAACTTCTCATATTCATGTCTCTGTGATAGGCCTATGGCACATGGTCATCACAACCAAAGGCAGACTTTGGAAAGCTTTGGTGGACTAGGTGCACAGATGTTCCTCCAAGCAACTTGGGCAAGAAACAGACTCACCATCAAGATGAAATTCTAAACTGAATAAAACCTAAAATTCACTAGCTAACAAAAGTCACAGCACCACCATTATAAACCCTGCTGAAGGACACTGGCTAATGAAGAAACAGCAATTCTCAACACAACACATATAGTGTACTTTCAGATTTCTCTCTTGAGCTTGACCAAGGCCAAGGGATGCTGAGAGCAGTAGCAAAATCTGCATACCTTGTTAATTGGCTAATGTAATCCTTTCCCTCTAATTTTAGTTAGCAAGAAGGTAATATTTAAATAAGTGGCTCCAGGCAGTACATTTCTCTTAGAATTATCATCCAGCATTGATTTGCTTTTGGTAATTGCCTTTGGACATTTTAGATCAACAGACATCATTAAATATACAGTGATGAAAAAAATGAGAGTTTTTCAGACAGCCATGTACACATTTATCTGATACTGCAAGTAATTTGTCCTCTTGTTTGTATCTGAAAGCAGAGTTAAGCTCAGGGAAAAACATTTCAGAGTAAACTGGAGGCCTGGCATAATCATTGCCAACATTAGCATGAAACCTCCACCATTAGCCATGTTTATGAGGAAATGAAGAAACTGTCCAACAGTTTTGTGACAGTTTGTGAAACATTATTGGTAGGAATTTAATAGCTGCAGGTTTAAACTACAAACATTGGAAAAGCAATGCACCAAATCTTACAATGTACTGTGATTTTGGAGCTTTTTCATTTTCATTGTGAAAATAATGCAGAGGTAACTACCATGCACTCACCTGCACAGAAAAATGCTCTGGTGCGATACGAAGTTTTTCAAAAAGTCCATGTTGTGATACTGAAACTTGGCTCAAACTCTGGTAAGGCAACAAAAGACACTCATCCAACAGCTGCCGGCTGTTTTCATCACAAGGAAATACCTCCTGTTTGCAGTTGTGTTCTTTCACAGCTGCACAGTCCCCATGAATCCATACAGCAGGCCACAGCACAAACCTGCAAGGCCACAAATCACTGGAGTTTCACCTTTCCCGCTGCACTCTTGCACCGGGAGCATGCAGATAGCAGGTCGTCCCTGCGAGGTGGGTGTCTCCCTGCTTCACAAAGCTTTGGATGGCTGTTGAGATAGTACTGGCCTTAAACAGCCTTTGGCATCAGGTGAGACAATCTGGTTCGTGCTTTGTTATTCTAATACATGGATTTGCATAGCATTCTTGAAATATTTTGCTGGAAAAGGACTACTTGGACTTAGTATTTTAAACAGCACTGTCCTCCCAGTCATTTAACAGTTGGTGGAAGTCACACTCCAGCTTTCATACTTCCATCACTTGTGAGGAACAATTTCTTATTAACATCAGGAAACACTGAATTACCAGCCTGCATTCCACAGTGTAAAAACTGCATTGTAGGATTAGGTGAAGTAGTTTTCCATGTTTTTCCTAAAATTATTTCATCTCACAAACATTAGGTATTCCTTCTCCAGATTTGAAAACAACATGTGACACTAATCACAGATTTTGCCTACTAAAACGCTAAAAAGCATCATTATCACATCCTTCAATTAAGGACAGGGTGTTCTACTTCCCTAACAGTGTCAGATTTTGCCCGATAAATAACTACAAAGCATCATTACTACATCCTTTAGTTGAGGTAACAGGGGTTTGCTTCCGTAGTGGTGACTAACCAAACAGTACATATGCTACAGGAAAAGAGCGCCATTCCTCTCTCCTGCTACCTGCAGATTTGATTAATCCAAGAAGCTGTTATTGCAATCAGGGATGCAGACAGCAAACTGCAAGACAAGCTCAGATGACTGCCTGGTCTTGCAAGAACCAACACATTTCTTCTGCAGTCAGTCGTAACACATAAAATACTCAGATCCTAGTTCAGAATTTGTGAATGCAAGTTTCTGAAAGAGTGCTAATGTGTTAATTTTATCAGGCGTCAATATTGACTGTCACAACTACACATATATAAACCACTCGGGAAGTACAACCAGCAGTCCCAAATGCTCCTGAGCAGTAGCACGGGTATTTGCAACACCAGAAGCGTTGTCACCATCCTTGAAAGCAGAAAGCCAATATATTGCTGAGAACCAGAAGAGGTGACTACAGAAGAATTACTCTCTTCAGGTGATGCCTGTGCTCTGTTCAGATGGGATACTGGTCTTTTCTGAGTCGCAAGGTACCCTCAATAGAAAAGATACTATCCTTAAGATGAAGATCTCACTAATATTTGCCTGATGGAAGAATTGAACTTCGCCTTAGCAGAACTGTTGTGTAATTTTTGGTAGTACATAAAAACAGATGCAATTTATGATGCACTGCTTTTTAAAGTTAGCTTCAGTTCCAATTAAATCACAAGTGGCATGGCTGAGAGCACAGTATTTTCTGCTCTGCTGGGGTGGCCAGGGTCCAGGCCATCTGCGTGGAATGCAAGGCAGGACATTCCACCCTTCCGCCAGCATGTCCAGCGGTGCCAGCCGCTCCTGCAACCCGCCAAGGGGACAGGGAGGGATCTTCTTTTGTTTTCCTTATTTGTTTATTTGCTTTACTCTGGCAGCAGGCAAAGGGCTCTTCTCTTGCCAAGTTCATTACTATTGTAAAATGTTCCCGATTACACTGAGTAAAGCACTACAGTGAAAAAGAGGGGAAAAAACAACTTTAAAGTTTACAATTAAACTACAGAACTTTTTAAGCCTTGATTTTAGGAAACAGGTGGGAGCTGGATTTAGCATATCTCTCCCAAGTGTTCAAATACACACACACCACTCATTCAAAATATTTCTTTCAAATTTTTCAATGAAGTTTTTTTGTTAAATTAAAGAATCATTCAAGTGCTATCAGCCTCTTCATTTACTGGTCTTCTACAACCCTCTTCCAAGCAACTTCCAAAACATCAAAGTTTTATGTTTAGACTTGGGACTTCTCAGCCATAGGAGATATAATAACTATTTTTTTCCAAAATTACAATGACTTTGTTATTATCAACATGAAAAGGCATGTCTGTATCTTTGTGGCCCCCATTAATTTTCTCCCTAATCCCACAAAGTTCTTGCCCCCTGCTCACTGAGTACAGACACAAATTGTTGGTGGAACATCTCAGAGTCTCCTAAAGATGACAAACTCATCAAGCAGAAATATTCCACTACTGGCAGAACAGATTCAGGAAAATCACATCATTGTTTTTCTCAGTGGCACCACAGCCTAAACCAGCTTTTTTTGTATGACTCTACTCTGAGGGAGTGAAAAGTGCTACTTAAAAGCTTAAAAGACAAGATTACGATCTCCAATTTTATTGCTTTGGACATGAAGTTGACTGTCACAGCCAACTTGAGTATATGCACAGAACAAGTTCTTTCTCATGTACAACTCAGTTGTTCTATGTCTACTCCACAATTCAAATGTTACACGTTTGCCCTTGAAGAGATTTGATTTACTGACTTGCCTCTTACATCTAATATTCAGTATGAAAATGTATCTATCATTCTCCCACTTCTCAGATAAGTCAGCACTGTATCAGCCAGGTCTAAGCTGCAAAAGACAGGAGACCTTCCTCTCCAAGAAAGAGGAATCCTTTCCCGTGTATTAACTACAAGTTCTCCAAGCACAACAAGAGACAGTACAGAACTACACTCTGACACACAGGAGTAAGGCTGTCCCTTCCAAGATAAAGGTAATCAAACAAAATCAGTACTCGTTTGAAAAGCGTTATTCACAAGACCCTTCTGCTTAGCTGGAGAGCAAAGCATCTGCTTTAGATATTAAAAACAGGTAGAAGACCGGAGCACAGCAATAACTGTTATATACTACAAGAGTGCTGAAGATCCAAAAAAACGCTTCTATTTCTCTAAATACATGAAGTTCCAGCAGCCAAGAATTAAACCCAGAAGTCTCCCATTGTTCTTTCATTATGAAAAGAATTCACAGTTACCCTTTAATACAAAAGGAAGCCGTAAGTTCAGCAAATGCTTACTGTCAGCGCTTAATCGATACCCATTTAGGATCAGAGAAGCAGGAGACTAGGAATAGCATTAAAAGTAAACACACATCCACCACTTCCTGAAGTTAAACAATAGGCACCAAAACTAAACAAGCTGCTGCAGGTCCTGTGCCCGGCTCATACCTGCCATGCAGCTCCTGCTCACAAAACACACCAGACGTGAGCATTTCAAAGACTGAACATTATCCCTTTCGTGAGATGTCTCCACATTTCTTAGTAGGCTAAGAACAAGAAAACGGACTGCTGTCTAAATCTGTTTACCTAAAATAAGCCATCCTTACTTCAACACTCCCTCTCTACCCCGAAGGATTTAAGAAGCATGCATTGCCATGATCTGACAAGATCCAATAAACCGGACAGCCTCCCTCTCGCCTGCACAAGGACACAGCTGCTCTGATGCCTCATCTAGGCCTTGTGTGTCCAAATGTCGCCTGTACCAGCTCAGCCAGATCTCTATTTCAGTAGCAAGTGTTACACATTCCTCTAATCAAGGCTGCAGTTAGACCCACACACAGATAACCAAATCCTGAAGACTTCTTCTCACACAGAAAGATTAGTAGAGCTTGTGTTTTTTCACTGTCCTTTTCCAGCTCCTCTCTTACAGTAGCTCCGCTAAAACTTGGTACACTTCCCAAGCAAAACTGTCACCAGCTAATCTCTAAAAGCCACCAGCACCCTCCCCTCCCCCCAAATGGATCCATCCACACAACAAACCCAGCTGCTCCTGATAAACATACATCGCTGCATTTCACAATACACTGGAGACCTCTAAAGCGCTGTGCCTGAGCACAGCATGCTTGGTCCTGTAACAAGTGTATTAAGTGTATTAAGACACAGCCCCTTGCATCTTGGAAGCACAAATATTATTGGGAAAATATGCACAAAATCAAATTTTAAGCATGAACTGAGTCACAAGGAATGTACTCTGAACAGCAGCTAGGTAAATTCAGGGTGAACAGAATTAGTCATCCTCAGTGAGTCACACAAAACAGTACAATTTTCAAAGACAGCAAATTAAGAACATTCTGTTATAATCAATTTTAGTCAAGAACTTCATGTCATTTCATATTAAGTGCATAATTTTATGTAAGTTACATGCTAGATTTTTACATACCAAAACATCTGGATGAGCATGTGGCTATAGACAATATGTGATGCACATCCTAATTCCTAACCTCCCTCTGGTGCCCTGGCCAGCACAAGTTTGCCATCTGTGGCACTAAGGGAGGGGGGACATTTATCGTTATTCTTCTGTAATCACATATTCAATAAACAGGATTTCAGACCTAACAGCTGCACCCAGCAATGGGCAATGTGTTATATCCAAGTCAGTCCTTCCCCAAAGGTTACATGTGACTATCCACAAAGGGAATCCATCTCTGTCCCCAGGATACACAGCATCCCTGAGTACCGAGTGTTATGTCAGCAGAAAAAAAAATAGTAAAAGAGGCATAACTTGGAGTTGAGGTTTTTGCTGGCTATTACTGTAGTGGGTGACAGAACACAAAAGAAATTATACAGAATGACTCCAATTTGCATTCACTTTGCTGTGGCAAAGCAACTTGTGTATAAAAGAGAGCCAGTCTAATTTTAGCAGAAAATAAGCTGATGTACAAACTATTCTTTAAACAATGATAAGCAAGTTAGAAAGGCCAAGTCTCAGTTAAAAACTACATTTATGGAAAGTGTGCTAAAGCATCTGTTGAAGCATATTAACCAAATTAGCATTACCCACCACCCCATAAAATCATATACATGTATACAAACCATCACCACAAACCATCATGAAATCTGCAGCAATTAAACAGCATAACCAGCAAGCTGAAAAGCAGCTTGTTTCTGTAGCTGCCTGGCCCCTCTAATCTTCTGCTTACCAACTTTGCCACCCTGACTGATTACACTTCGATATCAGATTTGAAGTCACTTTTCTTCCACCATACAGAAGAATATTCTGTCAGTGACATTTCTGGATCCAGAGCTGTAGCAAATGAGAAGAACTTCACAGACATTGGAACAATTATTTCTCAGAGGACAAATTACTTAACTGAAAATGGATTATTTTAGCCTGCTATATAGAAAAAGGGTTTTATCTTGTCTAGCACATAACAGGTTTCCATAGCACCTAATGTCACAGTTCCACTAATACATCAAGCCAGCAGACTGTCACTACCACCATTACAATTGATCACACTCCCCCTCCCTATCACTCCAGGTCTCCCAACCTTCCCTCTGTGCCTCTCCCATGCAGAGGTACTTGTGCAGCAGTATAGTGAATTGGAACAGGAATTGATCCCAACTGAAATAAAATGCTATTTTCTTTCCATTAGTTTTAACCTGCATCACTAGCAGGATCCAATTGCCAAGCACTCAAGCACTTGAGCAGGCAATGAGAGGAATAAACAGCTCCAGCAGTGAGAGGAAGGCACTTCTCTCAGCAGTCCTAAAGTGCTCAGGGAACTATGGGCATAAATTACACAGTCTTTGTGTGATAGCAAGATTTTTGTTACAGGATACTGTGGTGCTTTTTATGATGACCTGCTCCCCCTTGTAAAACTATACTTAAAGTTCAGTTCCACAGAAAATCTTCAAGGTTACCTTCACATATTCTTCACCTGTTGCTTCAGCTTCAGTTGTTTCAGTTGCTTTCTCTCTTCTGGAGAGAAAGTAAAGCATTTGTATTAAAAAATTAAATAACGTGCAGTGAGCAGAACAAGATACCAAGTTAGGTATTTATGCCAAATCTGAAAAAATTAGGAAGTTCCACAACTCTTTTCACCTCTCTTCTCACCTTTTCCAGAAGAGAAGATTTTAAAAACAGAGGAAGGATCGAAGTAGAAGTGATTGGGCACAACTTCTGGTGTAGCCAGAGCTCCTGGGCTGAGGCTTTTCCAGCCCACAGGCATGGTGGTGGTACCAACATTTATTCTGGATGGCCCATTATTGCAAGTGGCAAAACAAATATATGCTTGTTTTGTCTGGTGAGGAAAATTATCCTCCTCCAAGTGATCCACCCCATTTCCCGCTTCTCAATACTATAAAAGCATTTAGTGTTTTTACGTTTTTTCATCTCCACATTGAGAATTCCACATTCACCTCCTCCAGTCTCAGCCATGAAGAGCAGCAACACATTTGTTAGATGGCTCTTTTTCTGCCCAGCTGCAGGGCTACTAAGAGACAGAAAAGCCATGCACACAAGACAGATTTTTATTGATGTTGATTTTATGCTATAATTTTATACTTTTCATACTTCAGTATGCTAATGTTTTGTTCAAAATAAATCTCAGTGATACAAAATGATGAGCTAAACCTAGCACTTAATTATCCAAATAGTACTTGCACATTCTGCATTTTGATACATATGCTAATACCTACTAATTAGAATCATAACAAAGACTTTAAAGAGAGGAATTAGGGAGAAGAACTTTCCAAAGCAAAATTGATTCGTTATACAAAAAAACAAATATTAGAATAATTTCTTCTGTATAATGATGCAAAATATTCTCACAATAGGAGAATTGGAGGAGAATTGTAATAGGGGAAAAAATTAGAAACCTACATGCTATAAATTTGCCACTTATGTTCAGCCTCGAACACTGCTAAAATAAAAAAATACCATCTGTATTTTATCATAGTACAAAAAGACAAGAGATAACAGTTTCTGTGTGGTACAATACAAATTATAGGTACGGTATTAAAAATGGGTGACAAACACCATGCAAGGACTTGCTGATAAAATCAATACTACAGCATTATGGTTAAAATCTCTGTAGCAAAAATTAGTCTTATTGTTTTAGAGCACTTAAAGGACCTGGGAAGCTTCTACACACATATGCTTTTTTACAAAGATGAAGGCATATTTTACTTTATATCAGCACTGTAACCACATTAGCTTAAGAGGTTGTTTCACAGAAGCCTACAAAAGAGGAAGCATTCATTGAATGGGAAGATCCTAATCAGTACCTTGTATTAGCAATTTAATACCAAAGACCACTGAGACGGGCCTAGAGGTTAAAATCCATCAACTTTCTAGTAAAACTCCTTTGATACATTCTAAAAGCTCCTGCTTTTGGAATAAAAATAAAATTTCATCAATCACTCTGCTTTAAGATTAAACCCATAAGCAAAGTTATGCTCACTAGAAATATATTCATATATGTTGAAATCATGAGAAGTATTTCAGCATGTCAGGAAAACTGGTGTCATGCTATTAGAATTGCAAATTATGTCACCTTTTAGCAAGCGACCAGCAACAGGCTGGTCACACTCAGAAGTGCTTGGCAATGGAAGAAGGCTTGTTTTCACAGTAGTTAAGCCTTACTTTATGGCTAATCCATCTCAACTTTCCAGGCTTGCTTACCTCAGCAATCTGCACCTTTGAAATAAGTAAAGGGAGAAGTTTATTTTCCTGTTCCAGACTGCTGCTGACAGTGTTTGTTTGAGCTCATCTGCGGGTACACAGTTCCACAATGACAGCATGAGTATTCAAACTGCTACCAGACCGACTACCCTTTTCTTACTGTGAACCCTCAGAAAAAAAACCAACCCAACAACAAAAACCCAAATCCTGAACTGTAATTTACACTACTTAGATATCTGTAGTATACAAAATGCTACAAAAAAAACCGGACAAGTCCATGAATTAGTTAAAACGACCTTGCTCATCTCTTGTATCGTTTGTGCACTTCTCTCCTTAGCAGTCACCACCTTGGTCAGACACACAAGATACCTTTGGAGTTGTATTCTCAGTAGGAGCGCCACACTGAAGGAAATAACGCTATTAGAAAACAGGATGTGCACAAGGGATTTTTTTTTTTTGTATGCACATTCCCAACTTACATCTTCAAGGAATATTTGGGCGAGGGGAGAAGAGATTCATGCTGAGAGCTTTGCATAACCGGCAAACAAATAAACAGCAACAAGAGGATGGAACAACAAGATTATGCTCCGAATGCTCTTGTCTAACTGGAAGGCAAAGCCAAGAAGCCCTGCAGGAAGCACAAGCTAGAAGCAAACTGTATTATTTCCTACTGCTTCTGTGTTTAAAAACATCCCCAGTATGCATAAATCAAGATGTCACTGGCAGTGAAAACAGAAGCCCAGCTTAACTCCATAGCTACAAGGCTCTGTTAATCCCTCTCCAACATTCTCACTAGGGTCCGCAGCTTTCTTTTGTTCTCATAATATCAAGCTATGACAAAAAAAAACTATGGCAATGACACATACGGAAGAAATTTGTGTTCACTTGTCACATACTGGGTAAAAATATCTCCCTCAGAGGCACAGAAGTGAAAATTAAAGCAAGGAGAAGCTACTGGGACATGCTGTCAATCATTCAAATTTTTCAAACACAAATTTATTTACAGGTGCACGCAAAACACTGAGAACAGTCACAACTGTAGTCTAATGTAGATCAACATAAAATACCAGTAATCATTACTTGGGGGCTTTTAAAAGGTAATCGGTCTTCAGAAACATCCCTAGTTCGTGCATATATCAGCTCTGTTTATTATTACTGCAAGGTGTAGTAAGAAAAATGCTGTCCTCAGTAAACTTACTGGAAGGAGAAATGAGCAATAGAATGCAATAGTTCTGCCCTGTAGAGAGGGAACCTCCTGCTTTGGCACAGCCATGCTAAAAATCCAGACAGCTTTTCTTTCTTTCTTCTTTTGGACAAGGTGTAACACACTGAAGGCTGTCAGGGAGGTTACAAATGGTGTTGCCACAGTGCATCTGAGGAAGCGGGCACTGGGTGTTTAACTTTTTTTTGTTTTCCTTCCACCCCCAGATGTGAACTACTTTCACGATCATCCAAAGAATTTATCAGCAACTTCTTCACTGGTAAAAGCTATGCCTTCTAGAGAAAAGAGGACAAAGGAGACAGCACTTACCCGAACACCTTCTCATAATAAAGGCTCATAAGAGCTGTTACAGCCTTCATTGCTCCCTTGGCATAGGACAAGATCATCATTTAGATGATTCAGGACTTAATCGTCTCCAAGATATTCTGGAGAATGCAATACCTGAATGAGTAAAGTTCTACTGTATTTTGAAGAAAAGGGAATCTCTCCAGGGAGGGCAGAGGTACAAGACTCAAATGTTGGACACTGCAATACATGCTTTAGTTATCTTTTGAACCGAGTTACCAATGCAAATTCTTGAGAAATTGACATGCACAATAACCTGTACACAATATTTTTGTAACAATTTGATTTAAAACCTACTAAAGAAGGAAGCCATAGGAAGAGCAGTAGGTTTTTGCAAGCCTAAGTGCAAAAACTTCCAGGGAATGTAAAAAGGTTTTTTCCATTCACTAAACAAACCTGATTTATTCTTAGCATGATACCAACAAATCACAGGTAGTATTCAACTGGTCAGCTGCTTGAATTGGCTTGGTTATACATTACTCCTTGCAGTACCCAGCAGAATCATACCTTCTACCACATACTTAGTATTTATGTCTTCTGATCAAGACTTTTCTCCTCTATTTCTACTACATAAATAAATCTAGGCTTATGAAGCCAGTGCCATAGAAGTAATCACAGAACTGAGAAATACAAAGTATTTCAAACACGTACTGAGATCTCTCTTGTGCACACAACACCAACAAAACCACATAGACAGGGAAAGCACTCACCTAATGAGACAAAAAAACCCCAATCATTATTCTTTTTATCACAGATCCTCACCCTACGCATTCTGTCTGAAGAAATTTCAATTTGGCATTTACATAATTTTAAATAGCAATTACATTTAGGGAAAGCACCTTCAACCTATAATCTTTTAATTTCCTATTTCTGGATGCTAAAGCAATTTCTACTGAAGGATTATAATCAGCAAACACTGCTTCAACTATTTTACTGCATTATTTTGTTTTAATTACTAAAAATTACCAGACTGAAAACAATTCCTCAGATTGTGACAGAAGTTTATATAAATTTTAAAAGCTGAAGCTCAGAATAACCAAGAGGAATAAGCAAGTTTCAAGTATTTAAACTGTTCAGGAAACACTGCAGATTCAAGACCACCAAGGCAAATGAACCATCTGGCTTCTCTGAAAACACATCCCCAACTCAAACAGATATTTGTCTTTGACAAAGACCTATCATAAGAAAAACAAGCAAGTACAGATTAGAGAAACAACAGGAGATCAGTAATACTACTCATACCAAACAAGTGGTCTCATTTCCAAATTTATATTCTATTCTTGATCATGTTAAAATAGACTACCTTAATTCTTACCTCCTTCTGGGGAAGAAAGAGAAGAGGTGGCATATTTTCACCTCTAGAAAACTAGACATAAAAGCAAGAGCACCACCATGATTCAGTATTAATATCCTGGAATACTTGTACGTCCATAGAATTTCAAATCTTCTCCCCCAATAACCATTTCCATCTTCTTCACTCATTATCATTGCATTATCAAGATGATTAAAAGTTACTAGAAAGATTAACATTTGTCAAATAACAGTCACAGTCCCAAAGGTGGTATTTCAACATGGGGAACAGCAAATACCAGAAAAAGAGTGACTTATATCATCCTTCAGAGCCACATACCCTAACTGAGGTCCCCTCAATAAATGCAATAATGGAATATGCTAACAAGACAGCTGACTTCATGAATAACAAATCTGAAAAAAAATGACCATAAAAGTCAAAAAAGTGTTAACTTAAAACAATGAAAAAGAGGTATCAATTTCTTAATCTTCTTGTCAGACATCTTGGGAGGCGAAAATGTACAACTAGTCTATGACTTAAAAATCATGAGGAAAGACATTCCACGAGTACTTAAAGTTTTCCAAACTCAAACACCAGCTTTTTTTCCAAACTCAAACACCTGCTTTTTTCCAAACTCAAACACCTGCTTTTTTCCAAACTCAAACACCAGTACATTTAGTTCTTTTGTAAGAAGAAACAGCTATTGGAAATGAGCATTACAAGAAGTATTTTAGAAGGGAATTACATTCTTGTCCCTCTCTAGCACTCAGATTTTCGTGGAGCAGTTCAACTTCCTGTACATAAAAAGGGGAGGTATTCGCAAACAAAAGATTATGCTTTACTGTGCTGTTAAGCAAATATGTTCTGAATAGCTACCTCTGCATCTCAGAACAATCATAATGCAACACAAGCCTACCAAGACCAGTACTCCATTCTGATAATAGCCAACACTGTAACGATTCAGAAGACTCCATAAATCTCTGGAAAGCAGCTAATTGCCCAAAACCATATCCCAAGAGAAATGTCTTCCCAACTGATTGCTCAGCTTTGAAACATGGACTGAAACCCAGCATTATCCTAGCTGGTACTCTTGCTAATGTGGTTAATCTTTACAGAACTGTATTATTTACCTTAGTGAATCATACAATTTAAATCCTCAGGTCAGCTACAGGCTGTATACAAAAATTCATCCTGTTTTTTATTATTATTTCAGCCTTCTAGTGTTATCCAATACACCAAAATTGTTCTTTATTGTCAAAGTATACTGACAAGTCAATTGTCTTTAAATCCACTTTTGCCTTATTCTCTCCCTCATTTTTGAACTTGGTGTTACTTTTCCACATGATGAAGCAGAAAAAGTATTTTTTGAAACCCAGTTAACCTGAAGCTCTCCTGGGTTTGATTTTGTAACAAGAGTGTATTGGAGAACTCATTCTTTCTTTGGCAGTCTGAGTGCCTGCCGTGAAACTCACATTGCTATTTTACTACTAAAATGCAAACCCTGGCACAAAAAAAAAAAAAATTAGATTAAAAGTAACAGTTTCATGTTAGTAGCTGGCTGTCACACTAGAAAAATATTTGTTTTAGGAACCACGAGTTAATGAGTAGCCTATGGCTATATGATAACCATTGTCTCCCTCAGAGATTAGATTCCTTTTTAGACAGGTTTATCACACAGTATTTTTACTTCATGTCCTGTGCACTCCACCCACACCACTATTCTCCAGGGATCTTAGGGAAACAAGTCATAGGGAGAGTTCCTGTAAGCAGGAACATTATTACTTTCAGTGGGAACATGGATCCAATTTGCATTAGTTATTCCCACAGCTGTTGAGTCCTGCCTTCTTTATTTTTACATGTTACAAGTCCATATATTTGAGCATATACCAGCAAAAGGATAAGGAGACAGTTGATTTTACTTAGACTCTTAGAGAAACTTCATATTTGCAACACCCTTTAGTAACAATGGATTATTTTTCATCCAAAAAGATACCAAAGCTAGGATGTATTATTTCTCTTATTTTAATGAATACTGACCAATCTACTCCATTGTTTGGTCAGCAGTACCAAACAGTTTTAATTAACTTTCCCCCCGTAGCACTACTAGAAATTTGTGCCATTTTAAAATACTTAAGGTTAGTGGATTGCAGAATTAAGAGGAATAGGGGAAAAAAACAAGTTTGCTAGGAACAAAAAGTTATGGGTGGATTTCGTTTGCATTTGCAGTCTGGCTCCCCTATCACAGCAGCCTTTGACCTTCTCCACTGTTCCACAGCTTGACTATGTCCAGCTTGGCTTCTACAGTAACTGATGAACAGAGCACAAGCAAAAAACATGGAGCAATTACTAAACTCTAGTTTCAAAGGTAACAGCAGAGGACAAAATTTTGCGTGAAGTTGCACATTTCAGCCTAATCTTGTTTCAGTTTCCATCACTCCAGCAAATCAAGCCCTCCACAAAGCAGAGGCTCTTTCCCACTCGGGTTCTGTGTAGCCCACAAAGGATGCACTGACCTGGTAGCTGATGCCCTCAAGTTCACACCTCACATCATCACCAGTGTTTCTCTGCCTTAGCCTTTGAGACGATCTTCTGGCCTAACTTGTGATACCATCAAAGTGCATACACTGATTTTTGGCGTATCTGGGACTAGAACTTTTGTCTGTAAAGTCACAGATCCAAATAAACCTCATACACACTTTCTTGTAAAACTGTGCTAGGTCCACAAGCAGAAGAAAATATTACATACAAGCCATGAGACAAGAAATATTGGCCAGGGATTGAAGGGCAGGCAATAATTCCTGCAGCCACAGGCAAGTGAGAAGTCCCCACAGACAGAAACACAATGTCCTATAATACCTGGTAGCCTGCTGCAGGCCTCTACTTGCTAAATAGGAACACGTGAACCAGACCATGGACATTTATCTGGATGAACAATAAATTACTCTTTTAGGTCAGGCATGTACTGGAATTCCCCAGATCCAAGTTCTTCAGGCATTTGTTTTGACAGCTACAGCTCAATTACCAACGGTGATTGTACATAAGATACTATTATATGTGGTATTTTATAAAAATATCAGGGTATTAGTAATAATGGAAAATAATTATCATTCCTTTATTAAACCCACACAGGAAATGATGATGTCTGTGCTAGCAAAGTTTTATTACATGTATAAACACCATCCTTATTCCTATATTTGCTTCCTCTTTGCTCAAAATCTATCTGCTTACTCAAACAGTTTTTAGCATGGAGAACTATCAGCCTGGTGATATCTCTTATGCACTCTCAGGTTTGTTTTCCAAATTTTTAGATTTTTTTTTCCTACTGTTTGTCATTGGAAGAGTGCTTTTACACTCAAAAAAAAAAAAAAAAAGGAGTGAATTTGAATTGCATCTTTTAAAATACATTAAGACCTACGTGGAAGGTGTCCTTCAGAAGTTAAGCATCCTCCACGTTATCTTAAATCGTGATGCCCACTGAAATATTTAACACCCTTTTATTTTACATTTTCATCTCGGCTCAGACATATTGTGGGTGGATGACACATCTAAACAAGTACAACCAATGTGTTTAAATTTGTCTGTCTTTATAATAAAGTTACTTCCTTCTCAAGAAATTCTTGCCAACTTCTATATTTTATAATAACACCCTCCCCCCCACCATGTTCCAGAGTAAAATGTTTAAACATGGGAATTCAGCACATCTACTAGGTAAGAATATTTCTTGTTTAATTATAGAATGGATTACAACTAGAAAAAACAAACCAAACAAACAAACAAAAAAAAACAGCAAGCGATTTTCTCCTGCAATATAGTGGATTATACTGCATGTGTTTCATGAACTGCAGAAAATACTGCTTCATTAACAAGCTGCCTCCTTGCCACTATTCCGAATCACTCAAACAGTGAGAGTAAGTTTTCACTCTACCTAAAACCAAGAGCAACTTGATTTAAACAGAAACATTGATTCTGTTAACAATGAGAGAATACAAGCCTATAAACATGTAAATAATACCTCGCCCACTTAAAAAGTTGCACCACATACAGCAACAACTGCCTGCATTTTAGTGGATGACTATGCAAATCCTGTCTGAAACAACCCCGGAAAAATACTTATTAACACTAAAAAAAAAAAAAAAAAAAAAACCACACACACAAACAAACAGAACCAAAGCAAAAACCACCTTACTACAGTACTGTATGAATACAGAC
This sequence comes from Lanius collurio, assembly GCA_020086605.1. Classification (NCBI taxonomy): domain Eukaryota; kingdom Metazoa; phylum Chordata; class Aves; order Passeriformes; family Laniidae; genus Lanius; species Lanius collurio. The sequence goes on from JACBWW010000004.1 coordinate 41,909,596, forward strand.
AGTTCCCCCCTTAAAAGGCAAATCAACCACATTACCTACAAACTTGCAGTTAAATACCAAAATGCTTGTGCATTACAAGCATGAACCCACAATCTCCCCTTTCTTAGATGAGTTTTCATGGCACTTTACTCCACTTGCTCAAGCCTCAACAAGCTCAAGTGACTCAGGCCAGTACCTTCATATTCATCAGGGTGGGGCAAGGGAGACAACCTCAGTACAGACTGCTCTGGGGTTATAAGAATGCAAATCACCCAATTCAGCATTTTGAATAGCACCCATAACTCAAAGCTAAAACCTGTGCTACACCAGACCACATGCTAAAAGCCTATCATGTCCCTAACAAGAAACATTCATAAATACATCAAAAAAAAAAAAACTTTGAGATTTCATTTTAGTCTTCAAAAACTGCTCATCACCAATGGCACCACAATAATCAAGTGAAGAAGGGACACAGTAAGAACAACTGCTGTTACATGCCCATCCAGGAATACAGTGCAAAAGAAACAATACTCCTTAATCCCCAACAAGTCAAGCAGCAGTGGGGTGGCCAACAGACCCTCTGCCTTGCAAGATTAAGGCTAGAATTGAACAACAAAAAAAAAAAAACTACAGTCGTTAAGATGAAGTACCCTTTCACTGTTTCTTTTGTTGTCTCTTAGCAGTCATATTTCTCCCAAACCTTAAAACTCCGCTAATAAAAAAAAAAAAGGCACTATCTGGCTACAACAAAAAGGAGGCACAGACAAGACCGTAAGAACATCAGAACTGCAGGTTAGCACAGGCACCTCAATCAGAAATTACAAGGAAACAAAGAAAGGTTGGCTCACAGAACAAAATAAGACAACATTGGAAAAAATTAGAGCCATCTGAGTATTTGAATACCCTAGAACAGAATCTGTAAGTATTTCCATTTCTAACCTCTTTCCCTTCCTAGAAGATAATCAAATAACATTAAATGGCAAGACCAGTGTCCAAATACGGTTTTTTGAATGTAGGCTTGAAAAGGTACCAGTCCCCGGCTAAATCAGCAGGTGAGATTTCTCCAGCTGGCATGGAACTGTACTATTAACATACTTTTGTTCAAGACAGTTTATTAACATAAACAAGAGATACAAGCATGCCCAGAAGCTTTTTCTTTCTTTCTTTCCCAAGTACTTTTGTTGGTCTAATAAAAGTTATTAGCCCTCACTACAAACTTGGTTCCTTTTAGATCGGATGGAAAACAGCCACACACTAACACTCTAGTAGACATGACAATCAGGAAGGTTTTACAGATTGGAGTTCCAGCAACACCTGGATATCATCAGAGAGAAGACTGACTGAAGAAAAAGAGCTATTTATCATTTACCTAACATAAACCTGAAACCACAGAGTTAATCCTGTAACCTGAGCCCATCCGCAAAGTAGACACCTCCTCTTAAAAAACATCTCCATCCAGTTTTGCATAACTTATTAAGAAGGAACAAAGCCTCTCCTGGGCAACTCCATGCTGGTTTATGAAGCACTATGTAAAAGAAACGTTCTCCAAATTAGGAAATTCTAGACTGAAGTTTATGAACTGAAGCAGTCAGGAAAAAAACAGGCTCAACATCACCTCTATGCAACCTGTTTCACACAACTTCTGTTCATTATGCATAAATACTAGGAGAGTTCTCAGGTAGAAGTCCCAAATATTTAGACATTTCAGAGTAGAAAAGGAACAACAGTGATCCAGTCATTGAACACTAATGATAAAAATATTCAGGGACCACCTTTATCACCTAAGCAGTGAAAAGGAAGGGGAAAAGAAATTAAAAAGTATGCAGATAAATTCTGAAGAGCTTGAGTTACCAGACTCGGATCATTTAAAGATGCAGTTTTCTGCATGCTTACATTCTAGCTTAATGGCTTTACTTCCAGTGCTCAGAGTAAGAAGGAATTTGATCTGTGACAGTCATTCCTGTCTTGATTCCAGTTTAATTTGTGATGTTCTTCAGAAAGCTGTATCTAAATTCTGGTTTGGGGGTTATTGTTGTGTGCGTGTATATATGTGTGTCCAATGCTCCTTTTCCATAGTCAGGAACAGAGGTTTGCAGATTGTGCAAAAAACTTGCACCCTGATCAGTTTCTCTTGGCTGGCAGGATAAAAGGAAACCAACTTTTGAGAAAACTGCCATTTTTCCCCTTCCAAATGCTAAAATTATCATACTGCTCTTCAATATTTAGTTATATTCACCACTCTAGCTGCAAAATTAAATTATTTAGAATTACTGCACACCGTCTCAGGAACAGGGAAGCTCTGAGACTGCAACTGTTTGAAGTGCCAGAACAAGGCCATGAAGCAACAGTTCTTCCTCAAGTAGTCTCACTTGATGTAACACTTTCCAGTACTACTGTAAACAACACGATTGCAAAAATAAATTTAAATAATCAGATTTATTCATTTCATGTACAGTTAAGGACACGGCTTTTTTTTTTTTTTTTTGTAATTGCTGAGTAAGATAACTGGAAAAATTGCTAAGAAGGATTTTGAAAAACAGAACCCAGCAAGAAAACTTCACAACCTTCTCACCAATTTTAAAAGGCTAAACATGGATAGAATACAATGGACAAGATGACTTCAGTAGTATTCCACTAGCAGAAACACAAGTTAAAGCTGTTTGCTAGGGCATCAGTGATGGCAGAATATGCAGACCTGACAACACCGAGTTCAAACTTGTATGCACAACTATCTAAAAAGTGCAGTCTCTTATTAATTTTACTCTTTCAAGTATGCTTTGTCTGGGCCCACATCCAGCAGATGTAACAGATGGAAACTGCCAGTGAAATATGGCAAAGTTATGTAGGCCATCGTGCATGAACCAAGCTTCCTGAACACTCTCTTGAATCAGACTGCTGGATGCAGCCAGGCACCCAAAATACCACCTACCTTTGGATTCACACCACCACAGCCAGCACTTCTCTCAGGTGGACGAAACATGATTTACAGCCAATCGTAAAGTCTGGGTTATTCATAAACATGCAGCTCATGATGAGTATATTTATAGTTTAGCCATAAACTGAATGTAACACTGTGGGACAGCAACTGTGCTCTGATGCCACTGCCTGCTCCAGGATACCAGCCTAGTCATGGCATCTCCTATTTTCAGACATTCTGCAGTTCTTCTCAACATTCAAGCAAAGGGATAAATCACCAGAAGACAGATCACTAATTATTTTCAGAGTAATTACCACTAATCATCACATTACTACATGATTACATTCGATTGATTTAAGTCCTTGCTGCCACCAAAGTAAGTGTTCCCTAAGCTTTGTGTTCTCACAAACACCATAGTGTTATCAACATTATTCATGTAGCTACACAAACAGGCTGCAGGAACTCATTTAGCTGAAAATTAACCTGAGCAGAGGAAACAAAGCAGAATAATAAAATAAAATTTTTAGAAAATTGTTTTCATTCAGATGAGCATCTTAACCTACCTTCCTGAATGCTGATGCAAAGGAGAAGAAGGCAACATGCAGAGACATGCAAGGAAGGAGTATTGCTACACTTAAAGAATATTCAACTCCTTTCCTAGGCAAAGTAATAGTTCATTTTATTTTAGGGACCTTGAAAATGATCTACTCTTCTTGTCCCTCAACATGTTGGAAAAAGAGCACTCTAATAAGATAATACCAGTATTAACATGCACTGTACTCAGCAAAGTAACTGATAAATTCTGTGGTTTACTAAAGTAACAAAGGTTTTAAAATGCAGGATTTCTTTGGCATTTTCTCCAAGAAATCAATAATTAACTATACCAGGACACTTCAGGGAGCAACTCTCTGCAGTTATTTGCAATTTGTTTTGCACTACAAAAGAAGAACCTTAGCAGTGACCATCTCAGTAATACAACCGAGCACTTTCAGAACCAGGGAGATGTAAGGCAACAACACACCTGAAAAATTTAAATTGCTCTCTTACAGTCATGACTCCTTTTCTACAACTCTAATAGCCCTTGAAATTCACATTTCAAAGTAACAGCACATTTCCACTACTATACTAATGAATATTACAAGTTAATATTTAATGGAGATCTAATTTTACCTGCAGACAGTGTTACGTTATTGTTTCACAGTTAAGCTCTGGTTTAGAAGAGGCACTGCTCATGTCTGCTAAGGTTTTGAAGTAATACTGAAGTTTCATCTGTAAGCAGTGAATGGAGTGCCAGTGGCTACAGACAGACCTAGATTTATCTGGGGACAGCAACCTGGGACCCCACAGGTAATGTTACACCTATAAATAGAAGCAAATAAGGAGCATGTGAATATCTCCTGCCCAGTGGGATCGTACATGTCTGGTTTACCGGTTCCAAGTTATTTTCTTCTCCCTCAAAGTAGGGAAAATAGTATGCGAAGCCAAGAATCTGCAGGGAATGGAATGCAAGGGAAACACCTGTTGTGAGGTCAGTTCAAAAACAGAACAAAGATACACACCATACAAGCTGTGAAAGGTGGGAGGGTGCAGCAGTTTATAGAGGGGAGACTGCCTTATAAAGGCAAGAGATTTTCTTCACTGGAAATGACTAAAGAGAAGAAAGGGGAAAGCATTCCCTACAGCCACAGCAGCTGAAGAACTTCCAGTGTTATTCCTTTCTTCCTTTTAATAGAAATATTTGCTATAATTAGGAAGTTTTGAATAGTACCCAGAATAAAAATCATTACCTACTTTTTATATAAAAGATCTGCTATTGTAAAGGCAGGCTCAGCTGTATTATGCACCAGCCAAACTGACAGCTAAGCTTGCTGCATGATTTCTCCCCGCTCCCACTACAAGATGCACTCCTTAGAGTTAATGGACTTGATGATCCTCATGGCTCCCTTCCAACTCGAGATATTCCATGATAGTGCACCCATTCAAAAGCAACAAAGGTTTAGTGTAACAGGTGACAAACAGTATATTGGATCTGTACTGACTCAGAAGTCAAACACTGGTGTGCTTTTTTCACATCTAGTCCTCAGCTGTTCTGGCTCAAGGTTAGGACTTTTCTGCATGACAATGTTATTCCAATTTCACCATAGCCTAATCTTGAACTGGACAGTGTCTTAAGGCCTTACAGGACATTTCTTAAAGATCCTTCCACAAATGCGCAGTGGAAGACAACAAAACGGCAGTATGTGTTACTTTCCTTCTAGCCTACAGAACTACTGCAGGGATAACGTGGCAAAATCCTATATCCAAAACAAATGAAACAACTGCCAGCTTAAATTTAAGTCCCTGACAGTTATAGCTGAATAAAATAAATACATGACATACAAGTCTCTACCAAACAAATCTAGCAGTGTGCTGACCTTGAGAAGTCCTCTTGCATTGTTTTTTAAAAAACTCCAGTATAGCATGTACTCAAAAAGACAGAATTTGCGTAATTACTGTGTTATCCCACTACAACATACTTTCCAACTACCTATCTTGATGATATGAAGACTGTGCAAGGCAGCACATATATGTGGTGTGTATAACGGATTAACCAACATTACAAAGTAAAATCTGCAAGTGTGAGGGCTATTAGTTTCAATTAGGCATTATTCAGTTTACAGCTGTAGCCACTTGCTCGGTCTTGCAAACCACAGACCACCTGAGTAGAGAGAAATAGTCTGTGCTGTCTTTGGGCACAAATTTCCTGACCAGAAGTTTTCTTCTTCTGCCATCTGTATTTTCCTTATCTTTCTAGGCCATTGCTTTTTTCTAACCGTCCTCAAAGCGGAAGCTGTGGAATATCAGAAAAGGATAGCCTTCCATCATTTTTAGGCCCTTCTTTTCAAGTCACCGGGGCAACATATGAAAGAACAAAAAACTGAGCAGGGGATGGTATGACTGTATGGATAACAAGATCTAAAACTTAAATGGAGAAGAAATCCCTCTTGCAGACAGCCTCTCTCTCTTTATTATACTTTATACTCTAATAAAGCCTGGGAGAAGGAGCTGTGAAACTTTGTCAAATCAGTGTAAGCAGCTCTCTCAGCTTCAATCAGTATAGTCTATTAACCTACTAAACTACAAAATTTATAGTACATATGAAGCTCAAATTATGATTGGGTTGAACAGGTATTTGTAAAATACTTTGTTTCTCTCTTTCCTTATTACATAACAGTTTACCCAAACCACTACAGTACACAACCCTCCTCTCTTATGGAAAAATGCATTACAGAATCAGACAGCACTGCTGAAGATGAAAAATAATTGACACCACGTCAGATTTATTAGCACCATTAATACGTTTGACTTCTATCCAATCATGAAATTGTAAAACAAGCTTAAAACCCACGTTTCATAAGTGAAGGAACAATGCCTGCCTTTGTTGCTACTTTGAACTTCAAGAGCAGATCAATGCTTCTTGTAACACAAAAGTTTGGAATCCCTTCCAAAGCAGGCAGTATGGATCTCTGGCAAATGTGGTTAAGCTGAGCAATTAAGCAACACTGATCTCTAGTCAAAATTGCACTTAAAATGTATGCTATGTAAAACAAATAAGATCAAAATGGCCTTTTTTTTTTTTTTTTGAGAGATGGCACAGAAGAAACTATAGTGTTTCACCAACATCAGTATTAATGCTGCATTCAGTGGAAGAGCAAAATACACTAATCAACCACAGAAAAGACTCTGGCTTTACTTTGGTGCTAAACTAAGCACCGTACCATGCCAGCAGCTCACTCTTTTCAGCTTTTTTCCTCAGGACTTGACTGGATTTTGAAGCACTTGACTGAACACCAGGCAGCACCCAGAGAAGTTTTGCTGTGTGACCACGTAAGCCTGTAGCTGTTTGTTAATCCGTAATAAATTCACTATTGTTTGTAAGCTTCAGCTTCCGTTTCCTTGTATATTAAGTACTCTGAGGCGATCAGAGACACTTGGGCTGCCGCTCTTAGTGGTGCGATTAGAATTTACCCTTCCCCCCCACCCCTTTCCAAGGGACCACAAGAGAAGGGGAGGACCAGGAAGGAATAAAGCAAATCTCGCTCTAAACGTCTATCAGATAAATGCGACACCAGCTCGAAGGGTCGAGATCTAGAACAGGAGCAACTGTTACTGCTGCCTAGTTTAACTCTTGCACTAGAGAAGGATCATTTCTCATTAATACAAAGTTAAAACACAGAGGTGTTTCTCACACCAAAAGGTTAAAAAAGCACAACAGATGAGGAGACATACAAGACCCTCTGCAAGGGTTAGGAAAAGTGCACGGAAAGCTGAAATTGCAAACCACCACCTTACCAAAGTAGTCAGGAATAAGAACGATAACAATGGTTTTATTAGTGACAACACTGACTCAGGAAAGAGAGACACCACCAAGAAGCAGACCAATACATTTTGCTTGCCAGAGGCATCGACGCCAACTAACGTGTTACTGAGAGAGACCTGTTTTCCTGCTACTCTGCAGGTTTTTCTCCAGCCCTGCCCTCCTCACATCAGAGACCCGAACACCTGAAGTTCCCACCGAAAGAAGGGCTGAGCGAGTGGCATTACCCAAAAGTTCCCACCGAAAGAAGGGCTGAGCGAGTGGCATTACCCAAACTTCGTCCTGGGCAGACAAATGTCCTCAGCTTCTTTGTCAAGCAGCAAGACGGATGTTTCCATTTACAAAGACAGTTGCTAACAGCAGGCATAACTTGGCCAGAATTAAGAAAGGGTCCTTCAGGACTCCTAGCCTTTCCCACTTCAAAATATCAATGCTCCCCCTCCCTGCCATAATCACATACAACCGCCCTCCCCAAAATGTGCACAAATAGAACTAACAACGTTTTAAAGGAGAAAACACTAAGAGCATCAGCGGGACAATACTGGGTTTGGTCAGGAGAGAAACGTATCAGGAAATAGCTGAGAACAAGGAGTAATGCACAAATGACTCAGGATCCATTCCCATTACAATGGAGAAAACAGGCAAGTCTTTTCCACACATGGACGGATCCACCTACCCTGGGTAAAAAAGTACAGAACAAATGCCAATTTTTTCGTAGCAACTTCAAGAAGCCCAAAATATTTTTCATAGGAAAACCATCGTTCTAATATATTGAGAGTTTGGCTAAAACAAACCTTGATTCTTTTCTGTTTTACAATATAACTTGCACAGAATAAGTAAAGCTGTTGTAGTGGGGCATTTTAAGTCATACAAGTATCTTGCATAAGTCCTGGGCTTGACTTTTTTTGTAATTACAGTAACACTGACACTCTGGCTTTACTTCTACAAAGCCAGTGTAACAGACCACCTGTGCTTTGTGGTTGTAACAAAACACACCAAAACAAGCTCGTCATTTCTATTTTCATTGACACCATGTAACAACAGAGTGCCGCCCTCTGACTTGCAAGACACCAGGCCTGCAGTACATGGCACCCAGACTCCTTCACATGCCACAAACACTGCGCTTCCGCTGCTCAGCCTGCTGGAAGAAAAGCCAGCCATCGGTGTCCACGCCACAGATATTCAGTATTCCGTCCATCAGAGTGAGTGAGGAGTCAGACTCACAGTAAAACTTTGTATCGACCGCTGGTTCCAGAGTCGGATATAACCCGTGTGAAGGCAAGTAACAAGTGCACTCTCACCACCAAACAGATCAGCTGCAGACAAAAGGCAACACGCACGCAAATGACCTTTCTAAATACACCACATCCAGCAACAGCGATAAAATGGTTTACCTTGTGTTCTAGGGACATTAGTGTTAGAAAAGGAGGCAACCTAGATGGCAAAGACCATGTTCAGGAACTGGACCAAACTGCTATGAAGAACAAATTAAGGGCAGCACGTTATCACAGCAGCGCTAGTTTTGCTGGAGCATAAACCAAGTGCACATGCGATTTAGAAGCATAATTATTCACAGTTCACCTGAGTGTAGGTCGCCAGCACAATTCATGCAAGAAGTAACCGAGAATATCTTGCTTGGGATACTGGTAGTGTATCGGGTCACTCCCATCAACTGCATCTCCCTCTCCTGCACTGAGGCTTCCAGACCTAAAACCTGCAGCAAACAGCTCTCTACCTTCTGTCTCTGTGTAATTAGCACTATTAATCCCAGGCTATCCAAGCCCCCTGGCGTGGCTCTGATTTGGCGTTAATCTCTGCCGAGGTCTCTTCTTCCTCCCCCCCAGAAAGCCATTTAAACCTTGGCACGCCTTTCGATTTAGAGTGATGTTCTGTCGCAGCGGGATTAGCCTGTATGGGAAGCGCAGAGAGCTGCCACACCTGGCCTGCCTATACCCCAAAAAGGGAAGGAAAAGTTACTTTTTCAGAGAGCCATCGCTCGGCACCAGACAAGGGCTCCTGTGCACCTCGTCGTGGCCCCGGGCGCAGGCGGCTGCCCGCAGGGACGCCCGGGGCTGAGCGGCAGCCGCGCTCCCGCTCCCGCCGGCAGGAACTGATTAGTCATTTGCGCCGCACGCGGGGCTCGGGCTGCCCGGCAGCGGGGCCGCCATGGCCGGGGCGGGAGAGCTCCGGAGGGAGGGAAGGAGAGGGGGCCCCACTCACCCCATGAGCCAGTCCATGGCTGGGTCCCACCGCGCCGGGAAGCTCCCGCGGCCGCCGACTCGCCGCTCACCGCCCGCTCATGGGGGCCGGGGTCGCTGCGCGCTCGGGGCTCCTCCCTCGGCCGCTCTGTCCGTCGGTCCCTGCCCCGGTCGGTCGGTCGGTCGGTCCCTCCCCGGCCGCGGGCGGGGCGGCCGCCGGGTGCCCCCCCCGGGCTGACACTCGCGCACTGGCGCGGCCGGAAGTAAACACACCGCGCTGGCCAACCCGGAAGCGGCTCTGCACCGCCCCGCCGCGCGGGGCACGCCGGGAGGTGTAGTCCAGGCGCGGCTGGCGGCCCTCGGACCCCCGGGGGCTCCCCGGGCCAGGGACCCCCAGCATCGCTCGGCTCCCTCTGCGGGGGATTCACTGTCCGGACCTCAGTGATTTAGTTCTCGCTAAGGCACGCCGTGTCGGACGTCTGACGCAGCGCTGGGAGGTCACACCCCAAAGCAAAGTGTGTTAATTAGAGACGGTGATGAGCGCCTGGCACTGGCTCAAGATGCTCTTGCATGGCGACCGCTGTTCCTGTCCCCCCTTCGGCACCCTGAGATTGTCCCGGAGCCTCGCCCGTGGGATGCGGGCTGGCTGCCCCCACTCCCGCCTTGTCCTTTCCGCTACAGAGTCACAGAACCGCGGACTCAGCTGGCTTGGAAAAGAGCTCTGAGACGATCAAGTCCAGCCTTTGACGGGACACTACTATGTCAGCTAGACCATGGCACTGAGTGCCACGTCCAGTCTTTACTTAAACACCACCAGGCGTGATGACTCCATCACCTCCCTGGGCAGCCCATTCCAATATCTGATCACCCTTTCTCTGGAGAAATTCGTCTTAATGTCCAACCTGTACTGTCCTGGCACAATTTAAGAACATGTCCTCTGGTCCTCTTGCTGGTTGTCTGTTGCAGTTTGCACTATGTGCTGCAGAATCTCATTTTTTATTCAAAATTCTATCATTCTTTGTTCCTCTAATTGCAAAAAGTGACCAAACAGCTGCCAGAGGGATGATAACCTATCACCAGACAGCCCAACACTGCAATCCTTGAGATTTAAGCAACCCTAGCTTTTAAATGTAAATCCCTTCCATGCAAATCATTGATGCACAGCATTTCCAGAGGCTCTGTGATACTGATGTCCTCTTGACCCATTCCGCCCCCCATCAGCACCTGCTCAGGTGGGGATGTTTACTGAGGCAGAGCTGCTGGAGGTGATCCCATGCTTTGAAAATGTGTATTAATTAAAACGTGTTATGGGAGAGTGGTGGTTACATCATTGGACTCCCTGCACTTGCCAGCTTTCCAAGGGAAGGACCTTCTTTCAGAGGCTACTTGAGCCATCAACCTCCTTCCACCCTGCTGTTCAGGGGCTCCAAGGGCCCTCCCAGCCCTGTGGTGCTCTGAGAATAAGGGTCCCCAAGGCCCCTCATCCCACAGGCCCACCTGTGGCCCCACTTGTTCAGGGTAGGTGAGTCAGTCCCTGCCACCACACTGATTGAGAAGATAATTCCAGCAAAGCAGCGTTATCCTAGGGCTCTTATTGCACTGCAAGGGGATGTCAGGGGGTGATTTAATAATAATGTCTCTTGGTCATGGTTGTTTTGTATCTCTCTGTCTTAAGGAAAGATGGCGGAGTTATTTTGTATTAAAAGTATATTGTGCTGTAGTTTTGGAAATGGACCTTCGCTTTGAAATCTGCTCGGGATCCCTTTGCACAACACATAACTGCTTTATTTTGCCATTCTCCTACAACAAAAATCCAGCCTGAGAATTATGTGGGTCTACGGCAGTGTAACATAAGAAATGGAAGGCCAGAACTTGAAAATGTATGTTGCCTGTGTTCCAATGAAACATTTCTCTTTAATACATTTTCTTTTAATTGTTTTTAGTTTTACTTATCTGTGCATTTAGAAAATGTAGCAGAGGATAGGAAAAAGGTCTTGCAGCAAAACCTCCCCATACTTCACTGATTGGTTGGGGCAAGGATTTTTTACAGTGTTTAAAATACCAGATCAAACCATCTGCAGAAAATAATTATCCTTTATGCAGACACTCGATCCAGTCATTATCTGCAAACATTTGAGAACAGATGTCCCTCATTTGAATTATGTTTTCTTGTTGCCCTTTGTTACGGGTATTTTTAGCAGGGCATTTGAGGATGAGCTCCATCCAAATTTACTGTGGGATGCATTGTACCAGGAGTAGGGTGTTTAGTCATATGACACATGTTTTAAAGTAGAGATGACTTCTGATACAATGAGTTTGTCATGTCAGATTAGCTGTTTTCCTGCTGATTGTATCAAGGAAAATATACAACAACTGGCACAAGGAGAATTACTGCTGCAAAAAACAAGTCAGACAAGAAATATGTATTTCATTAATCTTTTGTATCATACCTTCCAAGAGCACAAGGCCTTTATCTATATCTCATCTAAGGTGATTTTTTATTTTTTTTTCCATTGATATTACACCTACAGTTTTGTTTTATGTTTTTTCTTCTTCCCTCAGTCACTGGAAACTCCAGAAGTCCCTCTGGCAGACCAAGCATTTCACATTCACCCCCATTCAGTCAGGCCCCTCCGTGAGCAGCACTGAAGAGCAAAGGATGTGCCAATCCCAGAGCAGTGTCCAGTGGTTGTCCTGCAACTCCCCTTCCAAACCCTCTATAAAATGCATCTCAGTGATTATTTATTTGACAGTAGCAAGCTTGGAAGTCTGGGGGCTCCTTTATGCTAAGCCCTATGCACATGGACAAAGGAAGGGCTCTCCATGTTCAGGGCTTGCAGGCCCTGTAGGACATGAATATGAGGTGGTGACCAAGCACTGGTCCCTGGCCTACAGATGTGGTAGGAAGCGCAGAGGATCTGGGAGGTTTAAAATGCTTGACATTGCAGCGTTTTGCATCGACTCTTCCCTGGATTACTGTTCCACAGCTTACCTGTATCTAAAAGGATTTTAAATGTGAGATTATTGACAGGTGGTCATGGTAGAATGAGCGCCCTGTGGGCTTGTGGGATCTGGACTGTAGGGCTTTTGGCCCATGGCACAGAGCAAGAAATATTGCATTCACTTGCTCCTCTTCTCCTTGTTCTGCCACCCATGTCCCATGGCCTGGCTCACATAACAGGAATCCAAACAAGTGCGTGCCCTGCTCCTCCTGGCCTCCAGGTATAGCGTGGCTTTGTTCCCAGGTGTTCCTCAGCAGTACCAGAGCTTTTTGGAAACTGATGGGAGGCTGGAGGGGATCTCATGCAGACCACACCACAGGAGTTGGGGCAGACAGACATCTCACATGAGGATTTGGCAGTCATGCAAAGCTCTGCAGGGCTCATTATAAAAGCCTAGGTACAAGACAGTGTGGACCTGAGGCCTGTCCCTGTCTATCAGATGGCTTTGTCATGTCCCATAACCCCTGAAGAAAGACTGCAGTCCCAAAAGTGACTCTGCCTTGAAATAGCAAGTGTTAACATTTACTTCCTTATTTTTGTCCCACAGTTCTCATGCCTAGATTTGTGCAATACAGGACGTTTGATAGCCATCCAGACAACAGCTGTCTTATCTACCTGATTTTCATGTTGGCTTTGAGTCGGCTTGCTCTGCCCGTCTGACAATAAAGTGGTACCGCAGAGGGCGAGAGGCTATGAGGAAGTAATCAAGGCACCTGTATCTTTGCAGCTGTCCCTTTACTGCCTCTTATTTAATTGCCATTACCTCCTGCAGTGGGAAAAGTGCACCACACAGGTGGGCAAACACCGCCTTGCACAGCCAGCACTAAGGAGTGGGAGTGAACTTTGCTCCTTTATTGGCTTATTGCATCAGAAATGCCTGTCCCTCCTTCACCACCCCATAGTGGTGTGGGGCTGAGCAGCCTCAGATCTGATACCTTGCAATCAGCCTTGCATGATCCCTCTTCTCTCCTTGTGGTAGTGATGTAGGAATGGAGGAAAGAATGCATTGTTTAGGGCTGTATGAGTTTTCCTTCCCTTGATCTGAAGCAGTGTCGTTCCCATGGAGTTCGTCTTACCCTGGACAGCTGAGAGGCCTCAGCAGGCAGAGATGTGAACCCATTTGCCGAGCTGAGGCATTTCCAGTGGGTGGCAGAGAAGCAGAGCAGGTGATGGCTGCCCTGACACAGAGGGGGTGTGACATTTTTCAGCGAGCTGCAAATCTGCAGCTCCCATCTGGGTCTTCAGCAATAGAAGGAGATACACCCTGTGCAGTGTATCTCCAGGAGATGTGGCAGGCTGATGGGATTGGGTTCAAAATGGTTCTGTTTGTGAAGCTCTGAATGTGGCGCTGGCTCTTTAAGTCAAAAACATCCACACACTCCTTCTCTGAGACAAAACGTCTTTGTCCCTGTGCATGAAACATATTATGGTTCAAATTCCTGCAGAGCCATTAGAAAAAGCAAAGTGCATGAGTCTGACAGCATGGGCCTGCCTACAACTCTGAGTATGATTATTAATCATGCTAGATATTAATAAAAGTGTCTCTTCTTGGTAGGAGCATTTGATTTTTTTTAATAAATAAACACTCTGAGTGGTTATAAATATTGATTGCTGCCAGTAATAGTAAGACCTTTTACATATAGTCTTGCAACAAGACAATCAATCCTGCTGAGGATCAGAGAAGAAAAAATAAATGGTATTTTGGCTCTTGAACTATAGGGGAAATATGGCCTTTATTCTGATGTGTGAGAAAGGGGTGAAGCTTCAGGGAAGAGGGCTGAAAAGTCTGTCCTTGGGGGTCTGCATTTCTAGAGATGCTGAGCAGGGTTCAATCTCTCCCAGTCACAGAAGAACAGAATTATTAGGTATTTCCTCTTTCAGACAACTTATGAGACTGGTGGTGACCGCGTTTTAATCACACAAACACACACACACACACCTCCCCCCCCCCCCCCCCCTAGAAAATAATTGACAGGCACCCCCCTTTTGCCTCAGCTTCCACATCTGGAAAATTAAAAAAAAAAAAACCAAACAAAAAACAAAAAAACCCACCACATCCCCCTGCATCAAGGCTTGTGAGAGATGATGTGTAAAAACTCAGAAACCTCCAGTGCTTAGGAGTGCTAAAAATTAGGTGGATTTCTCTGTGTCTACAACAGGGGAATACAAGAATTATGCTAAAATGAATTGAATAGTGGGGGAATAGTAGCCAAGAGAGTTTTAGTTTCAGCTGGGAAGCTTAGGAAATGCCAATGGCCACCCATGGGGTCAGGATGCCTGGGTTGATCTGCATGTGTCAGAGAGCTCTGTAAGGGGAGGAGTGTGAGTTTCCTTTTGTCCCAGTGCTGGAAATTCCATGTCATTGAGGACAGGCTGTAACCAAACTGACGCTCTCATTACGCCTGACCAATACCAGCCTGTTTGGAGGGCCCCTTGGAAAGGGGAAGCAGAAGACACACGGCAGCTCCATGGTGCTGTTTCTCCTTACTGATAAACTCTTCCATGAGTGTGTTCTAATCTACTGCCAGTGTCAGGGTGGAGAAAAGGGTTCAGGGCAAGAAGTGGGACACATTTTTAAGTTGGGAGAGGGATGTTCACTGTGGGGTTGGGTTGTAGGCTAACTATAAGCAAAAGATGTTGCATGTAACTGGAAGCCAGGGCTTGTCCATCCCCACTGGTTTTGCAGGAAGATGGACACAGCGCCGGAAATTGTTTGCATTATTTTCCTAATGCTGCATCTCTCTCACAGATGACAAAACTCCCCCTAGGCCTCCTCCTTGAAAAAACCCAGCAGGCTGCAAAAAGCCTGCAAGACTTTTTTTTTTTTTTAAGAGTCCTGGATGCTTTTAACCACTCCTTGACATTATTTACAGAGGCAAGGAACAACTTTCTGGCATATCTTGTCCTCTAGTACAACTGCATGTAAAGCAGTTCACCACATAACCTTTGAAGCACCCCAGAGCCGGTGTCACATCTCCTGCAGACCGAGGAGATGGGCAGCTCACCTCGGCATACACGGGGCTCTTCTCATGCGGGGCAGAGTGTGCTCCCTACAGCCAAATGCCCAAATGGGAGCAGCTGGACTTGGAAGCCATGGGATGACGGTCAGACTCGTGCCAGCATCTCATCCAGGGGTTTGCTTTGCGGGTCCTCTTTGCCCGGTGTGAGGTGAGCTGGGAGCCCTCAGCCTGCTCATCTGAGGTGGGTGAGGAGGAGCAGTGCCTTGGTGCAGCCAGCTGCCCTGTGCCCCCTCTGCCGGGGCTCAGAATCCCGCAGGCACCTCCAGCCCGGCGCGGGGTTGGTGCCTGCGGTACAAATGAGGCCTCCGATGGCTGCATTAAAGTGTTCCCAGCCCCCCACCGATTACAAAGGGTGCCTGGCAGAACAGGAGTCTGTTTGTCTGCCGGGCTCTGCACAAACAGTCGCTTCTGTAAATACATCTCACATGAGCAATTAGCCCCGACAATAAAGAGGTCCCATCTCTGCCGAGCCGTTCGGGGAAGCTGCTCTTCACAGGGCACCGAAGTGGGTTCAAACAGCTCGCAATCCCCCACCTGCTGCCTTCCCTGGGAGACCACGGCTCTGGGTCTACAAAGCATCCCCTCCGTTCTGCTCCAGACCTCTTGGCTGGGTCTCGGTGCCTTGGAACGACGCCGGGGATGCGACTGCTCTCCAAAGAGCCCCTGGATGATAACTGAGCACCCAGCAGCGTGGGGCTGCACAGGGAGGGTGCACACATTGCTCTTCAGCTCCTGTGACACCCTGGGGACAGGGGGATGTTATTTTAAGGGTGCAGGAAATATTATGCTCTGAAATTGAAGCTGGCTCCCACTGTGCTTGGAAAGCACCCAGCCCAGCTCAGCAGCCATTCTTATCACTGACTAAATGCACTTGTAATTATTTCTCCTTTCCCTCCTTCCTCACGTTACTAGCATTTTTCTCCTCTTTCATCTTGCACAATTAAATCTGAAAACCAACCCAGGAAAAGCACTAATCAGTTGTTATTCATGCATATTTGCAATGCCAGGTAGAGGCCTCAGCTGGACAGCAGGGCTCTCCGTGCCAGGCTCTGGTCGTTGCAAAATCCACAAAGAGAATTATTAGTACCAAAGCCCTGGAAGTCCTGGCCCCACATATGGAGGGGAGATGTCAAATGTGATAAGTGTATTGCAGGCAATGTGCCTTGATGCCTCATCTTTTTACAGTGCACTCTATGCTTAAAAAAAAAAAAATAAAATGGAAGGAGGAAGAGACAGAGAGAGGTAGAAATGAGACAGTCACCTCTAGGCATCCGGCAACCTGCTGCCTGCTGTCTAACTTTCCAAGGAGGGCAAGTCCTGTGTTCCATATATCACTTTTCTGGAGGAAAAAGGAGCCTTGGCTAATGCTGCTCTCTCTTTAATTTCTAGCCTTGCTGCGTGAACGCAGTTCATCCTCTCTTAATCTTTCCAGAAGTGAACATCCGTGTTTTTTCCAGGAGCAGAAATTGAAGTGCTCCTGTACTGCTGTGCTTGTTCTACACTGGTATCACTGGAATACAGCTCCAGGAAGATGGCCAGTTTTGCAAGACTTGTGCAAAAAAAACAACAACAACAACAACAACAACAAACAAAAAACAAACAAACAAACAAACAAACAAACAAAAAAAACAAACAAAAAACCACACCCCAAAAACCGAAAAAAAAACCCCCAAAAAACCCAGAAAAAATTGGTGACACAGGTCCTTGTTAATTTATTGAGAACAGGAGAATATTTGTATATCAGCACTTGTAACTGAGGAATAAAGTGCTATTCCCTGCCTTTGAGGCGGACCAAGAAGCCGGTGTGATCCCTGGTAGCAGCCGGCTGTCCTCGGGGCTCCACGTCCTAAGAAGACTCAATGGCACCATCTGATGGTTGAGAGGAAATGTTCATATCATGAATATTCATTCATTCAACGCTATTCCAAATCAGTAACAAGGTTTCCAGCTAGATGCAAGTGGGTTAGTGGTCTTTCAAGGAGGCTTTGGGAGGGAGCGGGGAGTGTTGAGAGGTGGGAGGGCCTACATGGCGGGGATCACTACCTTCTTCCTCACTGGGCTCCTTCAGTGCTGACGCAGGGGAAGCAGCAGCACCTCCGGAGCAGGCATGTGGAAAACGGGTGAGTGACAGTCAGCTTGCAGGACACGATCACAGAAATGTAGGATGCTGCTGAGGCTCCCCCAAATCACCACAGTGCAGACTGCACTGTGCCAGAATGGGTGTGCTGGTAGAAACAAAGAGAAAACCCTGCCAAAGAAGCCTGGACAAGGGAGGGCTGAGCTGGAGCTGCTGGGGAGGATTTGGGGTGCATAGATGGCCATGTAAGGCTCTGTTGATGCAGGTGGTTCAGACCAATGGGGAATTGTTTGGTAAGTGCACTCCATTGATTTTTCTATGTATAGGAAGTGTTGATTTCTCCAGCAAAGGCTGTAAAGGAAGGTTGGGTTTATTCCATGTCTACTTTGCAGTGTTAGCAATGGAAGGTGACCTGTCCTCTTTCTCCTCTGATGCTGATGACTGCAAGGGCAGTAAGTGCAAGGAGTCAGCTAAATTTTGCCCCCTGCTCACAGTAATCTGCTACTACATGAAATCCAGGAGGATGGGGTGACAGGTAAGAAAGCTTTGCCCAGGGCAACTTCCTCAGATTTGTTGGGATACAATGCTGCCATGAATGAGTCATCACTTAAAACAGGTACCACCATTCGTTACTTGGGGACCATGATTTGTGTTCGTGGAACCAGCTGAAACAAATCCCTTGAGTTTATCTTCTTGGAAGTATGGAAGTACATCCATTGGTCTTTTCATGGGATCAGGTCTGCACATCTCATCTGCAAACTGGAGCCACATGAGCAGCTTTTAAAGGAGGAGATGAAAACCCCTGTGCTGGGCATGCTGGGGATCTGGCTGAGGGTGGAGGATTCCTCAGGAAATCCACAGGCTCCAAGGCTCTGTTGTCCACAAACTCACCCCAAAATTGATGACCTCTCTGCTAGTCCTAATCCATCTGGAGGGAAAAAACATGGTCACTACCAAATCCCTCCCAGGTCTGTGATGGGGGCCGTAGCAAGATGTGAGATTTCCTCCACCTGCGAATGGTCACTCCTTCCCACACGCTGCCAGCCTCAGCCCGCCTGCTCAGGGCACTGGGCGGTTGTTGCCTGCCTGTTGCTTAATCTGGCTGTTGTCAAAGGGAAGTCTGCTTCCTGGGTGGAGCTGATGGATGCGAGGGAAGGCTTGATCTCAATCTGCCTCTGGCAACGGGCACCAGTGCTAATGCTCGTGATGGCTCATTAGTCATTTATGGAGTGCACCCAGGCACCTAAAAGTCTTCCTGGGGAAGTGGGGAGAGTGAGGCAACCCATTTTATAAGGGGCGGGGCAGCAAGTTGTTTGCTTCATACCTAGGAAATCAGCCCAGAACAGATATGTGGTTTCTGGCTGTAGCTCCACCAGTCTTTTTTGGATGCCCCAGCTGCCCAGCATGGTTCCTCACCCTACCGCCTGTTTTTTGGGGGGGGGCAAGGTGAACCTGAAGAGATGGGAAAAGCAGCCTGAGGGATGTAGGATTGTCTTTCAGGAGCAGCAGGATGCCACTGAGCTGATCATTACCATAAGTAAGTGCTCCCCAGCAGAGCGACAGACTTATCTGCTTGTGCCATCAGTGTGAGCCTGCACAGAGATGTAGTCACCTGTTAACCAGGTGACTGGAAGTCATGCTGACAGCCCTGAAGCAAGGGAGAGGGCAGAGGGGACACTTCCATGGACACAGTCCCTTCAGGAAGCCCATGCCATGGGTGAGCAGAGACCACATAGGTTGGGTTCCCCTGAAAGGCACCAAGCTTTCCCTCCCTTCATCTGCAACCCTAACCTAGGGGAAAATGTCCTCCCCTTCCTCCACTGAGGAAGATGGAGATGATTAATCAAGCATACAGTCAGACAAAGTAAACAGGCAGTTCTGGCCAGGCTAAATCCCTGGCCCTCTCACTGCAGTCCCAGTTACTTTTCCCTTAACTCCCAGCTTCAAGGTCCCTCAGAAAAGCATTCCTGGAGGTTGCAGAGAGAAACAAGGAGAGGACAAGCAAAGAGGTTTCCTGAAACCAAAGGCCTGAGGGGGACATGTAAGAGGCATGGATCAATAGCTGCACTTCCGAGTGCCTCCAGGCGCCCTGGATCAGCGATAATAGCGGGCTGAGCTCATTGCTAATAGCTTTGGTGGGTGAGAGAGCCAAGGGCAGCCTGTCTGCTTTGGAGAAAGCCTTGATGCTGTCTCTGTGCCTCTGTCAGCAGCACTGCCTGGTGTAGGAGGAAGCAAGAGAATCCTTTTTCATTACTTCTCTGTGCATGGACTGAGGGTTTTGGTGAGGAAGGGTATCAAGGGTTGGTCTTTGACTGGGTGCTATCAAAAGAAGACTAGAGCTGGCAAAACTGCAGAGGTTATCTGAACTAGATGCCTCCCTGCTGTGATCTGAGTTATCTGGCTGGTTGTATTCCCTTTAATCCACTCTGATATAAAAATACCCCAAGGAAAGATGATTGCCCTGCGCAGGGAAGTTATTCCTCTTCCTAAGAGATCTCTGTACTCCCACTGCTGCTTTGCCAGGCACCAGATTGCCTGGCTTTGAAGGTGTGCCAGGGGCACACTTGTGGGACTGGGGTGAAACCAATTATCATCAGGAGTCCATGCCCAGGGCTTGGTGCAGAAGGCACCTAAGCTTCGATTATTCCTGTTTACTGCCCGCTCCTGCTTTGCCTGGCATGGTTTGCCTTTGCCTTGCACCCAGTGCTGTAGCATGGAGAACCAGGGCAATGCGGTTAATAGGATTTTCAGAGGACTACTGAATTTTCCTTTTTTTTTTTACCTTAGGTTTCCACAGCTAAACAAACTCATCAGAGGTGAAAGCACTTCAGAAGCCCTGAGTGACCCAGAGGACTAATTATGGAGCCAAGGGGGAAGAGGCAAGGGCAGAAAGTTCATGCTCATCCAAATGCCATCCCACTGTGCTGTCTCAGCGATGTTACGGCCTCAGCTACAGCCCTCACAGGTACCACTTTGCAAACCAGCACCTTCACCCTGATGGAAATTGCACTTCTTCCATCTCCAACTTGTCCATACCCTCTGTGCCCAGCTCTCAGCATGGTGCCCAGGGCTTGACCCACAGCTGTCTGCAGCAGGGGTGAGTACCACAAAGCCCTGAGTGCCTGAGTGTTTTCTCGGGGACTGCACTACAAAAATATCCTGGTCCTCTGTGCCAGTCTGTCCCAGCGGTTTGTAGCAAGCGAGAGGCAGGCATTGCCAGGTGCCTGTGGGGAGCATCTCCTATGCATCCTGGCTGTTGTTCCCTAATGGATGGTCTGGTCAGCAATTAATGGGGAAAGCAGAGCAGGGAGAGGCCGCCCTGGCAGCACTTCGGCTTTATGATGCACTTTTGCTTGGCATCAGCAAGGTCTGAGGAATGTCTCTGGTGGGGGAAGGTTAATGCTGCCTGGCTGGAGATGAGGCAGTCTGGCCCTTGCTCGGGCACCACCAAGTCTGCTGGACAGTGGCTGTGCGGGGGTTCCTGAATGCAGACGCTTCGTCACAGCACTGTGCTCAGGGGATGCCAAGGCAAAGCCAAAGCCAAGCTTTGAAGACAGGCTGAAGGCAGCAGCATTCCTGCCCAGCTCAGAATGATGTGCTGAGCCAGAGAGGATTGCTTCTGAGCTTTTGTCAGCTCCTGAGGTTGGGGACTGCACAGGTGTATCACAAATGGCATGTGGAATCTGTGAGGCAGTGCTCACTTGTCACTGACCTCTCTTGCTGATGAAGATAGGCTGGGATGTCAGTAAAGAAGTTTGAGGTGCAGAGCAGGGTCTCCTAGAAGTGGACTGTAGGATCTTTTACAGCCATCTTTCCACAGCCTAGCACTTGGTGTCTTGAGTTTGCAGTACTGCAACTCAAATCTGGCCCGCAGTGGGTTCAGAGATGTAAAAGACTTGAACCACATGGTTCAAGCAGATGAAGCAAGACATGTGGGCACTTAGGAGCACACAGAGCCCTTCCTTTCTCCAGTACCATACTCAGGCTGGAGATGAGATGGGAGCTGGATACTGTGAACATTAGAGTTGATACGTTCTTCCCAGACAGGCTGATGAAGGACAGGCTGCTTGCAGAGGCACTGAACCTCCAAAACTTGCTTTTATGCTCTTAGTTTGTACCTGTAGGGTGCAAGAGATTTCAAAGCTGAAGTATGGAGTGGCACCTGCCGTTCTTCAAGTCACACAGCCTGGTGGGGACAGAGCCAGGCTGGGGACTTCTGGCCCATCGTGGGCTGTTGCCTTGCAGACATCTTCACTCTCCAGACTTCTGTCCTGCATGAGTCCAACAAAATGTGTGAGCAGCTGTTTGCCTTAGTCCTCTTTCCTCCTCCTCCTCTTTGTACCAACACCTGCAGCAGTGCTTCAGTGCACTTGCAGAATGGGGTTTGTCTGGCACGGAGCGTCACCCCGAGCTCTCCTGAAGGATATGAAACGAGGGTGAACTTCTTTCCCTGATGTTGCACAAACAGAACGCGGTGGTGTGAAAGTTCCCGAGGTGCCGGGAGCTGCCAGTAGAGGCTGCTCGCTCGCCTGGCTGCAGGGCCAGTGCTCGGCGCCTGCGGTGGTACCGCTCAGGGACTCCCCTCCAGCACGGCTCGAGTGCCAGGGAAAGGTGTCCCACAAAGCTGGGTTTGAGCTTTGTTACCTCCTCTGTCCCGGCCTGGCTTTGCTGTGGCCTCAGCTCCCGTGGTTTTCATCAGCCATTCGGTAGCCCTTGGCAGTGTGATGGATGCTGTGGGGTGCCAGTGTGATCTGTGAGACAGGACCAAGCTGGGCAGGCTGGTCCTGCTCTCCTACACCACCATGCCCCCAGATGGCCCCAGGCGTTGTTATTGCGGGGAGGTCGCTGGGATTGAGGGAGCACACAAATAGCATGTTTGCCAGGGCATGCAGGACCCCATTTCCAGCCCACAGGTGGATGTTCGTGCTCCTTCTTCCCTCTGTCCTGAACCCCTGGCTGCTGTCAGCCTTGCCTGAGCTGGGGACACCATCTCCTCTGAGGCACAAGTTCCCTGCTCTCCTGTGCTGGGCTTTGGGGTGAGGCACTGGGAGCTCACTCATCCTGGCTGGAGGGAAAGGCTCCCTTGGGATTAGCAGTGCAGGATCGGACCCTCAGCACGTGTTATGTGGAGACCCAGGGCACGGTGGTGAGGAGAAGTGCTCAGCTGCAGCCCAAATCCAGACCAACTGCCCACTTCCATGCAACGTGGATCTATTTACACCCAACACACATCTCTACAAGATATAAACCAGACCTGGCTTGAGATACTCAGGTGTGCCTGGCATGGAGAGCTCTCAGGAAGTCCTCTCAGTGCTGTTGAGGCTTCATGAAGCATCTAGGAGCAGAATGCTGGGCTCCCTGATGACAGAGGGGTTGAAGAGTGATGCCATGAAGCAGCAGGATTGGAAAACTGGAAGAGAAACCTGAAGAATGGCAAAAGAAGGAGACTGTGGGGCTGAAGCAGCAGAAAGAGAACAAAATGACATTCAACACACCTCCTCTATGTCTTCTGCCAATGCCACACTTTCCTGCAACCATCCCTGCTGTGTCAGACAGGTGGAGGAGCTGTGCCCTCCCCTGGCAGTGCTGTCATGGCAGTGCCTTGCAGACACAGATGTGCACTGGTCAGGATGCAGCTCTGTTCCCAGCATGACTGGCTGTGACTCAGAGAATGCCTCAGGGGAGCAAACCAGATGAGGAAGATGCTGTCTTTTTGTTGTTTGGAAATTAAGCCACTTTTTAACATGGAAGCCTTTTTTAACTTGCCAAGGTGCTTTGCCCACTGGGCAGTGATGCACTCTGTGGAGAGGAAGGAGGGTTGCAATTAGTGTGGGCTGTGGGCAAGACGAGAGCAGCTGGGTCATGCCATGGGCATCTGAGGGGCCAGCTGGATTTGGGCACAGCCAGATCCATGCTGGTATTCAACACAGATGGTTTCTGCAGGAGAGAATTTTCGCTTTCATTGTTACCCTGGTGCCATGACATGCAGTTTTGGGAGACATTATCATTTGCCCTGTTCCTGCCGACAGCTCCTCCCTGCCAAGGCAGTGAGAAGGAGCAACACTGAGAGTACTGCTGCCAGTGTGATCTATGGGGGTTGCAGCATTTTGGGTCAGGGCCAGGGTGCACATATTTAGAGTAAATCTACAGGAAAACTACCTTTCCTTGTGCATGGTGGCTTTATTAAATATAAATAAATAAAGGATCTTTAAAGGAGAGGCAAACGAGAGATACAAACCCCATCCTTGGGGCAATGCAGACAGATGAGTAATGGGGCCCTTTGAGTAAGTGCCTGCCTGGCCAGCTCTGAGTCACTGAGCAAACAGCACCAGCCTGGAGCCAGAGGCAGGGCTATTCTTAGCTGCTCGCTTGTCAGGAGATGCTGCTGAGGGAGAAGTGGCAGGTTAAGGGGTGTCAGAGGGGGAAAACATTTGATTTCTGACTAGAAAGCCCCCAAGAGCCAGCCTGAGGCTCGGTTGCAGTAACCCAGACTGGAGATGGGAAGTGTGAGGATGAGGAGGGTGACCACTGCCTTGCCATGGACATCAGGACAAATTTCTCAGGGAGTTGAAGGGAGGTAAAAAGACAAGTGCTCCCTTGGTAGGTAAAAAGACAAGAGGTAAAAAGAGGGACAAGTGCTCCTCTACTGTGTGCATTTCCCAGAGGAAACTGGAGATTCCTCTGCCTGGGGAACACCTGGTAGCCCAGACTCAGTATCACCCTCACCTGCTCCCTTTCCCACCTGCCCAGCAGGGTCCCATTTTGAGGTTCCAAGTACCACCTCTTTTGAGGCATCCTGATGTCCCTGCTGCGGATGGGATTGCATCAGCAGGGAAGGGAGGCGGCAGAGGGGTGCTGCAAAGACCTGGACTCAGTTGCACTTGGGCTCCTTCTAAAAAAAGAATCTCCAGTCATACTGGCTCAAGCTGCTGGCTCAGCCCAGAAGCCTGGAAAACTAAATGACATCATCTGGGTACTGCCGACAGACAGTATTTCCACTCAGACACTGAGTGCCTGGATTTCAGCTGAGGAGTTTGCCAGGGAGCACCGATGGCTTTATGGAACCCCTAAAACTGTCCTTTCTCCCTGAAAAGACTCAGACAAACAATTTAACCTCATTTTGGTCTCCACTTTCACCTGGGGCATCCTAATCCAGACCCTCCGTGCCCCAGGAGGGACCCCAGCAGCATTTCAGCCTTCTAAGCCAGCCTTGCTCCAATGCCACATGGCTGGGACAAGCCCAAGGACCATCCCATCAGCTCCTTTCCCCCCTGGGGTGCTCTGGCCACAGCTGTGGAGGCTGCTCACCCAGTGGCTGAGGGCTGGTGGGATCTACCACACATGGCAGTGGGTCTGGGGCTGTAATTCCAGAAGGGGGGGTCATGACTGGGAATTTTCTGACTTGCTGCAATAGTACTCCAAACCAATATGCTCATGAGCCCTGTCAGACCTACTGCCACGGAGAGCAGGGTATCTCTCTAACCACCTTGCGAAGTGACATTGTGGAGAGGAAGGTAAGCAGCAATACAAAGCATCTGCATCACTTGGGCATGCTGCAGGTGAGGACCTGCAAAGGGAGAAGAATTACCCTGTCAGTTGTGGAATTATAGTCTGGTGTGTAGAAGGACTAGGGGGCAAGGATTTCCCCCCCACACACTCCACAGAGGCTCCAACTCTGGCCTCCTGGGTGGCCTTTGGCAAATAACCTGCCATCTTGGCTCCAGGTTTCCTATTTGTACAAGCTGGGATGAATGGGATTCTCCTCTGATTTCCAGTGCTCTCTGGACTAAGTAGAGTTGATCCCCATCTGCAGGGGTACATGGAAAAGGAAAAATTAAGCCAAATAACAATAATTACTTTTCTCCTTCCCATGGGTGTTGTAAGGATTAGCTCATGTTTAGCAAAACCCTCTGTAAGTGCTAAACATTATTAATGTTCTTGGATTGCTCCAAGAGTGAATGTGGCTTTCCAGGGAGTGACGGGGTTTTTCCCTTGGCTGGCATGGAGCTGCAATGAATTCCTCATAGCCCAAGGTAAGCAGCATCCTATTCCTGTTAGGCTCAGGGTGTAGAAGAGTGTCTGCAGCACAAAGCAATACTCACTTTGCTTTCCATCAGTCTTGGAGAGGTGAAGCCCATCCCTTCTTGCAACAATGCACAATCAGTGGGGCTCTGGAGAAACATGCATCCCATGGAGCATCTCTGAGTGTGGTGCCTTAGTAAGAGCTCATCTCACCAGTGTGGCAAATGGCATCTCCCAGGCTGCTCCCAAACACACAGTGAAGTGGGATAGATCTGGGAGGGGACATGGTTGCAGCACTGCCTGAAAACCACCCAGCAGCTGAGGCCAGAGACCACTGAGGTCAGACCCACAGTACAGCTTATGGATTTGAGTGTCCTGGCTCAAGTAGGGGTGAAAGACTGGGTGTCAATTCATGCCCCTGGCTATCCTAAGTGTCCTAACACAGAGCAGATATGAGCACCAGGAGTATTTATGCTCCTGCAAAGTGTGGAAAAGCAATGCACACCATCTAATGCTGGAAAGCCTGGGGGAGATGATAGATAGATTCTCTTTTCCAGGCTCTGGTGCTGGAAAAAGACACCAAGTCCTCACAGGAGAGAAAACTGGCTTGTGACTGGTTCAGCCCCTGCCTGACTGCCCCAACAAATGTCCCTCCTGGAGACCCGCAGCTCTCTGGGCAGGGGTACAGGGTGCTGAAGCTCCTCCAGCTGCCAGACCCTGTCACCCTGGCTCTCCAGCCCTGCAGAGTTGGGGCTGACTTTTTGTGACCCCTTCTCCCTGCGCTGACTCAGCCATGCCCTCGTGGTGGGTGGCCGCAGCCCCGGGTGGGACAGCATGAAGGTAAAGGCAGTATGGACTGGCAAGCTTTCAAAGAGGCCACAAGCTAAATAAATAGCCAGCAGCCTATTTCAGTGGCTGCTATATTTAGCTCAAGGAACATTTATTTATAGGCTTGGCAGCCATTCTGAGTCAATAAAAGCCAGAGAACTGGAAAAAGGACGTTCCTGGGTTTCTCATTGCAGTAATGGTTTCTGCCGTGCAAACCACGAAGAACAAGAGGAGAGGCAGCCTCGGCACCAGGGCAGAGGAAGGAAGCTGTGCTGGCTGGACACCCATGGGTGCCTCTGCCAGGGGAGAGATCCTCCACATACTTGTAGCCCCAGCCCCAGCTAAGAGCAGCTTCACCTGGGTTCCCTCTCATCTGGGTGCTGCTGCCAGTCCCCTGGCCCAGAGGGAATTTCTCTCTGAAACACGAGGGGATTTAATTGTGCCATGGAAGTAGTGACACAAGGCGTCAGCCCTGGGGACTCTGCTGCAGCATCTTCCCCTGGGCAGTGAGTTTGGAAAAACCAAGCCCAAGGCAGGTAAATTGGGAGGGAGATGTGAGCCATGTTCATGTTTCTCTATTAAATAATTGTCCCTTCCCATGCCATGCACAGCAACAAGTGTTTGATAGAGGAAGACATGCAAACAGCCTCTCTGGAGCTGCTAGTGGTATCAGATGCACAGGAAGCCAAAGCTTCACACTGAGCTTCTACCCCAGCAGCAGGTGATGGCAGTAGTTTCGAGAAGCTTTACAAAACATCCACCAATTGCAGCTGGATAAGGGGAATAGATTTACAAAAGACATGGGGATTTAGCCCAGCTTGAGGAAAGCAGCTGTGAGGATGGATGTCCCTTCTGTGTATACATCAATAAGTGCTGAGGTTTTCTGGAGCCAGAACTGCAGGGAGCCTGCTCACACCTTCTCCTCCCTCCAAAGAAAACCTGCTGCAGGGGGGACCAGGGAAATACCTCCACCAGCTTCCACTTGAGCAAGTCCAGCCAAAATGAGGCTGCTGCTTGGCATCTGCCAGCTGCCCCCTGAGCACAGCATGGCTCAGTTGGCTATGGGTGAGCAGGGAATGTTTATAGGGTTTAGCTGTAGTGCACGGCAAACCTGTGGCTACATGCTGCTATTATGTCAGGAGCAAGGTGGGAGCAGAGCATAGCTGGGAAGCAAAATAATAACAATAATGATAATAATAGTAATAATAATAAAAACAACAATAGTGTATTTCAGTGCAAACACTCCATGTCTTTGTGCTCTTTAGCTTGGCGATCTGTACCATTCTCTACACGTGTGTACCCCCACCTGTAACAGGACTGGGACAGTCCTTTCCATTAGAACTGGGATGCTTAGGCACCTGACTACAGCTTCAGAGCCCCTTGCGTGGTGGTTTGCAGTCTGAGAGCCCATGAATGCCCCAATTAACTTTTATGCCACTACTCTCTCAGCCATGGGCCTCATTTCTGCTTTGAATTAGTGCAGCTGCAGCTTTCAGCTGCTGGGCCCTATACATAGACATGGGTGTGGCTGTGCATCCAGGTCTGTGTCCAGGTCTGGCTCTGTGTCCCGCTCTTCACCAGCTCTAGGCCCCATCACTGCAGCCAAAGGTCCATTGCCCTCCCCAAAATCCCAAAGAGCCCCATCCTGAGAAGGCCTGACCCTCAAAAACCAAGGCTGACACCAGCTGTTAAAACACCTATTCGGGTATTTATTACAACACATTGTTCCAAAATACAAAAGAAAGGAAAAGAAAGTAGAGGGTAGAAAAGCACTGCTGTTTACAGCCTCTGGTAATAAATAAATAAAGACAAGGCAGGGGCAGGGTGTCTCCCCGGGTCCGATGCCGGCGCTGGCCAAATGGACAGCGAGGAAGGGAGTGTGGTGGGGCTGGTGGCCAGACCCTCTCTTCCATGCTTGGGAGTCCCCAGGTACACCAGGGTGGGTACAGACCCCCTCTCTGTGTTGTGCTTGCCGAGGAAGGGTCTGATCCTGCAGGGATGAGGAAGGGAGAAGAGGCTCAGTCCCGGCATGGTTGGAACCTGCCTGCTCCCTCCCTGTCCACAGCTGCTCCAAAGGCAGGTGAGGTAGGAAGGGTGATGCTGGACCAAGACCCCAACAGAGATCTACCAGGGTCCCCCAAGAGAGGGGTGAGACCTGAGCTCTCTCCTCTCCAGTGTGGTCTCAGAGCAACCTTGGAAATGTGTTCAGCACAGCATGATGAGAAGGACCCCAACGCATGACAAAGCAAAGTCATGACAGAGACAAGAAACTGTGCCTGGGCCACTTGGAGAAGGGCAGTGTTAAACCCCGCAAATTAAAATGACTCTTCATGGGGCTGGCGCAGTACAGGGAGTGTTTTGTACCACGGTGCAGATGGGGTTCCTTTTCCCTTCCCCTAATGCCTCCTCCTACACCTTGAAAACCTCCAGGTTGTACAAGGAGCACAGGCAATAGGTGCAAAAAACCAGCACCTGCCTCTGTCTGCTCAAGATCATCATGATTTATCAGTGTTTGATAAAGACTGTATCAAGTCCCATGTTGGGAGCTATTCCCAGTGCCTTTCTAAATCCCTCCAGGTACTGGAGGCCACTCACATGTCTTCCTGTGGCTCTGCCACTGGGCTTGCTCTGGCATGGGCCATGTGTCCTCCCCAGGCTGTGCTGTCCCTGGGCAGGGGAACTACCAGCACGAGGAGGACACTCAAGCCCAGGAAGCCCAGGGCACGTGGCCAAAGCAGCAGCCAGTGCCCCGGGCTCAGCTGAGCAGGGCAGCTTATCAAAGCAGTTGTGATGCCAGAGCAAGAAGCCCCTGTGGGTGAAGATGCAGCCTGCAAGAGCAGCCAGCTGAAGAAGGTGAGAAGACCACAACCTGGAGGGAGCTGATTCCATGAACTGGATGCCTAGCCAATGCTTCTTAAAGCTTTAAGCTTTTGCCATTTAACCCTCTGTTGTTGGTGCCAGTGGGTTCCTGCCTCTTGCAAAAATGAGCAGGAACCTGTATGGGGGAGAGGAGTTGCAGGAAGGGAAGGGAAGAGTTAAGATAATGGATCTGCCCCGGGTTTGGGTGCCTTTATATCCTTAGGAAGCACCTCCCTCCAGCTCCTCTGACAAGGGTTTGCCTCCTGAGGCTTGGGGCAGCCGGGAGCTGTGCCAAGTCAGCCACAGCCGGGCTGCGGGGAGCAGAGAGAAGGTGAGATGGGGCCTTGCTTTTATTCACAACAGAGAAACAAAGAGCAACATACAAAGAGTAAGAAGCAAAAAAGTACAGAATCATAACCATAATAATCATAATAATAATAATCATAAATA
The DNA here is from genome assembly GCA_020086605.1 of Lanius collurio. Taxonomy (NCBI): domain Eukaryota; kingdom Metazoa; phylum Chordata; class Aves; order Passeriformes; family Laniidae; genus Lanius; species Lanius collurio. The sequence continues at coordinate 41,939,305 of JACBWW010000004.1, forward strand.
CTCAAATCTATCATCCATAGATTGCAATGACAACACTGATAGCTTATTATCATTAGTATTAAGAATGGGAAGGGAGAGGGGACAGCAGGAGGAGTTTCTGAGGGGCATTGTCTCCTAAGGGGTAGATGTAACAGGGATGGACATCCAAAGAAACAAGTAGACAAAGAGAAGAGCTGGGAAAGCAGCAGGGGCTGGGGACGCTGCTGCTGAGGCCAGGGACGAGCCTGCTCTGACCCAAGCCTCTGGCTCAGTGTTGCCAACCTGATCACTGCCCTCCTGCCAGCTTTGCTCAGCCAGGAAGGAGGTGGCTGGGAGGCTCAGCCCGGAGAACGGGCAGAGACTGGAGGGAAAGGAGCAAAATGTCCTTCCTAGTCTGAAGGAGAGCTGTGGTTTGCACAGTCCTTCATGTGGTGGAAAGCTCAGGCATTGCTACTGCCATTGGATATTCAGCAGCTTTGTTGGTTCCTCCCTTGAAAGAAGAGATATTTCCTCTCCTCTGCTCACACTTCTGCCTCTGTAGATCCCTACAAATGAATGTGCCCTCATCAAATCAGCATGGAAAGGTGATTTTTGGTTCCAGTGAGACTTTGGGACAGGTCATCCCAAAGTTGTGAGACCCCATAAAAAGACTTGGCTGGCACATGATGTGGAAGATTACCACCTGGCACATCTGTCCTCAGGACAACTCACAGCTCTCTGACTCATGGACAAAGTGGTTTATTAGACAGAGTTTGATTTAAAAAACAAAAACAAAAACAAGTCAATTGCAAGCCACTTGGTGGCCCTGCTGTCTTTGGGTCAGGATGGGCAGGAGACACCTGGGCAGGGCTGCTCGATCTATTTTCTGGATATAGACTTAAAATACTGTATATATGAGGGTTTCTGATTCACATGCCCAATGTAAAGGAGAGGGATGAATGCAAAGGACATTATCAAAATAAGGCTGCAGAGGTGGGTCGTGAATGTCTATAATCTACTAATCTTAAAATATACTTATCTTTGCTGTGGTTTCAGAGGAGAGAGGAGTCCACAGTGTGTAAAACCTCAAACATGTCTCTGGAGCATCCAGGTGATGGCAGAGTGGAGATGAGAAAAAGCAAACCACATATCTGTCTCTTTGCAGACATTCAGGGCCTCATTTACAACATGTGCCCTCTCCTTCCCGACTTCCTCCATCTGCTTTTTTGTGCTTGCAATACACTGTGTCACTTAAGAGGAGGAATTAGACGGGAGCTTGCTAGTACTTTGTCTCATCTCCCCACCTGGTTGTGCCCACCTGTTGTCCTTTCTGTTATATCTCTTGGGAAGTAATTTAGTCTCTCTCCATTGCTCAAAGCTACACCTAACCAGCTCCTGCCAGCAACTTGCCTGACCTGAGCTCAGTAAGTCCATGCTGGAACCAACCCTGGAGGCAGCAGAAGGGCAAGGAGGACCAGAAGCACTCCTTGGACAGGAGGCAGGTGACACTAACACTCTGCCCAGTGAGGAGGTACCAGAGGGAGGATGAAGCCTTTTTCTTCTCCCTCCTTGGACTTGACATTGATGCCTACTTAGGATACCCTGCTGCAAGTGGAGCTCCTGAAATAGCTGCCTGGCTCACATGATGCACCTAAATGCCTTTTGGAGTCTAGAAAGGGAGCTTAGAAAATAGTGTCATCATTGCTTCATAATGAGAAGAGAGCAATGTTCAGGTTGGCAACACTGAGCAGGTTTGAGGTGGCTGCTGGAGGCAGTGATGGGTGGTGGTAGGCTTTTGAGGACTGACTATGAAATCTCTCACTCTCATCAAAAGTGATGTGCAGAGAGGAGCAGGGAGGCCCTGGCTCTCCAACCACCCCCATCCCTCCCTGCCACACCTCAGGGAACCAGCCAGGAGCATTTGGGGGTCCCCAGCATCTCACCAAACAGCTCCATGGAAAACCAGAAGAACTAAAGCCTGAAGAGAGCAAGGAGTCTCCAGGGAGACTTGCCTCAACTGCGAACACAGAGGTGGTTGAGGAAGCAACGAGCTGAAGCGAGCAGCCCCTCCTTGTGTGATTGCAGCTCCTCACGCCTCTGCTTTATGTTCTGTTTTAAACCTGAGATCATTTGGTTTTGTCACGGGTAGTTTGATTTAAAGATAGAAACGAATGGCAAGAGGAGGAACAAGGGAAAGGGAGAGAAACCATGTGGACCCAGAAAAGAAAAAGAAACAACACTCCAAGGATGACACAGGACAAAGACATGCACAAACACAGACCCCTGAGGTATTAGCTTTGCAAACTAGTGCGAGACAAGGGAGAAAGCAAAGACAGCTGCAGGGAGAGATGTGCTTTGCAGTGGAGACAGCTCAGTGCCTCCAGCTTCAGAAAGCAGCTTCTCAGCAATGCTGACATTGGGGTTTGGGGGCAAGAGCTTGGCTTCCCACCAGATGGGAGGAAGCAGCCAACCATCTCTGAAAATAAGTCAGTTGTGCCCCTCCATGTGCTTGCAGAGCTTCATGTCTGTTCAGCTTATCATCCACTGGATGGAGGGGAGCCGGCCTGGAGGGCAAGAGGACCAGGGGAGTCCCAGCACCTGCAAACGTGCTCCCCCTGAGTTTCTCAGATATGAAACAAAGGATGTGGGAAGCCAGAAGAACCGCCGCCCCCAAAGGGAAAGTGGTGCCCGTACTTCCCAAGCAAGGTGGTGAGGGAGAGCTGAGGGGCTGGGGCAGGCAGGCAAGACACCTCCCAACAAGAAATCCCAACTACCACAGGCCTCCCATCCCTCCCTCTGCTGTGGCAGCCTCCGAGACCTTTCCCATGCAGCTGGAGGTAACATCCTGCAGCCTTCCATCCACTTCAGGCAACTCCCACCCTTCCCTCTCCAGCAAGGATGGGCAGGCAAAAGGAGGGGAGGGGGTATGGCTGGGATTGGGTGACGGCCAGGATGGGGACAATGCCTAGGATGGGATGATGGTTGGGATGGTGGTAATGGCTGGGATGGAGATGAGGAGAAACAAACAGAGACCAAGGTGGGAAGAAGAGGCAGCAGCTTCCAGAAGAGTTTTCTGGCTCAGTTTGTGTCATAAGAAGGTTTTATGGTTTGCTCGTTTACTTGTTGATTTCTAGAAAAAGTGCCCAGAAGAGTCTCCTGTCCCCTTGTTGGTATGCCCAGAGAGAAGGGGGAGATCTGTTTTGTGGACAGTAACTATAGAAGGAGCCACAGGCCTCAGATATTGCTTAGAAACTCGTATTTCAGATTTAAATACCATACACAGTAAAAATAGAGCTGAAAGTACCGCCCCACATTGTCTGCAAATCATTGCCAGAATGAACAGCTTCAATAAATTAAAAACAAAACAAAAAAATTGAAATATTATTTACGTCTCAATAAAAATTGCAGTAAAACCATTTACCTTTTCTTTTGTGTGTGTGTTTTCGGGGTTTTTTTTCTTTATATTATATATAATATATATTTATATATGTATAGGGCTGCTCCAGTGCAGCATTTTTAGGATATTTAGCCAGAGAAACACAGGGGAGCATGCTTAGTGCACCAGGGTGCAGGGAAGGGGCATCTGTGGTCCCCCCTCCACGTGCTGTGCCCCATCACCACAGCCAAAATTGCAACCCCTGCCTCTTCCCACTTGAGTTTTAGGCGCAAATTTTGAGTGCGAGTCTCCGAGCGCTGGGGCACCCTGCCTTAATTGGGACACGACGCTCTTCCGATCTTGTGTCCCAAGCCGTAGGGGCTGGCTCCGATGCCTACTGTGTACATGGATATGCCACCCGTGAGATGTGCTCCCTGGACCAGACTCAGGAGGTGTGCCCACTGCTCAGGAAGCCACCAGAGGTGAGACCCACAGTGAGCAGGCAGG
>JACBWW010000004.1:41943304-41983453 GCA_020086605.1 Lanius collurio
AGCTTAAATATCCCCCCGCCCCAGCCCCGTCCCAGGTCTCCAAGCACCCTGGGTGAGTGTCAGGACACCTCGATGATCTCCATGCTGCCCGAAAAGCTGGACTGTTTGCTGATTTTGCCCAGCTCTTCCCGAGCCCTGCCCTCGGACATGGTCTCCTCGAATTCCATCTGGCAGCTCCTCCGCTTGAACTGCTTCTCGGCGCCGGCCTCCTCATGCCAGCTGTGCCGCCCGTCCCGCGGCTCGGCCCGCGCCTTGTCCCTCAGTCTGATCTCACACCCGGCCGCCGCCGCGCCGCAGCCGAAGGGCGGCGGGTACGGGCCGGCGCTGGCAAACAGGCCGCCGCCGCTGCCGCCCGTGCTGCCGGAGTCCTTGCCGAAGTACCAGCCAGCCTCGCCCGACGGAGTGCTGGGGGACTCCAGGTGCACCCCGCTCCAGGCAGCGGCGGCGGTGGTGGCGCCGGGCGCCGCGGGCGGCTGGCTGAGCCGCGGTGGCAGCCCGTCCTCGGCGCCGGGGCTCTTACGTGTGGCGCAGGTCCCGCCAACGTTGAGGCTGAGCCCGTGGGCCGGCGAGCCCGCCGGGTGCCGGTGCTTCCGCCGCTGCCTCACCTTGGCCTCCAGCAGGAGCTCGGGCCCCGTGGGCCGGTCGGGGCTGTCCGCCCCCGGGGAGAAGGGGCTGAGGCTGCCCGAGCCCGAGGGGCTGTCCAGCTTGCAAAGTTTGGGGGCTTCCCCGGGTCCAGGGGGCCCCGGGGGGTCCTGCCGCAGGCCGGGGGAGTAGGCAGACTTGATGTCCAGGGAGAAGGAGCGTTTCAGGCGGTTGGTGTCCTGGATGCGCTCGGAGGAGAGGTGCAAGCCATTGAGGCCTTGCTGCAGGGTGGTGGGAGACAGGACCTTCGGGGTCCCGCCCTGCCGCTCGGGGTCACTGGTGGGGGAAACCGAGCCGGTGCTCCTCGGCACATCCTCGGCCTTCTCTGAGGTAGGTGTTAGGGGATGCCGGCTGCCTTCAGCCACCTCTGCTGGGTCCTGCTGGGCATCCCCCTCGCCCCGATCACCCTTTGACTTCAGGGCCTTGAGGAGCTTCAGGCTCCTCTCGTACTCCAGGAGCTGACCCAGGAAGTTGAAGTTGGGCGAGATGGATGGGCGACGGTCCTTAACGAACCTGCCAAGAAGCACAGACAGCCCCGTTGATGCTTGGTCCTTCGGTGGGCCACACTATTCTCTCAGCCTCTTTAGGGGAGAAGAGGCATCATCGAGAACCTTCTGACCAGACTCTCCAAAGAAAAGGGTCTTGGGGAACCATGGAGCCTCAGGATGCCTCAGGATTAGAGCTGGGATTACCTCCCCACTCCCTTTTATTACTCCCAACCATTCCTCATTGCATGCACTTTATGAGTGGAGGTTTGGTTTGGTTTGGTTTGGTTTTACTGGGACCCAGTCAAGGCAAGACAGAGCTTCAAGGAGCCCTGACCCTCTCCTTCTGGGCTCAGCCTGCTTTCCTTCCCTGGAGTGAAGCATACTGGCATAAACCCCCCCACCCTCAGGGGAAAACTCACCTGTAAGCATCGTCGGATGACATACCCATGGTCTTCATGATGTAGGCGATGGCAATGGTGGCTGACCGGGAGATCCCAGCCAAGCAGTGCACGATCACCTGGCAGCTGGACACCTTAGCTTTGTCTGGAGCATGGCAGAGGAAAGAAACCAAATAGTGATGGTTAGCAAAATGGCTCTAGCCTCCCTCCCCAAACCTCAGTACCATTGTGTGAGAGGACAAGACCAGGGAGGACAGGAGGAGAGTTCAGGTTGTGAAGGCTGACAATTGGAGGGTTTGCAACCATTGTAAGAAAAGCTCACCGATGAATTCAATGGATTTGTCCAGCCAGGGAAGCAGCTTCTCACAGTAGTTGTCATTGACAGGAATGCGCATGAAGTGACTATCACAGATGAAGTCTGGCTTGGGACAGGAGTTGCTGGCGTTTAGGACATAACTTATCCCATTCTGTGTCATCAAGTCCTGGTGGGAAAGAAGCCATCAAACGATCAGCTGAGTTCAGACAGCACCATGTACTGAAGATCTGTCTTGCCATGCACACTCTGCCTTTTCCTATCCCATCATTTTCTCCTGTGGGTCTCCTAGTGCTGCCTTGGTCTAGGTGATGATAATACAGCAGAAACCAGCTGAAAAGGTTGTATCAATTGAAATGTCACAGGTTTGAACCTCAGCAGATCTTTATTTTGGTCCAAGTAAAGTAAGCAAGGCCAAAGATACCTGGAAAGGGGTTCCAGAGGGGAAAACCCAAGAACCCCAGTATGAGAGGAATAGGACAACACAAGAAAGAAAATTAGCAAAACTCTGTCTGAAAGCTGTGAAAGTATCAGCAGAAGGAGAAAGGAGACATCTCACCAACAGAGTGGAGTGAGCCACTGGCAGAGCACCCTATTGTTAACCAATGTGGCCAGAAGATGCTCTATCCATAGGGAACAGAGTGAGGTCAAGTGCGGAGGCCATGCATGGGCAATGCTTCTGTTCTCCAGCATGTGGCCACATTGTGGGGATGGCAGAAAACACAGTTCCAAAAGATGAACAAAACCCTCCAAAGAGGTGGGGAGGGAAGGAAACCATCAATTTCTCTGCCTGGCATTGGCTCCTTAGGATTTTTAGCCCCAGGATTTTGGCCCTGGCTCTCCTGTGACTGATTCCCGCCCTTACAGCAGGCTTGATGGAGCCAGCCCAGCTCCCAGGCTCACATTCCTGTCATTTTTCTCTTTCATTTCCTTCTACTCCCTGTACATAATTTCTCTCTCCCTCCTTTCTGTCTCCAACTCCCCTCTGGTGTCATGGTCCCTCTCCCTCCTTGCCTGCCCTGGATGAGGATGCCTGGCTGGCTCCCTCATGGCTGCAGTAGGCAGATGCCTGGCAGCACTTTAACTGCAATTCCTACCTTCCTTCCTTCCTTTTCTCACTTTCTTTCTTTTCTTTCTTTCCTTTCTTTCTGTCTTTCTTTATTCTCATCATTACTTTTCCTTTAAACAAAATTCCTTCCCTGGTGTGACATCACAGCACAGCTTTTCTGGCACCTTGAAGAGGGAACTGTGTGGTCTTCCCACTGGGAAGGAGTCCTTAATACTTTCACCCCTCTGCATGACTGGGGTTCCCAATGGGACAGGGCAGACGTATCCACACGACAGGGCTGTACCTTGTTCAGGACATCCTTCTGGGAGCCCAGGTAGAGATGTGGCAGGATGCGCGTGGGGCCGACATTGGCCACAGGCAAGCACGGCTGGGAGATGCTCATTGGCAGGATGGCAGCTGGCTTCCCCTCGCAGAGCCCTGGGAAGCAGGATGAGAAGGTGGCAAAGCCTCCTGTGGAGAAAATGGGATCATTGTAGCAGCAAGGCGGAAATCATCAGTACCTGGCACCGCGAGGCCCGGGCTGGGGACAATGTGGTGATAAAGCTGCAGTACTGAGAACAGAGCCTCAAGAAGCAACAAGCCACCAGCCACCACTAACCAGTGCAGATACATTGTGATGTCTGTGACACACACATGGAGAAAGGAACGGAGACCTTCCCATCGCAGATTTTTCCCATCGCAGCTGGATATTAATACACATGTGAGGCATCCCACACCCTCTCCAATGAAGCTGGCTCTTCTCAACTTCATTCACATGAATAAAAGGAAGACAGTCCTTTTCTTGGCTCCCTACTATTCTGAGGATAGGATCACCTCTTAATAGCAAAATCCACCAGGGCAAGATGACAAGCCCACTGAGATGCAAAGCTCCCGGGGTCTGCGAGATCAGCCCAAACCTTGTTGCATTGGCTACACTTACACATTGTTTCTGAGAGATGCCCCCTCTGCCCAGCCCTGCCAAGCCCATGATTTCTGCCACACCACAATGGCATAATGGTACCTTTAGGCCACTGCTGTTTTTCATGCTCTGATCCTACTGAATGTGACAGCAAGCAGCGTCCAGTTTACTGCACTAAGCTGCTGGGCAGTCACACTCAGCTTGAGCATCCTGAAGCCCAATGTTGAAAGAAAACCCCCGGCTGAGGTTGCAGTAGCTGGCATGTGACAGCCAGAGCTATTGTCACAGTGATTGGCATGGTCAAAAGCCTGAAAGCCAGTCCTGAAAGCTTGAGCAGGGCTGCAAGCCTTGCTCTGCTTGCACAGTGGGCAGCAAGGGGAGCTGGAAACCCCCTGGTGCTGTTGCATGTCCTGCACAGTTGCATAAGACCACTGGTGATCCTGATTTGCTCTCAGTTGCTGATCCCATACTCCAGGATAGAGCCAGGTCTGGCTAGCAGTGGCCTAACTTCACTCTCCTCCAGCTGAAGACATCTGGGTGGCAGCTTCATGCAATGGAGAGGTGCTTGAGTCATATCTGCCTCAAGTCTCCCTTGAGGTTTTCCCAGTCATGTGAATGAGCAGATGCAGCTTGACATCACCCAAAGGACAGAGAGGACTTGGGGGCTTGACTGCCTTTGACTGTCAAAGGGCCCAGGATGCTCCCAGGAGATCCTTTTGAAAGCCCAAGTCTCTGGACTGAGCATCATGAGAAACCCTGGCTCATCTCCACAGCTAAACGAGACCTTTTAACAAGCTAGTCTTTCTCCCCTTCAGAAGCAGAACAGCCTTGGCATATTCTCAATTTACCTTCTCCAGCACTTTGGCAACATTTCTGCTGATCCTCCTGGGGCACCTTTCTGGATGCTGGTGTGGCACCCACGCTCTGGAGAGGTATGACTGGTGCTGCAGACAACCCACCTGACATGTTTGTGAGATGAAGGTGATGCAGAAGCCAGAGCAGTGCACAAAATCATGCTCACACCACCTGGGAACATCCAAGGTCCTCCATAACACTCCATCTCAGCACCTCCTAGTGTCAGTTCCCACTGACCCAAGGGGAAGGTGTCCTTCAACAAACCTCTTTCCTCCCCTGTCTTATGTTTTCCTGTGTGGCAGCTGACACAGCTCCCAGCTTCAAAATCCAGTCAAGATGGAAGGGGTAGAGTTAAAGCACCTTATCTTTTCCAGCACTTCATTTTCTCTGGCTCCCTCTGAAATGACATCACCTCTCAACTGGGACATTAAATCAGAGCAAAAGCAGGAGGCCCAGCACAGGTGCAGTATAGCTCTGGTTACTGCTCATCCCTCCACTGTGTCCCCATTGCCAAGGACTGTCCATCACTAGCCAGAGCTCTGCATGGACACATGCAACGCCTGTGCTGATGCCTGGGGGATGCTGGGACAGAAACCCTCTAAGAAGTATTCCCTTCACTTGCCCCTAGAGAAGCCTGCAGCATTTGAGTTTGAGCGGGGCACAGATCTGACCCCTGGGCTTCTGTGAAACGACATGGGAATTTTTCTGAAGGAACATGACACACTTTTGGGGAGCAGGGTGCACACAAATGCAACCCCAGGGATCAGTGCCTGCCCTGATCTGAGGTACCCAGCCTCTTGCACTCACTCACATCCATCAGGAGCTGCCCAGGGCAGTGGATGGGTTTGTATGACTCTTTAAGGTGATCTCATAGTTCAAGCAGGTCAGGGCATGCTGCTCTCTCTCTGTTGCCTGCCTCTGCCACACTCAGCTGGCAGCAGATCCTCTGCCAGCCCTGCCTGGGAAGTCCAGGCAGGAGCTGAGGGTGCTGTGAAGCAGGCAGGGATGTTTGCAGAGTGGCAGCAGCACCCTAAGCTGCAGTGCCTACCTGGGCAGGCTGCCACAATTGGAGGATGGTGGCACCGGAAATGATGCCCATAGCTCACCTCACTTGTCCTATGCAAAGCCTCAGCCCTGTGTCCAGGAGTCCAGGCATGCTCCCAGCCCACCTGTCCTCATTTCCCCCACGCTTGCAGCTGCTGAGGGCAGCCTAGCCTTGGGGAAAACCCTAGAGATGGGGCTGGGTACCCGACACCATCCCAACATGGAAACGACGCTCACCCCACCCTGTAGTGGCTGCTCCAGCATGCCTTTCATTTTTAGAAAGCAAAGCAACTCTTCAAAACAATCCCAATGGCAGTGAATGTCCCTGGCTGGGCTCCAACTGATACCTGGGCTTTCCTCCCCTCTATGCCCCAAGCCATGGAGCCCAGATTTTGCTGTGAGAGAGCAGCAGAGCCCAATGAGGTGAGGAGCCAGGGTAGCACCAGTTCTAGCCTTTCCTCTTTTATTTGCAAGGCTGGTGCCAGGAGCACCATTTCTCTTGGCACGTGTGGAATTAAGCTGTATATGTCATGGAGCGGGTGTTTGAGGATCTCTGGTTTCTTCTGGATGCTCCCCCTCCCCTGGTGAGGGCTTGATGGGGAGGAGCTGGTCCTTGTGCAGCACAGCCCAGTGAGCTGCTCATGGCTCCAGCATGGAGGGCTCTCCAAACATCCTCTGGAAAAAACAGTGTCTTCCTGCCTACTGCAATTACCTGAGGCAGAGATGGTGCCCAGGAGGAGAAGCGGGAACTGGAAGGGAAGGGAAGCAGAACAAAAGTGGGGATGCTTTCACTGTTCCTGCTGAAAATGGAGGAAGGAGGAGCCAAGAACCAGCACCAGTCACGTTCTGGGAGGCCTAGAAAGTGAAAATCACCTTCCCAGAAGTGAAAATCACACTGAGGCACAGGGTGTTGCTGCAACTTAGCTCCAGAAGAGTGCAACAACAGAGACTTCGTATCTCCCCGATCCCAGGTTTCACCCACAGGGTACTGACCACCCTTCCACCTCCTGCTGTGCCTTGAAGAGACCCCTCTGGGCCAGCCCCCAGCCCTGTTCTGTATGGCCCTTCTGAGAGGAAAACACCACAACTTCTTCCCTATACCCATCTTTGCCAGGCACTCCCCTCTGCACATTTTCCAACTGAACATCTGTGATAACCTCCCAGTGAAACTGGATTTCTTGTGAGAACAGATGTTGCAGAGGGAAGGCAAACAGCCTGGGAATCCTCTCTGAGCTGTCCATCAGGCCAGGGGGATGATGCCAGCAGCATCTCTGAACAGGCTCCTGTGGTACCCGCACTGCCGCAACTGTTGGGAGCCGTGTGACTCCTCCCCTCGAGCAGCAAACTGCACAGTGAGGAGGCCCTTTGCCAGTCCCTGCACCAGTGTCTGCCTATGGCCCTGAGATGGCTGTAACCAAAAGGAACAAAAAGACACACATGGAAGGAGATTACAAGGTGCAAGGATAGAGATGTTGGACTGCTGAGCTGGGACCCTGACACAGCTGGGGACCCCTCCACTGCCCTGGCTGTCACCTTCAGGTGGTCCCTGGGGACACCCTAGTCATAGCTGGGTCACTGATAACATCTCAAGCAAAATTGATCATCAGCAAGTGGCACTGTGTCCTTCTCTTCCAAGGCTGGGCAGCAGTGGTGGTGCAGAGAAGACACAGGAGGTGACAAAGTCCTGGCTAGGGCCAGGGTTGTGGTGTGGCATTATTTTCCTTCTGGTGGTAAGCCCCATCTTTAGAGATTTAAAATCCATTAAGCTGCATGAGATGTTAACAAAGACACTGCAGAGGATAAAAAGAAGGTGTGGAACACATGAAGCATGGATATCCCAGCTCCCTGCTGTTCCCTGTGTCCCTCCCTAAAATGAGACCATCTTTCTCTAGGCTGGAGGTGTGGAGATGGGGCTTGAACACCTTGCTCTGATGGCTTCACTCTGCCCATTCATCTGCAGCCCCATGGACTCACCACCTCCTTCAGAGTCCTCTGGAACAACCCAACCTTGATGCTGTGCTCTGCAAGCATCTGTGACTGCAAGAAGCTGCGAAAGGGCTGCCCAGGGCACATGCTTCACTCCAAAACTGCTCCTCAAGAGAGCCACATGGCTCTTGAACACCCCCAGCCCTGTGAGTCTCATAAAAGTTCCCTTAGAGACACACTGAGCAACATGTCCTGTTGAGCAGCCTCCCCTATGCATCGCAGGCTCGAAGGTCCCCATCAAGAAACAGGGAAAAGGTGACACGTCACTCTGCTGCACCATCAGTTTGTGGCAGCAAAGAGGAGGGGAACAGGCACATCCAGAGCTGGAAATCCTCCCTGGGCCAGCAGCTGCCACACCCCACTCCTCACCCCCAGCTCTCACACTGGAAGCTAGCAGGAGACCTACAGGGGTATTAAAGATGTGTTTTACAGCCCACCCTCATTGCTGCAATAATGAGAGTTAGAAGCTGTTCAGAGACCGACTCCCCATGCAGCTGCTGGAGGTTTTGCGGCAGCCCGCAGCCCCACCGGGAGGGTTTGTGCCTGTGCTTGTGCTGGAGACCCTCTGCCCCGCTAAAGCTCCTGGCAGCTGAGGGGGCTGAGAGAGGCCCGTCTCTGCCCAGCTCTCATTAAAATGCCTGCGGTGGCTGAGAGCTGCTGCCAGGGCGGCACGTGGCAAGGAGCAGCAGGGCATGCAAGCGAGCACGCGCCTCGGCTTGCTGCTGGAGCAGCCGCCGCGCCGGCATGGCTCCCTCACTGCTGCGTTGTCTTAGTGGCCAGGATGGTGCCTGGATACCCCCGCTTCATCAGCCCAGCCCCCTGGGGGACATGCTGCTCCCAGCGATCTGACACATCCATCCCCAAGTGTACCCTGCTGAACTGAGGTACAGCAGGAAGGTGACAAGAGCTGGGGGGACTGCAAAACCTCAGCCCTCACCTGCATCATGCTCAGCCTTCTTATGACAATGAGCCTGAGTGCTCGGCAGAGCATCTCTGCCGCAGGTTGAACTGGAGGACAGAAAATGGAGGGGCCTGGCAGGCTGAATATCAACCCCCAGAGCTGCTGGGAAATCCCTCTTTGCAAAACGCCATCTCCCTGACTCTCGTGCTGGTTGGGAGCCTGTTGGTGCCGGCAGCTAAGCCGGGCGGCGTGATGAAACACTGCTTACTGCCACCCTTACTCACTGTGCTCCAGGGAGCTCCGGGGCTTTGTCAGCATTTCCTGCTGCCTGGGACGTGTCTGAATTTTCCCCCTGCCTCCATTCTCCTTGTTTCCCCGGGTACTGTAGTCCTCTTTGATTTTGCCCATCCCTCCCAGCAATGCCTAATGTGGACACATCCCATTTGCTTGTGCATCCTTCCTACAAGCCTGGCGAAATCTTGGTGCTCTGCAGCCTGCCCAGTTCGCCTTCTCCTGGCTGATGCTTTTTTATCTCAGTGCATTGGAGAGAGATGCCCAGTTTTCAACCGGTCTCTTTTTCCACTCCCCCACCCCCCTGCCCAGGTTTCACCATCCCCTCATTTGGCACAAAATTTCATCACCCCACTGCTGGCTCAGTTGTTTTTTTTCCAGGCAGTGGGGATGAGAAAGCCGATGAATCAGCCCTATTATGGATTCATGTGCATTCCCTGTTTCCCCAACGGTCACCCCAAACAGCTTCTGTCCATCTGCTGCTACAGTGCCCTGCTGCCTCCCAACTGGCGCCAGCCCCCCATGCCTTACAGGCTGGTCCCAGACTCTGCTCCCATTCTCCCAAAAAAATGGAAAATATCCTTAAAAAAGAGGAAAAGCAGCAGAAAGGAAGCCCTCCGCCCACACAACCACGGACACACTCCTTGAGCTGTTGGGCTTGATTTTGCTCTGGTGACTGTGCCTGCTTTAGACTGGCCTTACTTGTTCTAAGTAAAGAAAAATGTGTCATTTCCAGGAGTGACTTATTACTAATGACACCATCACTGGGTTATGTGCTTCATGCCACAAAAACCTGTCAAGCACTTTTAGCAGCCTCCCATTTTAAGTGGTGATGGAGGGGAAGTTGCTTGATTCAACCCTTTGGTAATCTAGGTCATCCCAGGCTCGGCATACTCTTAAACTGCTCCAGTCAATATCCCCTTCCTCCGCGTGCCCTTCGCCCTGACACCGGGGGATGGAAACACTGCAAAAGCCCTTTCTGAAAGAAACCACCCAAGATTGGCAGGCAGAGCAGCGCTGGTGAAGCGAAATGGCTCCGGCGGGCAGCAGCGCAGCGGTCTGAGCCCATGGCTCCTTGTTCTCCCCGCCGTCCTCGCCCGTCCTTGCCTCCTCTTCCCGGTGCCCCCTCGCCCCCGCAGCCCGAAGGCCCAGAGATGCTGGCGGCAGGTCCTGCCGCGGCTCCCGCAGCTTTCCTCCTTCCCTTCTCCGCTCCGCTCCCGCCTTCGCCAAGCCTGCCTGGACAGCGAAGGGTTCAGGGGAGTCCGGAGCGGTCTCCGCGGCCAGCCAGTCTCACCTTACCCCGCACCGGTAGGCTGGCGCCGGGGCGCTGCAGATGCCTCTGCCCGCTGCAGGCAGCCGCTCACCTGCCTGAAGGAGCTGCCCTCTCCATGCAGCTCCTGTCCCAGCCCGGCCGCCTCCGCCAGCGCTGCGTACATCGCCCCTGGCTGGGGACCGGCCATCGTTCCGCTCCGCTCCCCTCCGCACGCTCCCCGCTCGCTTCCATCTCCCCGCTCGCCAGCTGCCTGCGCTCTTTGTATCGCCAGCACCGCGCTCCGCTCCCTGCCGGCCACTCGGCAAAGGCGATCTCCGGCGCCCGGGCAAAGCGGGGCTCCGGCGGCGCAGCCCCCTCTTCCCGCTCCGTCCCCATCGGAAGGAAAGGCGCCGGGCCGGCTGACAAACCTCTCTTGTCCCTGCTCTCCTTCATCCTCCGCACCCTTATTTTCAGCTTCATCTGCCCCTCGCGCATGTCTGTCCAGAACTGGTCCTCGGAGGGAGCAATCATTACATCCACGGGCATCCAGGCAGCTGGGCTGCGGCTCGCGGGGGCACCTCTCACCGTCGCCAAACAACAGCTGGCGGGCAAACAAAATACTAAAAAAAACCAAAAAGCGCCCCTGCGGCAGAGCAACGGCAGCCTCCCCCCGGCTCCAGCCTTCAGGCTGAAAAAATAAAAAGCATTAAAAAACCCCCGAGCGGGGTAGGGGGGCTCGGCGCAGCCCCCTTTCCCCGGCCGCCCCCCTCTTCGCCGCCCGCTGCAGCCCGAGTGAGCTCAGCCCGGGAGCAGCCGCCCCATCCGCCGCCGCGCTCGCTGCGCGCCCGTACCGCGCTCATAGCTAACGGGTCAGGCATGCGGCCGCATTCCTTACTCAGCACACAGACACGCAGCACAACGCCGGGCTGACATATGCTCCGCTCCCTGCTTAAAGGCGCAACCGCGATTTTCTCGCCTGCTCAAAGCCCCCCGCAGCGAGCGGCCGCGGCGGGAGATGGATCGCTGCACCACGCCGGCTTTGGTCCCGCGCAGTTAATATGGGGACGGGAACGTGGTGGGAGGAAGAGCTCATGCCCACACCTCGATTTAGCACCTGCCAGGGCGGTGTGCGATCAAACCCCCACAACGAAGGGGGCATGCAGCACCACCCTCCATTCCGGCTCCCTGCTGCTCCTCGAACGGTGAAGGCACCCCACGGCTGCACCCCCTCCCCATCAGCTGCTCCTGGCAGGACCAACGTGCATCCCCTGGGCACCGTTTAAGTCTGAACCCCAGCACCAGGAAGGGCAATGCCATGATCTCAGCTTCCCAAGAGGGAAACTGAGCCACAAAAGATTAAATAACTTCTCCGGGGCTCTTTGCTGCAGGGCAGAGCTGGGAACGGGACACGTCCCTAATGACCAGTTCATCTTGTCCCTTAATGTCTCCACTGAGAGCATCACCCAGGAGGATGCTCATCCTAGAGTGGTCCCAAACAGCTGGAGATTAATGGGTCCCAACAGCTGGCAGGAAAAGGGACTGCTGGCACTGGGCTGCTCACACCTGTGCATGGCCATGTCAGATGGAGTTATCTGCCTTGTCCCAGCAAAGCAGGACCATAGTCTGGAGGAGATGTACCCTCTGCCAAAGCCTTCTCACGTGCAAAACTACAGCAAGAGGGGACACGTAGGAATGGCCTTTCCTAGTCTCACTGGGGGTCTATCCATCTCTAGTGGCTTTTGAAGCAGGTGGGGAGTGATGTATTTTCTTCTTTGCATTTGTTCTGGGGAGAAAATTACTTGTCGCCCGCTTCCCACCCGCAGGACTCCTTAATACATCTCCACACAGCTCCTTACGAGTTTATTGGTCTGAGCCCAGGCCTCCAGAAAATCATTCAGGATTATAGTAAGCGGGGGAGAGAAGGGGGGGGCATGTATTGTGCCTTTGAAAATCTGAAGCTTTATGGGCTGAAAAACCCCAGGCTGAGCCATATGTGAGTGACTTCAGTGTTTTTCCTTTGAATGACATCACATGAGATGAGGTCATTGGCATTAACTAAGTGCTGTCTCCTCCCCCCCACCCCGAGTGGAGCCAGCCTCCTAACGAGCCTTGTTGTTGTAACAAATATGGTTTGATTATTATCAGATGTGGGTCAGAGGTTGGATAAAATTCAAAGCATGCTCCAACTAGGCTGGAAGAGAGAGAAGCAGCCTTCCCCCACAAGCCATGCTCAGGAAGTGACTACCACAGCAGGTCCCCGGGGGGATCTGTGGTCCCCCACATTTGCCACCACTGTCACTAAAAGGGAGGGCTCTGATGCTGGCAACAGTGTAAATGCCAGTGCCAACACCTGCCAGGGACAGAGATCCCTCCATGTGCCACTGTCACTGTGCCAACAGTGCTCTACCTGTGCTGGTGGGTGATCCAGCTGTGACCAGCTCTGGTGGCTGTGCCTGGGGGTCTACTGGGGTGGACCTAATCACTCTGCTGGGGTCACTAGGTTATCCTCCACATGCAGGGGCAATGGCCAAGGGGGATGCTGCAGGAAGCATATGGTGAATTAGGGGGTGCAATACTCAACCTGCCCCTGGCCCAGAGATGCACAAACAAAACTCACCTTTCCTCACTGCCCTCTGGTTGTCCATCTCCCTCAGGCTTCCAAGAGCCCTAGGCACAAGTTTTTCTGGTAATGTCAAGGTCCTTCAGGATGTGTTTGGACTGAGATTTCAGTTCAGGGCTACTTGGAGCACTGGGTGGGAAGCTGGGCATGACACCAAGTAGACCTCAATGCAGGAGGCTTACCAGTGTCCCACACCCCTCTGATCCTCCGCCAAAGACAAGCGAGTAGAGATAGCCAGCAACCCCCCTCTTCCACCAGTGTGAAGTCCAGCCACAAGGAGATGCCACCTGCAGCCACCATTCCCCAGGCAGCATCCTCCTCTGTACTCTCTCTCCATTTTCTTCACGCTTTTGCCAGAATCACTACAGGAGTTGGCACCTGGGGCATGGGGCAGCTGGCAAGTAGAGAGATAAAAGGCAACATCCCTAGTGCAGAAATACATTCCATGTATCAGCTGCTGCCCCTTGGCCCTTTTCCCCAGGTCCTCCTCCTGGCCAGGCTGTCATGCATCCTGCCTCCAGCCCCTATTTAGCAGACAGAGGTGCATCACCCAGGGAGAGATGCCCAGCCTCACCAGCCTCACTCCACTCTTGTTGCCACAGCACTCACTGGAAAAACATCTGCTGCAATGGGTTGGAGAGACTCATGTAATTCTCGTGCAAGAGCAGGGAGCAGGATGAGTCCCTGTTCAGCACCTACATACCCTGTCAGGACAGTGCCTATAGACTGGCACAAGTCCAGCTGGGCAGGGCCAGCAGTTCCTCTCTCCACCCAGCACTGGGACCGGGTAATAATTGCCAGTGACGACCTTTTGCAAGCATGCAGCACAGGCCCAGGGAAAGGGGAAGGCGGATGAGGGAAGGCAGATTTCTCAAAAGGAAGGAAACTGTAACTGGGCAGTGGCTCCTGCTCATTAGGATCTCTTACTGGGGAAGTTGCCTTTCCTCCCACTGACCTTCCAGAAATGAGAAATGAAATTACACAGCAGTTTTCTAAGTCATGGCAACCAGAGGACTGCTCTTCCCTAAGCCCCTTCTCCTCTGTCCCACTGTGCCTTTGACCCTTTTGCTTGCCTTTTCTGGGTCCAATGGTTAAAAACACGGCCAGAGGGGGAGGGGAAGCTCCTCAGGGTAATTATAGAATTGGGAAAACAAGTTGTCTGACGACAGCGTTGCTAAACAGGGAGGTTTAGAGCATAGGTCTGGAATACAATCAGCCTTGCACATACATGACCTGGCTTAACCCCTCCCAGGGATGCAGTCACTTGTCCTGCCAGGGCTGAAAGCCTCCCAGGCATCTCCTGGTTGTGATTCAGAGTGAGAAGGGGGCACCTTACTCCACCCCCATGCCTTGGACTGAAGATCCTGGGAGCACTCCCCAGGGCACCCGCCAGGCTGGATGTCTGAAGTTGGATGCCAGGACCCACTGAAGTGGGGCTAGAGGGCAAGAAAACACAGTCCTGCCCTTGCTAAAGTGGTCCCAGATGGCTTTACTGTATGAAAGGAAGCAACTCCTCTAGGGATGTTTTGCATGAGAGGGTGGGAGGTTCAGAGAGTTACCTAAACCTCCAGGATTGTGAAAATCACCAACCTTGGTGTTCCCATTTGATTTTTTAAAAAATGCCTTTCACTCTAGGCTGGTGTCAGTGTCCTGCCTCCAGTCCTCTGGACAGTCCAAAGAAAAACATCTCCACAGGTAATCCCCCTGCACCTCATGACCTACAGCCTGAAGCTCAGTGAAACCTCCTGCACAGCCTTTCTTACCCTTCTTCCATTCCTGATCATCACGTGGGGAATTTTAGATGAAGAATCCCCATTCACATTATTTAAAAAGTTGGTTCTTCAAAACTCCCAAATCTGGGAGAAACAAAAAATCAAGAGTCCTCTAGAAGCTCTTTTTCCTGTCTCATCCCACTCCCATACCCTCCTTATTCATACCCACACTCCTGCCAGCCAAGCATCTGCTTCTTTTGGTTCATCACAGGATGCTATGGGATGGAGATGAACACAGGTGGACAGAGGTGCTTGCAGGAGGTTCAGAGACAGTAACAAGGAAAATCTTGTAGGTACATCTGATGGATTCATGCCAGTAAGTCCCCAAGTGCTTTTAGACACTACAGCCTCAGGGCACCTGAAATAGCCTTAATGCTTGACCTACAAGGGTACTTTCAGGCCCACGTACTGAGCAGAGGCTGTGCTGGAGTCAGGGGACAAAACTGACCAGCCAGTGCATTCTGCACATGCCATGTCCCCAGCAGACACACACACCTCAAACTCTAGAGGTGAAATCGTGATGCTGTGCAGAGCAGGCGATGAGGAATGTGCCCAATCACCAGCTGCAGTCAAGTCCTGCCTCCCCATCCCAGGAGACAGCTTGTGACTGATGAGCCCTGAGATTCGTTCACCTGGTAGAGCATTGTGCTAATGACACCCAACACTGTGAGTTTGAGGGTTTGATCCCTGCATGGGTCATTCACTTAAGGGTTGGACTTGATGATCCTTGTGGGTCCCTTCCAACTCAGAATATTCTGTGATTCTGTGACCTAAGTGTGGGTATTTGGGGTATTTTCCTTCTTAGGTTTTATTTTTTTTCTTACATTTGGTTTGGAAAGACACCTCAATCCTTGTTCGGGATCCTGCTAAGCTTTTATCTTCAGCATATGCCATGATAAGCTTTGGATGCACATGCCGTCACTCCAGCCTCTGAAAGTCGGACTCCAGGCAAGCCCCCTCTCCTTGGCCCTGCCTCTGCCCTGCTTTCCCACCTGCCTAGCTTGGCTTTTTCATTCATCTTCTCTTTTCCTCTAGAACAGCCCCAGCCCAATATGTTTCAAGAGGAGCATGCAGCAAGGGAGATGTGCAACTGGCGTGTGGCTTCTCAACAACAAGACACAAGAAAGCATTATGGAATTTTCAGCCAAGGATGAGCAAAGTCATGTTCCACTGACCTGATGCTTAACCTCTTTTCAGGAGTGTCCCCATACAGAAAAAAAAAAAAAGTGTTTTTTCTTGTCTTTTTTTTTTCCTTTTTTTAAAATTAAAATCATCTGTCTCTGACTCCTTGTGTCTAAAATAATTACAGCCAGTGCTTCAGTGCTGAACCCACTCATGCCTGGGCAGCCCAAGTCAGCTCCTGCAATGGAAATCCCCTTTCCTTTTTTGCTGCTTCTTTTTGCCTGCAGCGAAGTCACCTGTCTTTGGTAGATTCCCCCCAAATCCCCCAAATCTCAGCCCCCACCCAGATCACTGCAGCCATGCAATTGCAACTCTCTGCAGCCGTGCTGGATGGCCATGGCACTGCTGGGTTGGAGAGGACCTGGGTCATGGCCAGCCTGCTCAGTGAGGAGGATGGCGAGTGAAGGGCTGGGAGGGATTTGTCGCTGATGATATTGTCACATTCTTTCCGAATCCTGGGAGTAAACAGACGCTCCAAATTTAGAAAGAACAGGACTGGAAAATTTAAACATTCCTTGAAGAATTGGTACAAAAGCGGGGGGAGGGGGGCGCTGAAGATGATCTCACATGCGCTCCCGAGCCAGATGAAAAGCTCATGACTCGAGTTCAGAAAGCAATTGAGGGGCCTGTTTCAGGTCGGAGCACGATATCACAGCAGTAAGGCTGCCCCAGCACATGGAACCACAGCAAAAAGAGCCTCTGTTGTGCAAGGGGGGGTCCCAAGCCCCTCAGCCCAGGCTGTGGGGCCACCACTGCTGGCCACACTGCCATCCTGGTTTTATCTCCAGCTGGGACATGGATTCAAGCATGGGAGAGAGCAGCCTGGTGCTCAGCCTAAGGACCAGAAGCAGGGACAGGATGGGTGACAACATCATCTGGACCAAGCATCCCAAGTCCTCAGCTGTTGCTCTTAGCCACTGAACAGGAGTAAAAGAAAATCTCCTTACTGTCCACTGCAGCTGGACAAATGGAGAGGAGCTGGTGAAGCTCAGCACCCACCAGCTCCGCACCACACGTGGCTCTGGACAGGCTCCAATACCAGAGCTGGCACACGGGAGCCGTCAGGGAGCAATGGAGCCGGACTGCTGCTGCTGCTTCATAAGCAGATAATGCCTCTTAATAAAAACCAAGAGGGTGATTGCAAAGGAGAAGAATAGGGAGGAAAAAATACAGCAAAGTTTAAAAAAAAATAAAGGAAAAACAGAGCAAAAAAAGCAAAAAAAAAAAAAAAGCAAAAAAGCAAGGGTTTGTGCTGAAGTAAACAAAGGTTAAAGAACAGTCAGGCTCCTGCAGGAATAGCAGAGCTGGGCTGGGAGGGAGGGGGCATTACGTAATGCAGGAAAAATGTTGGCTCCATTCAGTTTTCCACCACTTCATGTGATGTCAGGAAAACCATATAAATCAACAGTCTTTCTGCTCCCACGGATGGAGGGCAGCAAGCAGCACTATTTATACTTACACAATTAAAAAAAAAAAAAAAAAGAAAAAAGAGGAGAAGCTGATGATTTCCAAGACTGGGAATAATTGACTCAGATTCTTCCTTGCCAGCCACTGGAATCACTGCTTCTGGGCTGTTAACCCTTGAGGAGTCCCTGGCACCAGTCCTGCCAGTCCCAGCTCCCCTGTCCTCATCCACCAGCCTCCATCAGCTGCTTCAAGGGTCAGAAGGTTG
Source organism: Lanius collurio (assembly GCA_020086605.1). NCBI lineage: Eukaryota > Metazoa > Chordata > Aves > Passeriformes > Laniidae > Lanius > Lanius collurio. The sequence continues at coordinate 41,960,688 of JACBWW010000004.1, forward strand.
CTGGCCTGGAGGTGAGCAAGAACAGCCAAGCCTGATGTTTGCACGAGATGGGGACATGGAGGCATGAACCTCGGCATCTGCTGGGGCTGAGAGAGCTGGGCAGCACAGAGGGGCCACCCCACTGAACTGGGGACCCTCACAACAGGTTCCCTGGGGTAATGGCATCTGCTGAGGGACAGGCTGAGATTTCAGCAGCCCTTGCCAACCCACTGGGGTCACAAGCCACCTCCAAGGAGGACCCAAGCATCTCTTCTGAGACACCAGATGGGTTGGGGCAGGACAAGGTACTTGAGGCTGGAGAGGACAGACCAAGGGGTTAAACCCACAAGGGCAAGGGTTCAGAATCAGGCCCACTCACACATCCTGCCCCAGACCCCCCAAGCACTCCACAGCTGTCTTTACACCAGCCCATCGCTGCCTGCACTGCAGGCAGGAAGAAGCTGTGCCTGTCAGGGAGCGTGCCCAGCCTCCCCTGGATGCTCTGCACAGCCATTCCAATCATGATTTCCATGTGAAACACCACCGCCATGACCCAGTGTTCTACATTTCAGCTCGTTTTTTCCACCTGCTGGTGGCCCGCGTTCCACATCAGGCTGAGGTCCTGCTGCACTTTTAATTTGGGAGGCTTGAGCTTTGCTTGGTGCCTAGCACAGCCACACTCCTGCTTGGGACTCTGGGCTCCTGCAGCCCAGGGGGAAGGAAAGGGGCTGCCCTGATGATGGAGGAGGTGTGTGCCCAAGCAGGGGACAGCAGGTTTGGTGGCTGGGGGTTTGGTGGTGGTGCTGCTGATGGCTGAGGGGGTGTCCATGCAGCTGCAGGGCACTGGGACTACGAGGCTCCCCCATGCCTCTGCTTGCCTTAAGGCAGGAAAAGGCTCTGGGGTTTTTAGGGCCACCTCACCCAACCCTGTCCTGGCTCCAGGAGGATTCAGGGCTGGGGGGCTTGCAGCCAGCACACAGCCCTGCTCCCCACCCAGCCCTGGGAAAGTGGCAGTGGGTTAGGGGGTGCCAGGGTCACACTGCCAAGGCTATTTCCTGACCCATCCCCATGACTAAGCAGGTTCCTTCCCAGATGCAACCGAATCCACCTTTTCCTTCTCCTGCACCATACGTCAAGCTGTGCCCTTGTTTATGCCATGGTGACCTTGGAACTGCAAGCACAGCTACTGAGGCAGGCCAGGGGCTGCCATAGCAAGCTCAGGGAGGCATCCTCCAGCACTGGCCTCAGCAGAGTACCTGCAACCCAGGCCACAACAACTAGTTTTAATTGATTTCATGTCGTCCCTGCTTGATTTTGTTGCTTGAAGTGGGGGGGTTTATTCCCACTGTTTCTCTGCTCTCCCCATCACTGTGCAGCTGCTCTAATTCAACAGCACTTACCCCTGCAGGGGCAGGGCAGGGCTCCCTGAATGCCATTTGCCCATGCTACCTTCCCCCTCACAATTACCCCTTCCCAGGGTGCATCACCCTGCTGGTGTGGCAGTTCCCTCCATCCCTATGGTGCCCCAGGGCACAGAGGTTGGTACCCTCCCCCTCAGCCCCAAAGCAGTATTCAGCTGCCAGAGGATGAGGACAGGCTTGAGGGTCAGAGGTGATTCCCATCGCAGCACTGTTCAGGAGCACTGCTGAGCTCAGTGGGGCTGAGGGGTTGCATGGGGCAGTGCCTGCCCACCCCTCCATGGGCAGAAAGCTCAGAGGCAGGCAGCCATCAGGGCAGATGCCCGGCTGTTCCAGCCAAGGGAAAGCAAAGGCAGCTTCAGCTCTCCCTTAGGCAGTTTGCTGCCTCTCTTCTCCTCTCTGCTGGGTCGGAGCTTTTCATTCATCAGCTGCCTGCCTCACTGCAGAAGGGCTGTAATTAGGGCAGCACGTGCCTCCTCCTGCCTGCGCATTTGTGCCCGGAGAGCATCATCTCCAGCAGACCCTGACTCACTCAGTGATGACCCTCTGCCTCTGCCATCCTTCTCCTTCCTAATACATCCATGGATTTCTTCTCCTGCCCTCCCTTTAACAGCAGCAAGAGGGAGCAGAGTGCCTGAACCAGGTCTGATCCTTGGCACATTCACCAGGGATGAAGCAACGCAGGGATGGCAGAACAAAGGGCAGCTTTTGGATGGCTGGATCCATGCCACCACAAGCCCCCTGTACCCCCCTCTTTCATTCACCCTGGCTGGTGGGTGCAGCAGCAGGGAGACAGACAGTGCAAGGAACGAAGGCACGGGGACCACCCAGGGATGCCAGCATGGGCTGAGCCTCCTCAGCCTGCATGCAGGGCTGCCCTCCTCCACCACAGCCACTGGTGGCCAGGAAAGCAGGTGCACATGGACAGGGATGGCCACAGCTCCTACCTGTGAGGATGGAGACGCTGTGGAAACAGCTGTCCAGCTTGCCCAGGAGGATGGAGAGGAAGCTGTCAGCAGCCAAGCCGGTCACGTCCCGTGTGCTCTGGTCGTAGACCACCACATCCTGGTGGTCCTCCGCCTCCACCTGCAGGGGAGCGGCAAAAAATGGGCATCAGGGAAATGGGCTGAGCACTGAGGACGCTGCTGTCCACACCACCATGGGAAGCAAAGCTGAATTTAGTGGTCACACAAGCAGGAAATTCCAGCTCCACGCGATTTCCACAAGCTGGTTTTCATCACCAAATGGAGTGTCCAGCCAGACTGGGACTCTGATCCATGGCTACAAGCAAATGTGTCAGTAGAGGTGCCCACTGGAGCAGCCCCACCAACCATGAGTGCTTTTGAGCATCCTACCCAAAGCAGGGTCACTCCTCCCCATCGCCCACCCTCAGCTTGCTGTTACTTAACTGCATCCCAGAAATTGCCACGACTTCTTCCACTACCTCCTCCCCAGACAATTTTTGCCCTCAGATACTCCTCCTCAGCCTGGCTGGTGTCAGAGGGACAGGGACACAGAGATTTGGGAGTGGTTCTGCAGGCAGGGGTGCTCCCAGCACAGCCCTTGTGATATGGCTTGGAGCTCTTCAGGGCTCAGCCTGGAGACACCATACCTAGTACAGTAACACCTCTGTAGGCACTATGCCTCACCCTAAACCCAGATCACCCCTAAGGGCTGAAGGAGAGGGGAAGTCTCTTCTTTTGCTTGGTGGATATTCAGGGTGATGCTCCTTCTTCCTTTTGTAATGTGTGCTGGGGCCTGCACACTGCAGGGATAAACTGGGGAGAGGGAAAGGAGCTCCTGGGCTGCTCTCACATGATTTTACATACCCCAAACAGCACCCAGCTGCCCACCACTGCAGAGCCTCTGGGGCAGGTGAGATGGTGGGATAATATGCAGGCAGGCAAATGTCTGCAGGCAGGAGCCCCAGAGTCCACATGACAACTGGATTGCAATGAGGGCACTCAAGGCACAGCCAGACATTCCCACACCCACCTGAAGGTCCATGCACTAAAAGAAGATAAAAATGCTCACAGAGGCACAGCTCAGCTCACCTGCTGAAGAGCTGGGTGTGTGGCATACGCCTGCCCTGAGAGTGCCTGCCCTCCCAGCTGGTGGGGTAAGGCACATCCATCACATCATGGGAGGAGGGGGAGGCAGCAGCAAGCAGGGAAGGAGGGAATGTGTGCAAGCTCTCTCTTCTCCAGCTAGCGCTGGAGCTGCCCACTGGCCACCCTGTGCCAAGCCCTCTCCAAAATGTCTTTTGGAGACCACTTGAAGAAGGTACCACTCATGGACACCCGCCTCATTTTGCTGTCTCACTGCCAGCCCTATCTCACCACCAGAGCAGATTGGCTCAGGGCTGCTGTCCCTATTAATGCTGCTTTCACACCCTGCTGCAGGTGCTTCCCTGCTCAGCAACGTGAGCACCATCCAAATAAAACTGCAGGGAGCACTGATTCAGCTGAGCTCATCACATCTCTGCGCCGCAGCGGAAGGACAGCCCCGCTCCAACAGAAATCCCCATCGGGGCACCACATGCAGCTCTGCACGAGGGAGGGGGGCTCAAAGGACCCACCTGTCCCCAGCCTGGCACCCCCACAGCTCAGCAGGATTACAGGAGGGATGAAAGAGCAGGATAAGAGGGAAGAGAAAAGGACATGGGAATGCTAAAATAAGACACTGAAAAATGACTGAAGCCACCTGGGATAAGCCAGATGAGGATCTACCCCAGCATCTTCTCCTCAGCTGATCCTGATGCAGGGAGGTCATCCAAGAACAGCTGGAGGGAAACATGGTGGCTGACAAGCCAGTTTGGAACTGGGAACCTACCAGTCCTCAGCAGCTGCCTAGCCCTTCAAGGTTCCCTAGCACATCCCAAAGACACAGTTCTCACCCTGAAACCCCATGCCAGCAAAAAAGCACAGTGAGGCAGGGACCACTCTGCAGTGGGGAAGGGGCTCATCCCAACTGCACAGTCCAGGATGAGGAGGCTGCAGGAGAGATACCAGCTCTGGCTGAGCAGAGTTATCCCACAATAGGATTTAGTGTTCCCTCCACATGGGAAGGCTTTGTTTGGGCCATTACTGCAGGGTTGCTGAGCGACGGCAGAGATGTGCGACACGGTTTACATCTTATTAAAGTTATAAGGTTTCACTCAATGTAAATGCCAAACAAGTGCTGGCCTCACATGGCCTGGCTGCAGAAAATAAATACCCAGCTTGCTGGGGTGAGGATACCTGCAGGAGGGTCCTGAGGAGCCCTCATGCAGCACACAAGGAGCCTGCACTGGTGTAGGGTCTTAACAACTTTACACTGGCATCCCAGCTCCTCACCACAAAGGGAAATAAGACAGAGATGTTTAATCAAGCATATGGGTCTCCCATTAATCTCATGCCCTACTGAAATGCCCCATCTCTAGCCTTAAACATAGGAAGGCTAAAAGCTAACTGGGGCAGAGGAGGAGGGTAAAGCTGAAGAGATGCTCCATACTAGATTCCTGCTTCTGCCAGGTGCTGGCATAGGACAGGGACAGAGCTGACAACAGAGGTATCCTTCTGAGAAGCAACACTTCCACGGGGGTTGCTGTCACCCCAAGACTGCTGAAGTAACCCCAGGCATCACCCTCCAGACAGGGTCCCCACATCCATCTAGCAAGGCACAGCAGGGCCAAGATGCAGCAAGTCTTTGGCTTCAAGGAGATGTTGAGTGAGGCTTGCAAAACCATGCATGCCTTTGAAAAGCTGCTGGCCCACTCCAGTGCTGGAGGTGCCCCAGAGCAACTCCCCAAGAACAAACCTCCTCCCTACAAAAATCTTGGCTGGAGGGGTATGACCAGCCTGGAGCAAGGACCACCTGGCCAACACCGCCAACCAAACCCCAGCTGAGACCATTCATTCATTGCCTTTGTGTCAAGCCCTGTGCTTCCCATCACCATCCCCAGCTCTGGCTGGAGGTAACTCCCATATGGACATTAGTCCCCAGCACTGTGGTTCAACACAGCCTGGGTCCCAGCTCCGTCTCTCCCCAGCTGCCAAGCAGGGATAATGATGCTCTACAGGTGATCCAGGCTGAGATAAGAGCGAGCTATTATTATTATCCCAATTACTACTGACATCTCAGTCACGTATTGTTTCAAAACACAGTGAATCACCCCACTGAAATAACAGGGCTTCCATCAACATAAAGAGCAGCCAGGCACATGGCTCAAAAATAAGCCCCGGCTTTCCCTCAAGCAAAACAGCTGCTTGCAGAGCCAAGCTCCTAATGCAAATAAATAAATATTCCCATCGCCTGAAGAGACCCTTGTCTTGCCTCAAAGCATGGCTACAGTTGCTCTGGAGATTGCTCCATTTCAGGAAGCGAGAAGTGGTTGAGAGGTGGACTTTCCAGGGGGATCTTGAAGAAGTAATATTTTCAACATTTCCCTAAAGAAATGCTAGTGAAAAACCCAAGGAATTTCCCATAATCTCTGCTCTCCAAACTGCACTGAGGAGATGAATTATTCCAGCTGTTATCAGAATTTTTTATTGTGAGAATTTATTATTGTCAGCACTGGGAGAAGGGTTCAAAACCAACCAGAGCAGTTATGTTGGTACCATTTTTGTGTGGAGGGAAATTACTGCAAGCAGATTTGTTGCTGCAGCTTTTCCCAGATCAGGCACCATAGGAAGATGATCCACACCCGGGCTTGGGGAGCAGTGCCTATGGCAGCTACAGCTGCCACAATTGTAGGATCAAAGGCATAATTCATTGGAAAAAAGAAAGGGATTTTAAACGTCTCCATTTCTTCTTTCCTCCCAAATTATCCTTTCCTCTCCTTGAACCAAATCCCACAGCATCACTCCAAACTGCAGCCCACAGAAGCATTGTTAATGGTACCCTTCCTTATTAGCAACATGGAAAGAAGGAAAGTAAGCACTGGGAAAAGAAAATTATACAAATTCACCCAACCGCCCACCCCCCGCCACCACGCAAGCAGGAGGAGCGGAGTTGACGGCCAGGTGGGGGTTGCCCAAATGCTTTGCCCTGTAGCAGCCCCGGTCTCCTTCCCCAACAGGCGAACACCACCCTTAGAATGGCCGGGGTGGGATGAGCAGGTTGAGCTCTCTTTGCTGGAGGCGAGGAGGGGTGGGACGAGGCGAGGGCTCGGGGCTGCCCTTTGGCTGCCCGGACAGCCCCGCGTCGCTGCCAGCCGCCTTTGTCTCGGCAGCCCCGGCCGGCCGGAGCAGGAAACAGGAGGAGGGCGGGAGGCCCGTCAGGAGGAATAATGGGGCCGGACAATCGCGCTACTGATGTCACCCTTCCTGCCATCTGCTCCCCACGCCAGCCGTGCCCCCCGCCCCCCAGCCCCAGTGAGGAGGGGAGCCAGGGGCAGAGCAGGGCTGAGGAGTGTTGACCAGAGGAGGCCGAGAAATTACACAGGGTATCACAGGTCTAAAGCAGTTTTCAGCATCCCCTTCTGAGGATATGTGCACCCCGAGGCACAGATCATGCTGATGTCTGGGGGGGGGTCCCAAAATACAGTCATGACCCGAGTGACTGAAACGGTAGGCAGGGAGAGGGAGAAGGTGAGAAGAGAGTTCATCTCCCCAAAATGCAAACACACAAGTGCATGAATAGAAAGGCCTGGACACCCAAGCCACAGCCACCACTCCTGCTTTATGCCAGATGAGAATACAGCAATGATCCCTCCCGTCCAGCTTCCTAGGACAAGTGGCTTAACATCTCAAGGGTGTCCCTAAAGCTTAATTAATTCCTGGGCTGCATGTTTTGGGGGAGCCAGCAAGTGGTGGGCATGGCAGGAGCTGTGCAGAGCAGCGGCAGCAGGAACATGCAGCCTCCGGCCCATGGATGTGCCAGGAAGGACTTCAGCCATATCAAAAAGAAAAGCAAAAATGAATTAAAGATTATGACAACACCTTTGTTCTCTTCCCCTAGCATCCTTAGCTATAACCACGTCCCCAGCCAGTTCGTGGACCATTATGCAATGATCCAGGAGCTGTGAGAAAGTGATCCTTCTATGCTTCTTCTACGGGGACAGAGCAGGGAATGCCAGGAAGGACCAGCCGGCCCCTTTGGGAGCCCACTGCTCCGCTGCAGCTGGCGAGCTGCAGGTTTGCAGGCGGATGGCATCAGCTGATGCTAACTCTTCCATGCTTCCCCATTCCCTATCATCCTCCTCTTCCTCCTCCTTGCGCATCGCTTGTTCTGCCGCTGCTGCCGCTCCACGTGACAGCGGCCACTGCAGAGGTGACCCTCGCCGGGAGGAGGGCGGCCGCTCCGCTCTCCTCGGAGCTTGCAAAAAACTGATTATTCTGCTTTATTCTCCAGGGGATTTAAGAGCAGCTAAAGCCGTTCAGGAATCAGTCTCTGCAATCCCCTCCAAATCGCCCAGCCCAGAGAATCACCGAAGCAGATTGGCGCGGGGCCGGCCCCCCCGCACGGCCAGTCCCCTTGATCCCGCGGGGTGATGTCACCGGCAGCCAATGCGGACAGCGGTGGCTTCTCGGGGTGGCGGGGGGGGGGAGGAGGACACGACGCAGATGGCTCCAGCTGGGCCCAGCATTTGATTAATCGCCTGAATTACCCTCGCTTTGCCATAAAATTACAAGGCGGGAGTGGGGGAACGGTGGGAGCGAGCTGGCAGGAGGACGGGCTGTGATGGCAAATCACCCTTCGGACGGTGAACCGTCCTCGGGCTCGTCCCGTGGCCACTGCGGGATCCTCCGGCGCAGCCCTCCGGCAGCACCTCCGCGGACGGCAGGACCCAGCCCATGGCTCCGCAGGGACAGCCGGCACTGCTCCGGCCGGGGCTCCAGCCCAGCTCCGTGGCTCAGAGCCACCTCCATTATTTAACCAGGAGCGATAGAGAGAGGAGCCTGGGAGAGATAATATGCCATGACACCGGATAAGAGCTTCTGGCGTCACAGGGGAGGAGGATTACATGTCCCTGAATGGAGTTAGAGATGACAGAGGGGAGGGAAGAGTTTTTAGCAGGAGATTAAGCTTACAGCTCCAGGAAGGCTTTGGGGGGTTGTTTGCTGGTGTAAGACAAGTCCTAAGGCTGATGTACCTGTTAGACTTGCCTGGGGAGGGCTGCTGGAGCAGGGAGAAACGTCAGTGGGGTGGGGGCAAAGAACAGGTCCCTGAGGACAGCCCTGTGGCCAAATGAGCTCACACTCCAGCTCTCCAAAGGGTGTCAAAGAGATGCTGGCAGATACTGGGGTTAAGGGATGGAGGGGAAGGATCCATGTATTCCTATCCCTTTGGTCAGTCTGCATCCCACAAGACAAGAGGGTGTGAGCACCCACCAGGAAAGGTAAGGGTCAGATCCCTTACCTTCATCTTGGAGGCAGGTTGGATGAGCTCAGTGATGGAGACCTTGTCCTGCTGGAGCCTTCTCTTGACGAGCTTGGAGCAGCAGATGTTGACGGAGCTGAGGACGTGCCAGGAGTTGTACTCCACAAAGGAGCGGCTGTCGATGACCAGGGTGCCCTCCGCTCCGTTCCTCAGGAGGCTGGCCAGCTTCTTGGGGTCCATCACCTTGCGTGGGAGCCTGTCCCCAGCCATAACGGGCCAGTCCCCTCTATGGCAAGTGGGGAGCAAGGGGTGGAAGGGCAGGGCAGGGATGCCAGCACCCGTCTCCCCAAGGGGAATGAGTGAGGGGTGAGGGGTGAGCAGGCCAGCAGCCGTCCTATTCTCCTCAGGCTGCTAACACCCAGAATGCCAACTCATTGTGCTGAACCTGGAAAGAGAAGAAAGGAGACGACAACCCATCAGCTGGGCAGGATGACACCTGGATGTCTTCAGAAGAACCTAAGAGTGCAACAAGCCACACTTTCAAGGTGCATTCTCCCAGCCTGCCAGCATGTGATGTTCCAGAGCTGACCAAGCCAGAGGTTTTCTCCTTGTATTTAGCAGTCCTCAGTGGAACTTTCTTCCATGAATTTGTCTAATTGCTTTTTTGAAGCCATGTCAGCTTTTCACTTGACAGGCACAGTGGTCAGTGGCAGGGAGTAAAATGGCTTGCCAGTTACACCGAAGAAGTCCTTCCCCTGGTTTGCTCCAAATCTGCTACTGATAGCTCCCCTGGATGACCCTTACTATGTGCACCAGAAAAGACCACATATGCCTGTTCCCTAATCTCCACAGTTCTTACCACACTTGGACCTAATTTAAAGAGCTTTTCAAGTCAAAGTATCTACATAGCCACCAGTTACAAAGATAGACACCTTTTGCTATGCTGGCCAGCCCCGATGTGCCATGTTTGAGAGGCAGGCACACCAGGGACCTGCACGGGGCAAGATGTCACCTCCTTTCCCTGCTCCCAGCCCAACAGTTCCTCACACTCAATTTGCTTTTTCTGACCTCTGCCAAGCCCAGAGCTGATGGTTTCACAGAAGCAGTTTGGCTTAGCTCTAAGGTTCTGCTGCTGCATGGTAAAAGCTAGTTCAGGGCCCATCAGACACACCACCAAATCAGGTTTGCTCACTCATGTTCATCACTTCACACGATTTCACCTGCCTATTTATCAGAGCCTGCTCACAGGTATCTTTGCCAGCTTGCCTCTTGGCAAATTCAGAGAAGATGACTTCTCTTGGAAGACAAGAAGTCAAGCTGACCTTTACTCCTGTCTTCAAGAAAGAGGCCAGGCATCAAAGCAGAGGTGCTCAGAAGCTGTACTTGGACTGAAATGACCCTGGAGAGCCTTCTGCTTTTCAGCATCTAACTTGCACAGACTTAGAAAGGGGGTTCATATACAGGGGTACACAATATACAAATACCCTATGTTTCCACCTTAGGAGCTGAGGGGGTCGAGCCTGGTGCTTTGTTAGGCAAAGAACAAGATTCCTCCATGTCCAGCCCCTGCTGAAAGAGCACTAGGCAGGCCAGGGAGCATTCAGCTCAGGGTGTCCTCTTAAGTTTTAATGGAACACGTCACTGCAAGCATGTTTTAATGGCATTAGGTTTTAATGCCACTGAAGTCATTCAGAAAATAAGCCAGGGCTACTACCAGGCTCCTCTTGTTCCTGCCAGATAGTGTTTTAGAGAGAACCCACAAGCTGCTTCATGGAAGCTTTAATGCATCTGAATTAGGAGGACTATGAATAACGTGCCTGAAAAGGCCAGCATAAAGATTTTCATTGACTTCTGCAGGATCAAGATTTGGTCCAGGGACTAGAGGAGGCTTACAAGTCACCCTGATCCAAGTAAACCAGCAGTTCCCATAAGCTCTCACCTGGAGGCACCTACTGCAATGGTAGCTCAAGATACAAAAAAGATGCTTGAGTCAGAAACACTACTGGGTGACATGACAGTTACCAGCCACCAAACCTGGAGGGCACTGCCAGCTAGTAGGGAAAGAATGGAAAGCCACAGAATGTGAGGACAGGGCTTCCAGCATTTGCTCTGGCTTGTGACTCCAGTACTAAGAGCCCAAACTTCCCTGGGCTACCAGACCTGCCTCCCAAAGCAGGAGTAGATGAGTTCAAGCTTCAGCCTCAGGATCCAAGCTCCCAACAGGAGGCTGCATTAGGATGTGCAGTACATTTCTGCCCTTGTATGACACCCCTGCTGCCTCTGCCAATGTGTTAATACAAATTACGGGAGGGAAAAAAAATCCTCCAAAAGCTGTGATAGTGACGGCCCCTCCTGGCACAAAGCATTTTGGCAGCCCCGTGGCACTCTGGCATCGCTGTGCCCGGCCCCACGGAGCGCTCCGCGGCTCCTCGCAGCAACTCCAATTAGAGCAGCCCCCTCGGTGGGCGTCGGGCGGTCCCCCCGCTGCAGGAACCCAGTTCCCCCCAGCTCTCCTCAGGGGGGCTTAAAAATTGAAACAGTTCTAATTAGGGGGTCTGAGGGGGAGCAAGGCTGGCTCCTGCTGGGATATGACACACCTCATTACGTTGCTACCGCCTTGCCAGAAGCCCCCCTGCTGTCCCTTGGCTATAGAGCCAGGGCACTCAGAAAGGATGCAAATTAGCCAGCTTTTCCCCTTAGTCTTCCTTTCACACCCCACTCCCCAAATCACTTTCTGCCTCCCTTCCCCATCAGGACACCAGGCTGTGAATGCTTCTTGGCTCTTCCAATTACATCCAAGAAATAAAAAGGGAGTAGAAAGAGTTGACAGACAAAAAACCCTAGGATAACACTGTGGCAGAGGGATGAGTGAAGTGGGAGGGAAGGAGTGAGTGATCCAGCACTGCACAGTTCCTCTGGATATAACATGGTATCCAATCTCCAGATAGTGGGCAAGGGGTAAACCTTGGGGGTCTCAGACACAGAGGGGTCTAGGAAATATAACAGATCCTGATCACCTTATCACTCTAAGAGAAATCCAGGCACAAGAGGCCTTCATAAAGTTCGGCAGATGACCGGAAGCTGCGGTGGAAGATATTGGAGAGGACAGACAAGGTTTCCCAGGTCAGTTAATAACACACCTCCTGCAGAACAACCAGATAAACCTCTGTAGACACAGGTGACACATTAAACAGGTCCCACTCCCAGGTCCACCCAAAAGATGTGGAGGAAGGCAGGGCAAGGTAAGGTCATCCTGCCCCTCTCTCCTTTACAGGGGATGGAGTTGGCCAGCCCAGCGTGGCCACGGGGAGCTGTAACCTTGGCATTAGAACCAAGACACGGGGACTTCTCTGTGTATGTTCTTCCAGGGCAAAGGCAGACAAGCAACTTCTCTGACAGCAACCACAGGACATTTTGAAGCCAGACTGAGGAGCAGCGAGTTCATCCCCAGGTATCAGCAGAGGCTGTGAGACCTTCACAGTACCTTGCAGGCTGCATGTGAGATTGTCTCAGAGAAGATGTAATGTCCCGATACCTGGGAAGACCAGACAAGGAGGGAGGTTGTCTTTCTGCTTCTGCTCAGATGGGTCAGAAGGAAAACTGAAGGAAGAGGCTTAGCCATGGAGTACTGCTAAAGTAAGAGATCTTCTCACCATGGTGAGAAGAGACCAGGGGAAAAGGTTAACCTGGAACCTAAATTAGGGTTTCAGAAACATAGCTGTGTTCCTCTCTTATCAGTTTATTAAAGCCATCTTAATCTTCTTGAGTGTTCCTGAAGAACATTATCATAATCCTTTAATCCCACCTCTCCCTGGAGTGCCTGTAATGAGGAGATGGGCACATGGCTTAGCTGAATGGGGACAGCCAGCAGGAGAGGCCACACTGCAGCTGGGGGACAGAGAGAGATGGACAGAGATTAGCACAGGGCTGGGCCAACTGCCCACTCTGTCCCTGGTGTCACCTCCACAAACGTGTGTGTAGGTGAGGGGAGCTGGCCACAGGAGTCACAAGCATGGCAGGGATGCACACAGCAAGCCAGGCTAAGAGCAAGTGCTCAGCCTGGCTATGACCTTCTTCTGGGCAGGCCAGGCAAGAGAGCAAGAAAACCCAGAACACACCTCAGCCTGAGTCTATCCATGTGGCATGAGAGACCACAGGAATGCATCCCTGTGCTGGCCCAACGCAGATCACCCAGATGGAAGCCACCTCCCTCAATTGCTCATCTTGCACAAGGCTCCCAGCTGAGAGATGTGATATGGGAAGGGCACAGATCTGGTTTCTCTTTTACTGGAGACATCAGCTGGAAGGACAGCAGGTTTCTACAGCAACCCCAAGCCTCGCTAACCAGCATGTTCAGTCCTTGCACCAAGCTAGTGTTGTGTCCTGGAGAGCTCTACTGTCCACAGGCAGCCCTGTCGAGGGGATGCTCCCCCCACTACCACAGGCAGGCCAGTCTTGCTGCAGGAACACATTTCCACCAAGCCAGTGAGACTGGAGCTACAGCACGCTCCCTGTGATGCTCATCCCAGGAGCATGCTCTTCTGGTGGCATCTCCACCTTCAGTTTACCAAGGGAGAAGAGCACCACAGAGAAATATTTGTTTATTTGTCCCCAGCCATTCCTGAAGAACTGCCATCTTCACTAGGGACTCAGTGGCACTGACCTAAGTGATTTGACTTTCCCCCTTGTAGCCCTAGAGGCTGGAGGAAATACCTGTGCCTTGTGAGCCCCACACTGAGATGCTGCCTGGCCAGGGCTCCTCCAGGGCTGGTCAGGGCTCCTCCAGGGCTGGTCAGCCCTGCCACCAGCTCCAGGCTTACTGCTGGGATGTTCGCAGGACCCCACTGGACCTCAGCTCTCCAGACACTTCCTAAGATGCAAAATGCAGCAGTTTTTCCAAGCCCCACACCCTTTTTCCTTCCTCATCCCCTCATTTCTTTCAAGTGCTTCAGCACTTAGCAAACTCCCCTTGGCTGGCTCATGCTGTTTGAGGGATTCCTAAATCACAGGACCATTACTAATTATTATTATTTTGCAGCAGCAATCAGGGACGCGGGGCTCATTAACAAGTTAGCACCTCTGGTTTCCCTGGAAACCCGCAGCTGCCAGGCAACGGCAGCTCTCCTGCCCGAGGCGATGCTGCTGCAGCGCCTTCAGCTCATTCCCAGAAAGATGCTCGGGTCCTGCACGGGTTGATGAACCCAGATTCGCCAATGGGATGAGGTTAGGAAACTCCAGGATGTGTCCCCTGCTCTGTGCTCCCATCTGCTGGGAACCTCAGCCCATCTTCCTGATCCTGTTCTGCCACTCACAGCATCATAAAGTGCGCAGCGGCTTCTCCCTCCCAGCGAGCCGTGCAGGCTTTCTCCAAGGGCGAGGAATTTGGAGCATGACGATTCCCCAGAGTAACAGTGGGACAAAGCTGTCAGGTGCCTGCAGCAGCCGTTTTGGAGGTGATGTAACTGATGACGATTTCTCAGCAGTTACTCGAGGTCCCTTTAAGAGGCAGCACAAAAGATTTCTCTGCTTGATGATGGAAAAATGGAGTGGTTGCTTTTTTTTCCTTTGCTCCTTAAAAGGAGGCTGGGAAACACCACTAACCACATCCACTAACTCAGACACAAAATCTGCTTGTCCACCTTTCCCTAGTGAATCTCAAGGATGGGAAGGAAAGACATCTCCCAAGCCCCAGCAGTAAGAAGATGTAAGGGAGATGGCAACGACTTTCCTGGTGTCAGTTAAGCCAAGCTGAGATCCACTGCCCTGTTCTAACCTCTGACACCCACATGGCAGACACAAGACTCCCCCACAGCCTCATCCACACTGATCTTGGCTCCCTTCACACCCCAGGCACATTCTTCCTGGGACAAGAGCTCCTGCGCATGCCCCTCCACGGAGGGAGCATTTCAGGAAGGAGAGAAAGGGCAGCATTCCCTTTTTCCCACAGCACATCACCCAGAGGCAGCCACTGCACTTTTGCCAGCGTTTCAAGCTTGCTGATCTCATGATTTCTTGAATTTTTTTTTTCTCCTCCTTTCTATGCCGCAGCCTCCTTTCAATTCCTGTAGGCTGGAAGCAGCATGCCAGAGAGCCCTGCAAGGAGCTGCATGCAACCAAAGAGCACCCACTCGCCTTCCCACATCTCCCATTGCCCTCTGCACCTGCACCCAGCGATCCAGAAGGTGTTTTCCACCAGAGGACGTGGCTGAAGAGCCAGGATGTCCTTCAGCAAAGTGCCAGATGGTGCATTCACACTGGTCAAGGGACGTGGCGTGGAGCCACGAGGCAGCACTGGCGTGGGGGTGCTCAGCCTTGGGTACATGGCTGGTGGCATGGGACAGCCCAGGGATGAAAGGAAAGGGGACAAGTTATACCCAGCTACAAGAGAGTCTTTTCCATGCACCCCCACCCCACAAGGCAGACTGGCTCTCTTAGTTGCAGTTAAGCCAAGCAAAGGGGACCCTCATCCTCTCCCAAGACCTGATGTTGTGCCAGCAGCTTTGGATGGGTTATGACTGCAAAAGCAATTGCCCCCTAGCCTTTGGTGCAAAGATAAGTTTCCACCAAAAAAGTGCAGTTAAGGATTTATAAACTGGCCACTCCCAGAAAAAATTCTGACTGCAGTCATGGTGGTCAATCTGGAGATCCAGTCAGGAAAAGCCACTGGGGACAGCAGGGAAAGGAATTTAGCTGGAGTCTAGAAGACAAAGACAGTATCTCCTCCACTTAGACTTGTGCTTTTAACATGATTTATATGGTTTTCCCCTTTAGTATAAACACAAGCTTTCATTTTACAGCCTACAAAAGCCAAGACCAAAGGTTATCCATGACCAGCCAGCCATTTAATCACTGCCTTTGCTCATGCTGAGGATATTGCTCCCAAGCATGCTCCTTTCTAATATCAAAGCTATCCCATTTCCATTCTCACCCTGCCAAGCTGAGAGCTGGCCACACTCTCATCCCAGGGCTAAAAGCACCTTCTGCTTTGAGCAGCTTGGCACACATCACAGAGGACATGGCATGCCGGAGAAGGGAAACCTAGTCCTGTTGATCTTCAAGAGCCCTTGTTGCCCACTGCCTGGTTTCCCCACCATTTGCTGCATGACCCATGAGCCCAGCAGTTTCATCCTGGGGACAAGGTGCTTCTTTGCCTTTTTACAACAACAGCAGACAGAGGCAGCCCAGAAAGGTATGCAGTCAGATACTTCTGCAGGGCTGGTCTGGCTCTCTCGTCCTAGGACAACAAACACCATAAATACCTGCTGGGTGCATTTGCAGTCTCCTGGAGAAAGGGTCTCCAGGACCTGGGTCCTATTTTCCCACAACACCTACACACCAAGTGAAAGAAAGCACAGGATTAAGCTGTGGCTCTTCAAAGCTGCAGATAAATATAGCATTTCACTTCTTAAGCACAATCCTCAGTGACAGGGACTTGTCCATCTCAGCAGAGTGCCGGGGACAGTCACAGGTGAGGCCAAAGTGAGCACCCAGCACACACAGGGGCAGTCACTGCACTGTGCAGTGACTAATGCCCAGTGCAGTGTCATTAGGCCCCCATACTCAAATGACAAATAGGATCCCTGCCTCTATGAAGAATAATGATGTTGTTGCCTTCAACTAGGTTGTCTGCAGTTTCTGATGAGTACCAGAGCAAACTGAGGTGCAGATCCCAGCACAGGTTTCTAGCCAGCAGAAGCCAATATCCAGTTATGCCACCCTATTCCCACAAAACTGTGGCTCTCTCTAAGAGATCCAGAATTCAATGCAGATGCAAGGGGCTATGCTGATATTCCATGGGATGGGACATTCCCCAGGGCAGCAAACACATTTTACAAGACTTTTCTGACCTGGTTCAAGACTTGCTGAACTTCTTATATGCACACAATAGCCAAATTGCTCATGGGTTTGGGATAAATTAGCATATGTCAGATCAGGTTCTACTTCCTACCACAGCCCAAACGAGGAGGCACCAGCTCCAAGTTTTGGAGGATTACCTTTATCTAGAAAAAGCACACAAGACAGGGAAAGCCCAAGCTGATGCTCCTGTCCCACTCTTCTCCTTTTCCCTTGGGGGCCATGATTCATTACCAGCTGGTTTTGTTCTTAATCTGAGGTGACACAGAGGTCAAACAAAGTGGTTTGCACGTCTTCCTCCATCCTTACCACCCTGTTGAACCACGGCTTGCTGGTCAGATGCCACAGCTCTTCATGTATGAAATCCTGCAGCCCGGCCTCCTGCCTGAGAGCTAGGTATTGCAGCACTTTGTAACATGGGTCTTCTCTCTGAATCCATTCTATCACTGCTGTTGTGGGTGGCAAACTACATGGACTCATTTGCTTGAGGAAACAGGCAGCAATATTGCCCTCACCGACTCCAGGCAGATGTTAAGCATGACATATGTCTGTACTTTAACCTCAGTTTCAAAAAAACCCAGAGATTTATCACGATATCCACCCAGAGCTTAAACATCCTCCAACCCATCTCCACGCCAGCAGATCTCACTCAGCCCTGCTTCTGACCCTGCAAGTGAAAGCTGGGGCGATCACACCAAACCTTGCCCCCCTTGGGCTGGCTGACCCTCAGCTAAGACCAGTTCAGTCACCCTCACCTTCCCACCTGTCCTGCTGGACTCCAACAGAGCTCACTCTTATCTTTGCACCAGGTACTGCTGAATGAACCTTGCTCAGGTGCCAGACAAAGAGGCAGTCGAGCTCAAAGCAGAAGGGATTGCGAGGATGACACAGAATTAACAGGCATCAGCATTCAGTAGGCAAGCGGAGAACGCACCGATCTATTTTTAATGGTACAATGAGAGTGCTTTACAAAAGGATGTGTCTGGGGAGATTCTGCCCAGTCAGAGATTTGCATTCGGGTTTTTTTGCAGCAGTCAACTCCCCTTGATGTGTGGGAGGCATTTTGTCTCTTCACTGCCCCACAGAGCAATTCAGAGGGCCCTGGCTCAGTTTTGGCTGGAGGCTCATCTCCCTGGGTCACCTTCCTGCCCTGCTGCATCCTTCTGACTTTCCACCAGAAGAGCTGAACCTGAAGTGAGCAGCAGGTAAGGTGTTAAGGACAGCTCCAGGCTTGCTTGGCTTCTGGATGTCAGCCCTGCTGAGCCAGCACAGCTGCTGGGGACACCTCTGCAAGGTCCCTGACAGCAGCAAAGTGGTTAACGTGACTTTTCATGGGCTAGCTCTAGTCAGCAGTGCTGGCACCCTCTCTGCACCAGCCCTCAACAGCCTCAAGTGCCAGTGAGGCTCCGGCTGCGCCCGTCCGCTCCCCACGCAGGGCCGCCGGCCAAGGCAGATGAAGATGGCATGAATAACTCCACTCAAGCCACGGCTCAAGGAGGACCAGGCTGCCATCGCAAGCTTGGAAATGAGGGTTGTTAGAGGCAACACAAAAACAATCAGATGTTGTAGATACTTCTTGGTTGCTTCTTTTCAGCAGCACGCCCCAGAGACTGATGGACCCTCTTTGTCTCGGGGGTCTGGATTTCAATGGGAGACGTGATTTATGCAGGCAAAGGTTTAATGTGTGGAAAGGGCTCAACTTGCTCCATGCAAAAAACCTGCAGTGTCCTAATAGACTGAAATTTCTCCCCAAGCTTCTGCTGCATCAGCTGAATTAGCATGTGTTAGCTGTAGACAGCACAGCTCCTCGGAGAACTAAATCCCCACTAAAAACCCAAAAAGAGGCGAGCTGAAAAGCCAGGATGCGGGCACACTGCGCACCTCCGTGCCAGATGAGTAACGTGGGCTGACACAGACGGACTGGAAAGACGCACTGCATCATTAGCAGGGCTGGAGGACGTGGAGGAAAGGATGCCAGGGTCATGCTGTCACTGGAATCTCCATACAGGATCAAAGCAGTGGTCCACCTCATTCATGTCCCTTCACCAGCACTGCCTAATAACAGGTATCCTACAAAAGCCTGGGAGAAGCAGGACAGTGGGTATTTATGGACTAGTCATGCAGTAATTTAGGTTTAAAGGGACCTCAGCAGTTCAGCTGGTACAACCCCTCTCTCCCTTAAAGAAGAATGAGCATCAGCACCAGAACAGGTTGTCTTGTCATTCTGGTTGCCAAATGACTTGTTCCCAGCCATCAGTGGACTCAGAAATAATGCTCCCCACAACTCAGCATGCAGAAACCCTACACAGAGAGCCTCTTTTGCAAATTACTAGAGAACCTTGAAGGACTCTGGAGAAATTCCTGAAGAACACAAGGTCTCTGCCCCAAGAGAAGGCTTTATTTAGAGAAAATACAGTGAAGGCAGGCAAGGCATACATGCACACATTGGGGAACCACGAGCACTTTCCATACACAATAAACAACATGGAAAAAGGCATAAGAGGAGCACGAAGAAAAGAGGGAATCAAAGAAGCTTTTCCAGCCCCAGATAGGTTCCTGGGAGACACTTAAGTAAGCTTCAGCTTAATGTACACAGTCTCTGCATTTCTGTCCTGTTTATTGCTCCCTGTTTACAACAGGAGACTCTGTACTGGACCAGCTTCCAGTGAGCACCTCCAAGTTCTCCTCTGAACTCAGCCTGGGCTAGCACTTTGCCTATCTTCTGAAATGCTGATCCTTCCAAGACACCATGCAAACAATACCTATCACTTAGGGAAAATGAAGATCCAAAGCAGCAAAACTAACCCCACAGAAGCCCTGGGCAAAGCAAAAGAAGAAGCCTCCTGCACACCAACCTAGATAATCTTGTCCAGCTGGGTCTAGAAAACCTCAGAGGAAGAGCCAAATAGCAGAGAAATTGAGCCAGCCATCCTACAGTAGCCATGGCAGTCTGCAGCATAGTCTGGGCAGGGCTCTGTGTGGTACACAGCTCCCTGGAGTGGCCCACCTTTACTCTCACTCTCCTTGGAAACTGAAGATGGTTGAGAACCAAACAAGCCTCTTGGACAGCATGGACCCAAAGGTTTGGAAGAGAAAATCTAAAAACATCTCTTGGAAGAAAAAAAAGATTTTTTCCTCTCCATGAACTCATGAAAAAGAGGAGACAGGGTGACCAAGGCACTGACCACGACCAGAGTTTGGTATGTTCCACCATAGTCTCAGCTGCTGGCCCAGTTCTGGCAAAGCAGCTGTCCCACAGGGATGAGACACATGTCATGGCCTCCTCCTCCATCAGATGAGCAGGCAAAGCCACCACCGGGGTGCACTACACCACCCACTCTCCCTGCAGGAACCTGCACTACCACTAATGACACCACAAGCTCTGCCTGCCTTTGACAGCAGCACCTGACACCAGTAGTGCACAGCATCTTGGCACAGTCAGTTTTTACCCTCCCTCACACTCCCCTGGCTGTGTTATAATCCTGCACACAGAAGTACACCCAGGACTCCTGAGTAAGCCTGAGAAAATCTTGAGCAGAGAGCTTGTTTAGCTTCTTATCTGATGAATACTCCCAGGCCACTCACCTCCCTTCCCCGAGCCTGCCATAATTACGTCAGGTGCCTCCTTCCCACTGGCATCAGGCAGGACAGGTGTCTCTTCAGAGAAGAAATGTAAAGCTTGAAAAACAGGTTTTAAAACCCAGAGGGCATGGGGATGCAAAGGAGTGTCAAAGCTTTCCCCACAGGATGACTGCATTGCCGCTCTGGCTGCAGGAGTTTCTCTGCATAGCAGCAACGAAAAGAGTGCAGTGAGACCAAGAGACCATGAGCACCTGGGAATTTCTGCAACCATCTCCCCCTTAACACTGCCATTAAACACATGGCAGAGAGCAAAAAGATCTACAGACTCTTCCAGTGCAGCATCCTGGCTGTCCTACTGGGAGAGAGGAGTCAGCACCCACAAGCTCCTTCTCTTTATCACCTCCTTCTCTACCAGATTCAGTTTGCTGGCACTGTTTCAGTACAATGGCAGCATCCTGTGAGCCTGCACCACAAATCAGGGCTGCCAAATGCTGGAGCACCTCCTTCCCTTCCATTCCTGATAGCATGAACATGCTCTTCACCTGACTGTGCTCAGGATTTTGGGAGCCGAGCTGCGCACCAGAGAAATTAACCTCTGATCCCCAAGAACAGCCTTGTTTAAGGGCAAGGAAGCAAATCCAAAGAGGAAAAATCCCTATCCCTCGTGTAGATTAGAGTAGCTGGTGCAGAGGCAAGGGGTAGGGATGGAATGGGGATTCACCCATATTCATGCCAAGAGAAGTCACTTCAGAAATCCAGAGCCACAATGGTTTTCCAGCCTTTGGTGATTTCCTGGGGAAGGACAGGGTTGCACAGGAGAGAAGCAAGTTTTCTCCCATCTCTTAAGATCCAATTTGGCAGCATGGAGCAGACACTACTGCTTGGTCCTACCCAGCCCTCAGGGGTGTTTTCATAGTAAAAGTGATGTTGCATTTAATTTTAGGTGAATATAAACTCTCAAGAGGCTCAGTGGCTTTCTCAGCGAGGTGCCTGGCACCCAGAAAAAACACACGCTGCAGACAAACACGGTGCAGTATTTGCAAAAATAATCTCCATGCAGAGTCCCCAGTGAATGCTTCTAAGGAATCTGTCCATTTTGCTCAGCTCTCCCAAGCTTAGCTGAGGCTAAATTTTAAACAATAATGCTAGATTCAGGTTTTCCTTACCTTATGTCTCAGCAGGGACAAGTGAAAACCATGAGAGGAGAATCTGTTGTGTTAGAAGACTTCTGGTGTGAGCTGCTGTCATCTCAGCTTGGAAACCCTCCAGCCTTAGGTTTGAGCCTCTCAATTGTGTTGCTAATGGGCCAAGGGCAGGAATTTCTGCCCACTGCCACTGCAAAGAGGCACCTGGGCATCCCAGTGCTGCTCACACTCTCGCCTGTCCGCTCTTGTCCCAGCCATTTGGACAATCCTACACATCCAGGTTCTACCACTGTGGCTGCGCCAGGCAAAACTGGGGACAAGACACCTGCAAAGTCCTTGAGGGTTTTTTAAAAATCCCAAATACGCTATGGCCAGGAGGATTTTCTTGGTGCCACAGCTTATTTTGTTTTGGGAGCTGTTACAACCAAAATCAAAGCAAGTGCAGAAATCCTCATGCAGACCCAAACCCCAACAAACCTCTACTGCAGAGAGAGTCCTCCCGGCACAGCCACCCTCCGACAGTGCAAGCAGAGGCACAGAGAGGCAAGGCCAAACCCAAAAGCACCAATTCCCATGCATCGAATCCTTCCGAAAACAAAGCTCTCCGCAGCCGTGCCCCGAGCCTTTGCCTCAGTGCAGGAGGATGAGACAATGCACGCCAACGTCAAACACCGCTCCACGGGCAAGCTGCTCTCAAGGTTATCATGGCCCCTGCACTGCCAGGCGCAATCCTCAGCACTACCTGTTCGGGCTGCTTGGATATCCTGACCCTTTCCTGCGGGAGAGGGGTCTGCCTTATTACCCCAAATCAGAGCGAGATGGAACCTCTGGCAACCATTCCCAATGCATTCGTCATCGCCAGCTGCTTGGGACAGGGATGGTCTCTCCTACATATGCTTATGCAGCACCATGCTCCCACCAGGGAGCTGCTGATAACTACCGCAATACGAGGGATAAACGCATCTATGCCCAGAAAAATCCAAATATCCCTATCAGAACAGCACTGCACCGCATTCTTCCTTCTAACGAAACCGCAAATTACTGACCTGTGCACAGAGCTCCCCCAATGCAAGCTGAAGCACTGACATCAGCTTTTGCTGTTGCTCAGGAATTTAATTCTGGGGGAGGAGAAAAGGGAGGGGGGGAGCAGGAAGGAAAAGGGACTTATTTATCAATATGGGAAATAACCAGGAATCCTTAAAAACAAGCAATGCTAGGCACAGAAAGCAACATTTATCACTGTATAATGATTGAGGGTGCGTGAGGGGTGATCAATCGGTCCAGGCACATTAGGGGAGGTGGAGAGGATTATTTTAAACGAGCAGCTTAACTCATTAATCGCGAGCAGCGCCTTTGGAGCTGCAGCAGTGAAGTGTTGCATGAAAACCCCCGCTGCTGAACACATGCCGGCTTCGTTTAAATGCCAAGGACACAGGGCGACACTCCAACCTCTTTCATCATCAGAAAAACCACAGCTCTGTTAACA
>JACBWW010000004.1:41983788-42000866 GCA_020086605.1 Lanius collurio
GGGGGGGCCCGCTCCGCGCTGCTCCGCGCTGCTCCGCGCCGCTCCGCGCGCCGCCGGGAATGCGCCGGCGATGAGGTCATGCCTCGGGAGCGGGCGGGGGGGTAAGGGGGGGAAAGGAGAAAAAAATAAAAAAAAAAAAAAGAAAAAAAATACAACGTTGACGTCACCCGCAGCCAATCAGCGCGGGCGGCGCAGGGCAGGGTGACGTCAGCCCCGCGGGCGCGGAGCGAAGCGGCTCGGAGGGAGCGGGCGCAGCTGCGGGTCGGGGTGCCCGCGGGGAGAGCGGCCCGAACGGCCAGGCCCTTCCTGGGGTGACCCTCCTGAGGGCCCCGGGACACCCCCGGAACCGCGCTGCTCCTGGCAGAAAACGCGCTGCCGTGTGTTTCTGGGTCACGGATGGTTCCCGGGCTGCCTGGCCTTGCGAGGTTGAGCCGGGAGCTCTCCCGCAGCTGGGGCCACCCCTGCCGCCTGTCAGCGCCCTGCCTGCTGAGCCTGGAGCAGCGGGCACCTGCGGGGCGCCGCACGGGACTCATCCTCTCTGAGGAGAAGGACAGGCATAGGGGCAGCACGGTCTCGGAGGGTGGCATGGCAAAGTTTGACCGAAAAGCTGGGAGCTCAGGAGGAGGCTGACCTATGGGTCGGCTCCTGGATGGATGGAGTGGGCTCACCCCCATCCTGCTGCCGGCTAACACCAAAGAACTGGGCAACTGGCCTGTTATACGGCAGGTTTTTTTTTTCTCTGCCCTTGGCCCTGGCCTGGCAGCTCCAGCTTAGAGAGGGATTAGGGTTTAGAAGCTTAGGTTTTGCTGGTGCTTAGGAAATGAAGGGAACCTTCCTCCCTGCCGATACGGATGCCGGATGTTTTAAAATTAACTCTCATGTCTCCAGACACGCAGCTGGCAGCTTGCTCAAGAAGAACATCAAGCTCCCACAGTAACTGGCGGCAAAATCTTTCCTAGAAATGTCATTTCTCATAAAGCACCAGAGGTATAAAACCCTGGGATGCTAAAAAGTCTGACTCTCCCCATTGCATAAGCCCTGAGTTCATGCCCTTCTCCTACCACAGAAAATCAGCTCACCCAAAGCTGTTAATCAGGGAAACTTTTACAAAAACAGAGATATTCTACCTTAACTCATGGGTTTCGGCCCAGTTATCATAATCAGTGGCAGATGCTGGGGTAGCACGGGCACTCGCTTCTTTAGCTGCATGGGAACACTTGGTCCTGGTGGGAACTGGAGCAGCAGCATGACCGGCATGGCTGGAACGAAGCCTTTCCTGCTGGTTTTCCTGCCCAGCTCCTCCTTGTGGCCATACAAAGCACCCAGATGGGGAAAACCTGAGAACGACTTCTCTTGCCTCAGCTTCGGACTGTTTCCTCCCCTACCCAACGCTCCTTTTCAGGGGTAAAATAGGAAAAAAGAGGGGGAAAGGAATGAGTTTGAAAATCCCAAAGCTTCCTCATAAAAGCTGTTATCTAGGCAGAGAGCCACGAGCTCGCAAAGCCTGCTGAAGGAAGAGGATTTAAATAGTTTTTTCCAAGCTCCAGTTAAAATCAATGTTTCCAATAATGGCACATCACAGATGAGCATCCCAGATCAGCTGCTGGGAATATTGCTCCCTGTCTGTCCAGTGGCGTGGCACCAGGAGGAGAGTGGGAAGCAGATGGGAGAAGGATGTTGAGTTTGCAGCAGGGCAAGGGATGGGGAGGTAATGAGGTGAGGCAGAGGATGGCATGTCCTGAGGGACTGCCTTGGACTGTTCATTCCAGCAAGAGACCAAGCTGAGCTCCCTCTTGAACCTTCCTCCCTGGCAATCTTTCCTCAGATAATCCATGGACACCCTGCTGCATCCCTGGATGATGAGGACACAGGAGATTTGACCCACACAAAATCCCCATTGGCAGCGAACAGGAGGAGCTGCTCCAGCGGGGCTGGGGACCACTGGGACACGGGTTCTCACAACCACAGGAGAGACTCCAGCTGATGAACCCTGCATCTCTCCCATGCCCACTGCTTCTGTGCAAGGCACTGCAGTCAATCGCCTGGTGGGGAGAAACCAAAACAAATGATTCACTGCTGCTGAACTGCTCCTGGGATCACAGGGGCAAGGAGCAGGCGGTGATAGAGGCTTGCAAAACCTCACCTGCCTCCCAAAGCTGGGAGCTAACCCTGTTTAGATCCCAATCCTGCTCAACCTGATATTCTGGCATTTGGGTGCGGACCCGCAGCTACATGGAAGTGGGCAGCCAGCTTGAGGGAGGGCAGTGCTGTGAGCACACCTGGTCAGCTCTGGGCGGCTCAGGTCATCCTTATTACCCCTATTTTCCCCAGGGGAAATCAAGCTGGGAGAGCCAGGGCAATGCTGTAATGGTCAGGCAGGCAGAACAAAGCAGCCTCGTCTCTAAGCTCCATCTACCAGATGTGAATCTATTGTCTCAGCCCTAGGGCCATCACACCCCCCTCTCCATCACAACCATCACGAGCTGAGCAAAAATTACACAGCAAGTTGCTTATGGCTAAAGGAAAGCGCTTTGTTTTGGGTAAAGCACTTAAAAATAATTCACCTCACTCTGGTTTTTCCTCTTTCACAGATTTCAGGCACATCCAAAGATGGATTGCATCCCAGCTACGTGTTTCAAATGCAAGTTACGTTTGTACATGTAATAGTTCTTGCTAAAACATTTTCTAGGCCCCGTAATTGCCATGGCAGGCCAAGTGCAGAAGGGTGCAGCAGAGCCTCCTGCAATGCATCCTGCAGGGATTAAAATTGGAACCTGATCATAAAGGAAACTAAAACAAGGAAAAAGGAATTGCTGCCAAACCAACTTTCTTATCCATCAAAAAGGAGAGACTTGTCAACCCACAATTTCTTTAAATGGCCAAAAAATATTTTTTTTAACCTCTCCTGGTTATTTAGATGCAGTTCCTCGCACCACTGGCTGAGCCAGCATCCCGTCATCCTCGATCAGCAGGGCTGGCTGTGGCACAGGACACTATGTTCCCACTGCAGGGGGTATTGGCACCTCAAAACTGTGCTGATAGCTGAGGCCAGAGTCAACCCTTGGCTTGACATGGCTCTGTGTCTTCCAGGCTTGGTTGATTCCACCACATGTGTGCCTGTCACCCGTGCTGTGATGTTCTGGAGCGGGGCACAACGTGATGCTGGAGAAAGGGGCTTGTCAGGCTTCATATCGCCCTGTTCTGTAAAGAAATGTATCGACCGGGGTGAACTCTGCATGAGCTTTAGAAGGGCATCACTCCCCTCTTTGGCAGCTGCCAATGTGCTCCCCAGCTCTCCCTCCTCACGGCTGGGATAGAGCCCAGCACAGAGCCCTGTGCACGCCACTTTCATCCTGCAAAGCCCAAAATGGTGTCACTCAGTGAGGAGAGCTGACATGCTTGAGCAGGCAAAAGGCACTTGCAGCATCACCAGGCAGGTGTGTTTCTCACATGGGGGCTGCCCTGGATCTGTCTCCATTTTCCTGATAGGAGTATCTGCCTGTGTTCAGCGTGGCAGAGCTGTGTGTGCACGTCACAGGAGCAGCTACTGTGCAATTAATCGCAGAAGGAGCAGGCTGGAGGGCTGCGTGCTGTGCCATTCAGCTCAGCACATGCTGCAGAAGCATTCATTCTGTAGCTCTGACTGTGCTGCAAGGCGCTCCTGCCAAAGGGGAAAAGGAAAAGTAAACCATCGTACAGTGAATAAATTCCCTGTGATTCCCTCCACCCTGGACACACTGGAGGAAAGCTGGACAGAAGCATGGAGATGTGCCAAATGTGGGGCATGGCTGCTGAGTGCTGGCACCATGGGTCAATGTCAGGGGATGGGAGGGGTGGAGGAGCAGGACATTTGCACTGACACGAAGCTATAGTGATGGAGGAGCCATGGCTGGAAGCAGCAGCCAAGCTGTACGGAGACTTTACAGAAACACCCCTCAGGTGCAGGAAGCGTTCCTGCTCCTTTGCCCCCAGTGCTGAAATGGAGTGCCATGTTGGCCCACATTGAGGCTTGCCATGGGTAGTGAGGGTAGGCAAGGGGCTTAGATGTGTCTGGAAACCCTCTGGGGTCAAATTCACTCCTCTGAAGGCAGAGGGAAAGGGACAAGAGAGAGGATAGGGACAGGAATGGGAGAGAAACCAAATAGTTTCATTTTAGTATATTCAAGTCTTAAAAAATAATCACCGCCCAGTGCTCTGGGACAAGGCATGATCTTTCTTCTCTGTATGTGAATTGGAGATGGGAAAAACATTACTCTGGGCCAGAAGGCAGCACGGAGCTAGGCTCCATGCAAGGGTCTGTCAGGTCCAGACCCTTTCTCTGTACCCTTGTGCTGGTTTTTGTTAGGCTGCTCACCAGTTGCTAGGGGTTTTTTTTTTGTTTTGCTTCAATCATTTTTACTGATGAGAGCATCTGCTGCCATCTGTGCCTCCCTCTCCTCCCCCCCAGCAGGGCTGCACACCACCGTGGTCTGCCTGCAGAGCCAGGCACTCTTCACTGTCCAACCTGCACACAGATGAGGAGATGGAGAGGAGGGAAGAGGCAGCTCCATCAGTGCCCTGCTCTTCCCGTGTTTGCCGACCATATCTGGGCACTGCTGCAATTGTACCCATCATAGGACACGCACACTGGCAATGTCCCAGACCCTGGTGGCTCTAAGCAAGGCTACAGCTCCTCCTCTGAGAAGCGATCAACCCATGAGACAGTGCTGGAGGGGAAAACAGAGACGAAAGGGCTTTGGTAAGGTCACCTAGGACATCAGCACATGGCTGGGAAGGGAGGTGAGAGTTGCTACTTGCTGTCAGCGTGACTCTGCCTCCTGGCCCATGGAGTGCCTGGGAAGCAGGGGTGTGATGCTACAGCATAGTTGGCTTTTGCTGGAAGGTTACACACCCCACAGCAGAACAGGGGTTGCCATTTGCATCTCTCTCTGACTCTTAATTTGGTTATCTAGGCTGAGGGCTGCTCCAGGCCTGACTCAGGATGCTCTGCCTGCATGTCTGGCAGCTCATCGCAGGCAGGGGAACCAGCAAATGTCGACACTGGGCTGGGAGGTCTTTACCTGAATGAGTTTCATCTCATGTGTATTACTGCCAGCCCATAAAGGAGAGTTGCCAGGTCATGTTTACCAGCCAAACCCAAACCAGTTCACCCCAGTTAGGACTTGATGCACTGCTGTCTGCAAACTGGCTTGGTGGCATTTGTGCAGAGGTGGCATCCCCAAGCCCTGTGTGGCAGCAGGGGCAGAGGCTTGGGTGGGCACTGAGACTTGTGTAAGCACGGCAGGGTTTGCTCACACGCACTGCCTGGCTCCCCGCCACCTTTCCCTGCCAGCGTGGAGGGTCAATGTCTACCGGTGCCTCGGCCCTCGCCTGACACACATGTCCTGGCTGGCAAAGAGGGACACATCCCTGCGGAGGGCTGGGGACCTGCTCCTGGGTGGTTTTAGGAGCCACCCTCACCTCACGACTACTTCTTTCACAAGCCTGCGCTTGCCCTGTGCAGGGGCTCGCAGCTCCCCGGTGCTGGGGGCCGGGACTCCCGGAGAAGCGTGGATGGATCTGTGCCCCTTGCTGAGGGCAAAGCACCCGGAACTGCCGGCCCGCCCAGAGGCCGCGGCGATGGGCGGTGCGCTGCCGGCTGCGGTGGAGCGGTGAGAGAGGGCCCTCTGCCTGCCTCCCGTAGCCTGGCAGCTCCAGCTTGGCTCGGACACCCCGCTCCCGGCCGCCGTGACCTCCTCCTGGGTGCTGGCGCTGCCCTCAGGGGGCCCCCGCAGCCATTTCATCGCGGGGCTGAACGAGCGCCGTCCCGCAGCATCTCCTCCGCGGACCGAGGGTGAACCTCAGCAGTCTCGGTGGCCTTTCCCCAGGCTCACCCTAAACGCCTTTCAGATACCCGAGGGACAAAACCGGCACAGGTGTTTTAGGCACAATTGCGCAATGTCGCCTAACAGGGAACAGTCGCTCCCCACGAGCTAAAGAGAAAGCAAAAAGCAATCCTCATCAAGCTGTCAGGCCCAGTTTCCCGAAGGAATACAATTAAATCTTTAAATGGCAACGTGACCGTCAGTTCTTCCCCATCTCAAAAGATGCTTCTCAAGCTGCATTCGGCTGTTCCTCTCTTCCACCCCCTCCTCACAGTTTTCCTTCCCGCCGCGGAGTGCAACAGAGGCTGCGGCTTCGCAGCCAAAAAAAAGTGCGATTTGGAGAGCGCGGCGCGACGTTGTGAGTGGCAGAAGTGAAAAGGCAGAGAAGCAACTCTTGAAAGCCTGCCTTCTGCCGCGGCGGGTGTCAGCCTTGGCAAAACCTGAACTTCCAGAATTTTCTTGTAAAATTAAAAAAAAAAAAAAAAAGAAAGAAAGAAAGAAGCAATTAGAGGAACTGTCGGATTTGGATGCTGCTTTTCTTTCCCTTGTTCCCTCAAAATGAAAAAAGTTCTTTCTTTCCCTTAACAGCACAGTTGGTGCAATCTGGGATGTACTTGCCTGACAGTATATGGGGATGTAGTTTTGCTGTCTCAGGCTGGGGTTCCCTGACACTGACAAGATGAAAAATGGATGCTGAATACCTTGATGCTGCTGCACTTGGAAGACCCATGCATGAATAAATGATTTTTTTTTCTCCTAAACAAGCTTGGAAATCTATGGGTTTCCGTTTTTTCCTCCATTTTGGGGGTGCTTTCCTCCTGCTGTGGGCTTGGAAGGACTCAAAATGAAGGGGAGACACTAAGAGAGAGGAAGGGAGAGCACAGGAGCTTTGCTGCCCCATAGCCAAGAGCTGCAGGTGGAGTTGAGGTGAGGGCTGTGATGGAGCTGAGCATATGCTGGGGTCCATCATCCTACCCTCCAGACACAGGGTTACTGCATCCTTTTTGCTACCCTGTTCTTGTCAGTGGCAGGTCTGGGTGGACCTCCAGCCTGCTGCAGCACAGCGATTTCACCTCCTTCAACATGGGTAAAAAACAATAAATATGATGGCTACTAATAATAGCCTTCCCTCTCTATCCCTGATGGATTATACATGCAAAAGATGCTGCCGAGTCAGTTCAATATTCCCCCTGGTTCATTAAACCAGCATTCATTTTCCTGCAGATAAGATGGTCCGTCAGGGGAAGGGATGATGATAACTCATTTGTCACACTTGTTAAATGTAGAAAAGGCTGGCTTTGGGTCACTTCCAGTTTTGTGTCAGCTCTGCCTTTATGTGAGCAGCCCCGTGCCTGCTTGCCAAGCAGGGCGGCTCTCTCCTGCCTAGCACAGGAGATGGGGACGGTGCAGGCATTGTCCCTGCAAGATTTCCTGGAGTTGGGGGTGGTCTCTGAGTGCAAAAGCACTTGCAACGTGGCTCACACGAGTCCCAGCTCATAGAAAGGAATGCAATCATTATTGCAAGAGATGCCATTGGTCCCTCAGGGATCTAAGCCTGCGGCCTGGAACCCCAGGCACTGCACACATGGTGACTTTGTCTGAGTTATCCCCTGAGCCCATCCAGCTGTGCTTGTGTTCAGGCTGCAAAGCTTGAAAGGTGTGATGGGGAAGGATACCAAGCCAAGACCTTGGACACAACCAGCATGAGCTTGGTGCAGGTACAGGGGGTGGGAAAAGGGGATACAACCTCATCTCTGTGCCTCTCCTAACCATGGAGAATCCTGGGATGGTTGGTCTGGGTCTTGCCTAGGGTAGCACTGTCCCAGCAGGATATAATTTGCTCCAATTACCAGGTGCCAGTTCAGGGTGGCTGCAACATGAGTCATTTTGGCTGTACCCTCTTTGGGGGCATTGCCATCATGACAGGCCACCTCCTTC
Source organism: Lanius collurio (assembly GCA_020086605.1). NCBI lineage: Eukaryota > Metazoa > Chordata > Aves > Passeriformes > Laniidae > Lanius > Lanius collurio. The sequence goes on from JACBWW010000004.1 coordinate 41,991,591, forward strand.
CTCAGCCTGGGATGAGGACTGGCTGTAGCCCCTACATATGTTAGGATGGCCATGACCCCTCAGGTCTTGCTTCAGGGAAGGGAGTAAGAAGCAACCAAGAGAGGCTGGGAAGAGTATTGACCTCTGGATGAGTGATCATGGAGCAGTTAATGGCTGAGATACTTTCAGGGCACCATATATTGCACTGCCAACCAAAACCTCTCTGCAAAACAGACCCTTGATCTGGCCTGGTATGGAAATGCTGTCCAGGGAGTGAGGAGCAGGGAGGACTGCAGGTCTTTCTGCCCATAGCTCCCCCTACAAATGAAACCCAGCATGGGATGAAGGTGTGGAGACCTGAGCAGGAAGGATGCTCATCTTATGATGCTTTCAGGGAAGCATCTTCATGATCTGTCCCCACATCTCACTATGGCACATCCCTCACTGAGCACAGCCCACAGACAGCCTCCTGATTTAACCATGCACTCAGCAGATGATGAAGTGTCCCATGACAGCCTGTCTGCATTCCCCATCTCTTGCTTCACCTTTGCTTTCAGAGTGGGTGCAAAGGTGGATCCTGGTGCCTTCTCCTGGCTCCATGGCTGGTCTGCAGTGATTGGTGCCCCTTGGCATGAGGTCATCTTATAGCTGGAAAAAGATGAGGCAGCTGTGGCACATGAGATGAGATGAAGGATCAGAGGGGTTGATAGGCTGTATTTTAGTTCTGGTCTTGCCATTAATTTATGGGTGTTTTCAAGTCAGGGTGTGTTGATTTGCAGCACAACAGGCAGCCGCAGGCAGCTATCGGGCAGGGTTCTGAGCTCCTGCCTATTTCAGTGGCAAATGCACGTCGTCTCCGAAATCTGGCTCTTCGTAATGACCCTGGGAAGTGCTGCAGTAGCAGCAGGTTCAGACTGCAGCGATTTATTTCTCTCTTCAACGTCGGTCCTAGCAGGGGAGGAGGGCCCTGCCTGCTCAGCTGCCTTTGCCTGCTTGCCATAGATCTTCCATCAAGGAAGTCACTGAGGTCTCCGCTCTTAAATCTGGGTCTGTGCTCTCCTTCACGGCTGCATGCGGCCCCGACCTGCAGCAGCATCCCTCATTCCTGCTTTAAATCTCTCTCGAGCAGCTGCTGGTGACATTAGCATTTTCTCTTGCCAGCCCATGGAGATCAGGAGCCCAGCCCTGCTAAGGAAGGAATTAACCCAGCAGCATCACGTATCAGAGGTATCTTTTTATTGACTGTTTACAGAAATACAGTAGCACTCCACTTAGGCGAGTTCTCCAGAAGGTGCCTTCCTTCTCAGCACTGCTGGGAGATCCTAAGGAGAAACCTGCCCTTTTACTCTTTGGGCCTTCTCTGGAGGCTTTGGGGCTACCCAGCATGAACTTCCTAGCACCTTCATCTGTCCAGGGGTAAGGAGTTGTCTGAACCAGTGGATGAAATTCAAGAGAAGAAAAGGAAAAGAAACCCCCACAAGCTGGGGGTGGTGGGGCGGTCTGAACACTCCTGATATGTTGTGAGCCAGCCCTACCATGATCCCCATCCATCACTGTATGTGTCTCCAGCTCCACAGGACCCCCCCGCTTCCCAGAGCTCAGCTGTCTGCCACTAAGTGTGCGTAGCTCTGGGCCTTGCACACTCTTTTCACACAGCTTGTTGGCCATAAAATAAATATTTCTTGGTCTATTTTTCTTCCTGTACATGTGTAAGAGTGAGACCTTTTCCTTCAGCTCTTCACATACCATTTCAGGGCAGGAAGGGTATGCTCAGCTGGGCTGAGAAACTAATTTAACTTTTATTTATGTATTTAATCGACTTTTTTTTTTTTTTTGGCAATCAAGGTGTAGTGGTTGGTTTGTTTTGTGTGTCCTTGCTACAAGAAACTGCAGACACTTCTGGCATAGAGGCATTTTGGCGGCAGCAGCTGCTGTTGGCCTCACTCAGTAGTCAGTGAGAGGGTATCGCAGGAAGATGAAGATAAGGATAATACAGAAGGTGGCGAGGGCTGAGCTGGTGATGTTAAAAAGCCGGGCTGTCTTGGCATCTTCAACTGCTCCATTTAAGTCATTGAGGAGTTTCTTATCCCGGACCTGAGACAAAACGATAATTAAATAAAGTAATTGCAACACGTATGAAAAACGTAACTTGTTTCAAGCAGCGGCCACAAAACCCAGTGCACCTGTACATGGTTACCTGTATAGCAGATGAGGGCTGGGCTGGGCCTCTTGGTATTTGAGCGCTTCAGGTGCCATAAAACACCCTGAGGTGAGGTTTTCACCCCATCTCTGCTATGGGTTGAGCTTATGAAACCAAGCACTGTAATACCTGTGGGCTAGAAATTCCTGGGAGCAGAGAAGACCTGGAAGAATGACCCATTGCTGTTACCAACCAGGCAAACCAGGGCCCCATGGTCCCTGGAGTGGGGCAGTATCATTTGGAGCCTGAGGATGCACAAAGAAACTGTGATGCCATTGTGCACCCCAGGCACACGGGCACTAAAGCACACTTCCCACCGTGTCACGGCCCCCTGGCCCTGCAGTGCCAGGCTTCGGCTCACCCAGCCCAAAAGGGAGAAGGTTGGCTGCAGTTTCGGTGTGCATCCCCATGCCTCCATCTGCACTGAGGGGCTGAGCGGGTGAAACCTGGCACGGCATGCTACTGCAGCTCCCGGGCTGCACACGAGCCTCCAGCATATTAAGTAGTCCTGGGTTAATGAGTTCCTTTCCTTTTGCAGGTCTTATGCGGATTGTGTAGCATCCCTGCCACAGGCAGTTTTCTATTCTGACAGCAGTCCGCTCCCTTCATTATCCTGCGGGCTGGGACTTTTATGGGCTTTCCTTGGGACAGCCCTGCAGTGGGTGATGATTGTGCATGCCCATGTCACTGGCCTGCCCCACCTTATCCAGGCTGCCAGGGAGGGCATGGCACTGCCAGGCAGCAATGCCACTAGCAGGCATTACCGATGTACTAGCGACGGCATTACCAGGCAGCAGATGGCACTGCAAGGCAGCAGATGACACTGCCAGGCAGCAATGGCACTACCAGGCACCATGAGGTATTACCAGGCAGTGGATGGCACAGCCAGGCAGCAGAAGGCATAGCCAGGCAGCACATGGCACTGTAAGGCTACGATGGCATTGCGAGGCAGCAGATAGTACAGCCAGGCAATGATGCTGCGAGCAGGCAGAGATGTCACCATGAGGCAGTGAATGGCACAGGCAGGCAGTGATGGCACGGCCAGGCAGCTGATGGCACTGTCCACCAGCAGCAGCTCTGCAGTTTGATCCCAGCAGAGGAGGAGTCAGACTCCATTGCTTCCTAGCAGGGATATGTCCCTGTCCCCAGGCTGCCCCTTCAGCCAGCACTCAGCAGACTCAGGCAGCTGGAGCCACAAGGATGTGGGACAAAAGGACCAGGACACTTGACTCCCATTTCCTGTACCCAGGCGGGGTGCCCAGGGTCTGGTAGGGCCTGCCCACTGCCCGCTCTTGGGTGGGGGCTCTGGGGAGCAGGGCTGTGAGCCCTTTGCCTGCCCTGCTGCTGGCAGTGAGAGCCCTGCTGGGCACTGCTGGACAGACACCGGATGTTGGTGGCAAGCTGCAAAAACCTGCACCAGAGTCAGACTGAGGAATATTAAAAGGCTTTTATCGATCAGGAGCTTTCCGAAAAGACTCTGTGACGGATTCAGACCACATCTTACAGACTTTTCTCTCCTCCTCTTGCAGCGCTTACCCACGGGGCTGTCCTGAAAGCCTTCTGCAATTTGCTGGACATGGGGAAAGGTTGCTAAACCCCTCATTCCCACTGAGTCATGCTGGTTCATGGCGCATCCCAAACCCTCAAGCAGCACTGCTCTTCTCCATCACACCAATGAGGACCTCTCTGCACAAGCAACCCCATATCTTCTGAACTGTGGGTAGGGAAGCTGCTGTTGGCATGAGGCCCACAGAATCTGGTGCTGGCAGGCACATGGGCAAGAATGAGACTTTTTCGTACTTATATTAAATCAAATGGTGCCAGGTCCTTGGGCTCTGATGTGCCCTACTCATGGGAGCTTGCAGTTGGAGCTGGGGCCATCTTCCCATTGCTCTGCTATGGAGTGCTCAGCTCACCATCCTTCTGGGATTGAGAAAAGGGGATAGTCACAAACTGCATGTGTCTTTGGGACATGCCTGGCTAGAGCTCTCAGCAGAGAAGATGATCTCTGGGAAGGCAGCAAGCCGGCAGCATGGGAGCCCACATGCCTTTATGTGTCAGCTGAATGTCCGGGATGACTCACATCTGAAATTATTCAGTAAGTTTAACATCCTCCCAAAAACCCCTGGGCTCAGCAGCATCAGGCATTTGGCACCTCGTCACGAACTGGTGAGAAGCCCCGGAGGGGCTGGATTCATGCCAGAAATCCCGCTTGCTGCTCCCAGCAGACTCTTTGAAGCTCTCACACACTTCCCTCTTCCCAGCGGTGGGGCTGCCTCAGGCAAAACCTACATGGAGCAAATGCCTTTTGCCCCTTCCTCCACTGCAACCCAGTGCTCTCTGCCACAAGCAAGCTGGCGTTTGCTGTCAGTGTTTGCCAGGCAGACAGAGGTTTCTCCAGCAGACTGGCACACCGAGCTCTGCAACCCTCCCACAGCCAAGCCACTTTACCTTTGTCGGGCCAGTTCCTCTTTGCCCCAGGAGCTCTCCTACTCCTCATCTCCTGTTCCTCCTGTCCCTGGGGCGCTCTACAACCCTAATTTCCACACTCAGCCTTTGCCAGTGCTCCCAGCAGCCTCTCCCAGTAGCATCTCCCACCCGATACCAACTCATGACCAGTGCTTCAGCCCTTTCCCACGACACACTTCAGCAGTGCCTCTCCTTGGCTTTCCCACGGCTCTCCCTTCGGCCCTGCTCCTGTTGTGCTGCATGCTCAATCTGTGGTGAGGGATGCCTGGGGCTGCCCTCTCCCCGGTGACACCATTGCCTCACAGTTCCTTTTTTTGGTTCCTTCCATCTCTTGTCTTTCCTGTTGTTTGGGTCCAAACTATGGTGCAATGGCTGCCTTTGACTCCTACCAAAGGACAGCCAGCTGCCTCCTCTCCCTGCACTTCCAGCTGGTCCCACCCACACGCTCCTGCCAACCCCTGTGGCTTCAGTGGTCAGTCTCATGAAAATCATCCCTGATTTCCCATAATCATTTATATTGAAATGGAGCCTCTAAATGCAAGGGCCCCTGTGGCACAAAAGTGCAATGAAAAGTAGTTTCTCCTTACAAACCAGTCACAGCTCCAGCCTCCCACATCTCTCCAGGGCAACCTCACCTCCTCCTGCATGGCCTTGCACCCCCAGATGCTTCCAGATGTCTCCTTTTAATGTCCTGCTGTGGCAACTGAGCCAGGCTGTGGAGGAGCTCTCCTGGAGAGCAGATAAGTGTTTCAGCTCCTTCCCTGCTTTGTCCTTAAGGAGATGCTGGTGTCTTCCTTATAGCCCAGCTTCAGCTTTTCCTATTTTCATGCTCCTGTGGCCACCATCATCATAATGTGCTGGCAGCTGGTGCACAAGCTTCTGGGAGCTCTGGAAGCTGATTCTTTCCATAGCCAGAGAGATTAATCTTGGTGAGGGACAGGTCCTCAAGGTCACAAAGCTGAACCCTCACCCCAGACCCAGGTGTGGTGTTTTCTTAGTCACAGGCTCTTCTCATCATCACTTTGACCCTTCTTACCTTGTCTAACACTAGATGGGGATTTTTGGCCCTGCTTTGCACTGAGATGATGAGTGTGAGAATAATTACATCTGCTGACGGGGGTTTCCCTGGGCACTTCCAAGCACTGCATGGTGACCACTTTGGAGTTTCCCCCCCGGACAAGGCAGAGCTAACCTCTGATCCATGTTGGAAACTTACACAATTTCTTTCTTCTTCCATGCTTGTCCTTACATGAAACACAACCAGCTTTTGTGCTCTAACATGGAAACCCTTCTCCTCTCCTTTCCCATCAGCAAAAGGCGGTGTGGCCTTTCCATCCAACCATCCCTACTTGCCTGTCAGCTCCCTGCTGCTCACCTTGTCTTCCAATGTCTCCATCTCACTGTCCTCCACCTCCAGCATGCCAGTGCCCAAGGGTTCTTTCACTCCTCCCTCTCATCACTGTCCCATGCCCTTTGTTTCCTTGGGGTTTTACCTTCTGCTTCCTCTCCACGTGCTCCCCTTGGCTCCTAACACCCCACTCACTCCCTTCCCCAGCAGTCACCTCTGCGCTCTCTGCCCTGAGGCTCAGCCCCTCTCATTTTTGGGAACAGCAAACTTACTGCTCTAGTAAAAAGTGCTGCCTCAGCTTGCAGAAGGAGACGAATGGTTTGTTGATAATGAGTCTAATGAGGCTGTTTTTAAGGCAAGGCTGGAAGTCCACAGCTGGTTGTCAGTAAACCCATTTCTATGCAGAGCTCCATGTCCCTACGCAGAAGGAGCTCTGGAGGCGATCCTTGGATTTATTTGCTCTGTGAATTGCTCAAGAGCTCTCCAGCCCACGTGCCTCCACCACACCGGCACTGACATCACGGGACTGTCACCCCTGCATTTCACCCACCTCCATAAGCCATTGCTGCCTCTGAAAAGCAGGATGAGAGCCTGCCTGAGAGCTTGGGTGTGGCAGCTTCTCAGGGTTAATAAATAGCTGTGGATTTGTGCTGGTCTGCTTCAACTCAAAACAAGGAAGATCAACAAGTGGCAAGAGGGGAAGGCAAACAGTCGTGCCCACAGCTGTGTGCTAAGGGCTGGGCAGAAAGTGGGCAAGAGAGCTTGGCATCCCTCCCTAACCTCAAGGGGCAAGAAAACTCTGCAAGCAATGCTGTGGGCTGCTGGTGAGGCTTAAAGAGCCAGCAAGGCTCCTTGACATCTTCATGTCTATAGAGCCGCAGCGAGGCATCCGTACTGCGGCTCATCTGAGATCCCAGCTCCTCTGATCTACTGCCTCATGGCACAATGGGTACACAGAAGGACTTGGCTCACCCCAACAGTCTCCAGAGACGAACCTCTGAACAACTGAAGTGAGATCTCCTGCCACCAGGCACTGATGCATCATTCATTACCACTTGGAGCTGGGAAAGGCGAAAGGAGGGAGCTGCTGAATATCAGACCACAACGTTTGCTTCTGATCAAAACCAACTGAATCCAAAGCATTGATGTTGGAGTGATACTTTTATCTGTGCTGGGCTGAGGTTAGGGTTACTTCAGGTTTTCTAACTTCCCTGTTCCTGCTGTTGGTCTCTTCTCCTCCAGCATCCAGCATACACAATTAGATGCGAGTGCCTTGCTTGCACTCTGGGAGGCTGACCTTGAGAACCTTGAGATGTTAGAAATGACCCCTGGAGGGATACATGAGTTGTGTGACCCCATTGCAGCCCAGCAAGCTGTGTTTGCTGAGGATCTGGCCTGCTATGTGGGTAAATAAAGATGAGGCGTGCTGCCACAGTCCTGTTCAGAGTGCTTGGCTGTGATATCTGTCACACACAGAACGTGCCTTGTATGTCAGTTTCTGCCCTCACCTGACTTCATGTGTTTCTTTCTTCACAAATTCTTTGGTGCTGGGGTGGGGGATTTTGACATTTTTTAGTAAATGGTTGTCACCATGAAATAGCACTTCCCTGCAGAAAGAAATCTCGAAGGCTGTAGCTAGCATTCAAAAGGCCAGGCAGACATGCCTGTTTTACCAGATGTGGCTGAAACCAATAAAATAGGGCATGAGGAAGGAGACAGCTTTACAGTAATATTCAAGTGCACCAAGGATATATCTGTCTTCCAGTGTGGGCATTATGCTGCTGAAACCAGAGGAAATGCTAGGGTATGCTAAGATATATACTGACACATCTCATGGACTTGGGACATGAAGGAGATACTGCTTTATTAACGGTATGAATCTGTCAGAAGCAGGTGACTTTTATGACAGGGAATTGAAAATGCTATTTTTGATTATAAAAGTAATAATTCCTGAAGTTGCTAGATGTTTCAGTTATTTAAAGGAAGTGTAAAAGCTGTTACCCAGCTTAACTTAATGGCATCAGTGCCTTGATGGCCCTTGAGGAAACCTGTGTTCCACTGGCTGAGGGGTCTGCTTTGAAGGGTCCCAGAAGAGGCTCAGGGAGGGGAAGGTGCAGCTTCAGTCCTCTCCCGCCTACAGCACCTCAGTCAGTCCCTTCAGAGCACAGATATCCTAGAAAGGCCAGACTTAAATGCCTACTGCTCAAATGTCTTTACATTTAATTGCAGAGAAACAAGAGAAGTCTGTTTAAAAGGATATCTGTCCTTAGGGCATTTCTTGCTCCTGTTTTGTGTTAACTTCTGGGATAAACATTATTGACAGTAAAAGAGAAGAAAACATGCTTCTGGAGAAATAACCATAACACCCAGCCTGGCTGGGGTGTTGTGAAGATCCCTGCAGTAGCTGTGGAAAAGGAACACAGCTGCCTTTCTGATCATCCCAGTCTTCCCCAGGATAGTCCTGCTATTGCCCCAGCATCTGCATTGCTTCTCACCACCCACCCCAACAGGGGCTCATGAGAGTACTCGGCATCCCTTCAGCCACTTGCTAGCTCTGTCCTCTGCCTCTGAGGGACATTTTGTTTCTATTTTCCCCTTGCCACAGAGCCACAGCCACTGGGGAGCTCCAAAACCAGAGCAGAGTTATTTCTACCCGCTCAGTGCTACCTCTGTTTGGGTACCGCGGTTACATCCCATCAGCTACCGCCTTCTCAGTCCAAAAGCCAAGGCTCATTTTTGACAGCCATCTTCTATTCTCCTTTCTCTGATTTGGAGCAAATTTGCCCACTGGCCTTCCCTCACCACTGCCTCTTTTTTTTCCATGCTTGAGTTTGTGTCCTCTAGATCTTTGCTGACAGATGTCGAGCCCACGCCTCTATTGTGGTGCAAGGCCCTGGGTTACTACTGAGCTTTGCCCTTCCTTACACCCCATGTCAAGGATAGTGAAGGGTCCAGCCTCTAAAAACTTTGCAGGTGGCAGATGCTACTCTATCCTGCCACCTGGGGATGGGTCAGCCCTGTCCTCAGTCTGTCCTGCCCCCACTGCTGCAGCAGCAAGGGACCACATGTACCCAGACAAGTCATGGTAGTCATCTCTTCCACGGGAAAGACGTCAATTGTTAAAGGCAAATACAGACAAGGAAAGGCTGAAAAATAAGGAGGAAGCCAGTTTTTTCTTCCTTTGCTGGATCAAGGGGTGGGGGGTGTTAAGGGACTTGCTCCCCCCACTCATGTTAGGCTGCTGCTGACTGGATTTGCCCTTTGCTCATGGTGATGCTTC
>JACBWW010000004.1:42000871-42022002 GCA_020086605.1 Lanius collurio
GCATCTGGCAGGCAGGGAAGGGGAGGGCAGCCCATGCCCCTCTCTCCTGGCAGCTGCCAAGGGGCTGCCTGTTTGCCAAGCACCATCCCTGCTGGGTTGCTCTCCCCTGCAGCTATCAGGAATAATAACCTGGTCCCATTCCCATCATGGGCTGTGCTCCATGCCATCACTCTCTCCAACAACACAGCTCTCTATCCCCCCAGCCCCGACACTGTGGTAAGCCCCCTGCACTCTCTTCCACCTCCTCACCATTCCCATGATGCTGGAAGGTCTCCAGGGCTTGTTTTGAGATTTATAGGGCTTGGGGTGGGGGAAGCTGGCCACAAGCTCTGGTGTTTTAATTAGCGAGAGGGCAAGAAAGAAATAGGGAGGATTGCCCTGCACTTTGTAAGCTTCTTACCCCCTGCAACTTGCCAGCTGATGGCTGATCCTGGGCTGGCTGCTTCTTACTGTTCCTGCCTGACCATCCAGTGATGCTGGGTCCTCTCCTGATGATCTCTAACAGCCAGGATCCCAAATAAGGGACCTAGTGCTGGCGTGCCTGCAGGTGCAGCAAGAGCCAAGCCAGCCCTGTGCTGCCTGCCTGTCACCCTGCTGCCATGGTACAGAGGAGCCTCTGAGGGTACCTGGAGCAAGTGAAAGTGCCTCTTCCCCACCTGAAGTAACATCCCAGGCTCCTCAGCTCTTCCCATCCCCATCCCCATTGTCTGCAACCTCTCATTTGGGTGGCAAAGATGTGTCTCACATCAGGCACAACCCCCAAACACTGCCTGGTCACCCCTTACCCGGTGCCTCGCGCTCAGTACTCACTTTCAGTGAATAGGCCAAGGCGATGAAGCCGAGGCAGCAGAAGTTGAGGTATACAAAGTTGAAGATGGACCAGAGATAGTAGTCGTTCACCTCCGTGGTGTCAGGGTAGATTTCGATGACAGTGGTGGGGTTGGTCATTGTCTTCTTCTCCACCGAGTGCTTGCACGGGACCGCTGGCCGCAGACTGTCCCCTTTGCAGCTCTTGCTCTCCATGAGATAAACGGCAGAAGAAGGAGACAGGACGGGCGAAGCTTGCCGGAGAGCTGGGGGCTTGGCGATGCAGGCGAAGCAGCCCTGCGGGGGGCCTTGAGGGGGTCTCGGGGTCCAGGCCACCCCCTCAAAGGGGCATGGCGGGCCCAAGGGGGGGTCCTGTGTCCTCTCCGTGGTGGCTGCCGCGGCGTCACCGCGCTCTGCCCTGGCAAAGCGAAAAGCCCCCCCGTGAAAAATGGGGATGAGGGGATGGAAAGGCCGGGGGCAGGGGGAGAAGAGAAAAGGGGCAAGGAGCAGAAAAGGGGAGACGTGGGGGGGAAGGCAGGAGAGAGAGAGAGAGAGAGGGACCGGGAGACAGAGGAGAGAGCAGGGAGAGGAGTGAGGGAGTGGGCAGAGGAGAGAGGGAGGAGAGTAGGGCAGGCAGGAGGGGGAGGAGGGAGCACCGCTACACCCGGGGACCACGCCGCCGCCGCCGCCTCGGCGCGGAGCTGTCGCCGGCCCCGGCCCCCGGCGGGGGCAGAGGCGCGGGCAGTGCAGGCAGCATCCCTCCCCCTCTGCCACGGCCTCCCCCCGCCGCTGCCCGCTGGCCTGCGTGACCCGCCTTCCATTCACCACTGGGGAAAGAATTTTTTTTTTTTTTTTTTTTTTTTTTTTTTTTTAAGAAGGAGACGAATAAAAGCAGAAACACTTGAGAGGCGCCGGGGGGCTGCGAGGGAGTTGCCAGCCGGCCGCGCTGCAGCCCCCCGCATCCCTGCCCGCCCGCCTGTCTGTCGGTCTGTCGGGGCCTTCTCCTTTCTGTCCCATGCCGGGATGGGAACCGGTGGCTTGGCTGCGGGAGGAGCGGGTCTCTCGGTGCGGCAGAACAGCCCGCCCCTCCGCCCTCCCTCCCTCCCTCCTTCCCTCCCTTCTTCCTTAGGGGGGTGGGTATTTGGGGGGCGATTTTTTTTTTCCTGAGTCCTAGTCTCTGCGGGATTCCAGATGTGATTCCATTTCCCGGTCCCTTCCACCTGCCAGCAGGTTTCCCATGCCCCCCTCCCCCGCCCCCCCTTTTTTTTTTTCCCCCTTTTTTTAGGATATCGTGCCTGGAGAGGAGGATGAAGAGGAGGAGGGGAATAAGGGATGAAGACAGAGGATGGGAAAGGGGATATTGGAAGAAGCTCCCCTCCACCCTAGCTTTGCAAATAGGAGAGACTAGTCCACCTCTGGCTGCCAGTCCGTCCGTCCATCGGTCTCCTCCGAAGGCATCAGGAGGAGCGAGGGATACTCACAAGGAGGGATGCGGGGAGTCGCTGCATATCCGGCTCAGCACTGCCTCCGGCTCGGCTTCCTCGGCGCTGGAGTTGAAGGAGGAGGGGAGGGCGGGGAGGGGGGCACCCATGGACTAGGGGTGGGCAGGGACGGAGTTAGGAGATGGGAAGGTCAGCCTGCAGCCCCCTCTCTCCCCCCGAACATGCTTCACGCAGGAGAGCTCCTCCGTGTCTCAGCCCTTCTCCTCGTGTCCCCCCCACTGGGACGTCACCTCCTGCTTGGAGCATCCTGGTAGCGCCCCGCTGGAGAAGGGCATCTCCTGGGCCCCGGCCCAGCGGCTTCCCCGACCATCAGAAGGGGATGCTCGGCCCTGTTCTCCCCATTATCATCCACAGAGACCTTTGCGGTGGGGACTCGCTGCAGCCTTGTTTGCGGGTTCACTCCTATGGACCTGGGTGAAAAACTGAAACAAGTGTGTCAGGAGTGCCTGGGGACAAGCGGAATTAACAAGGGGAGGAGGTGGTGATGCAGTGCTGTGGGGAAAAACTGGTTCTGGTCTTGAGGGGATGAATGGAAAGGGGATAAATCCTCTGTGTGAGGTAATAGATCCTGCTGGCAGGGAGCAAATCCCAGTACAGGCAAGGGTGGGAGCACTCCGGCGGCCGGACGCACAGCATGTGGCTGCTTTGGGGGAGGGGGGTGGGGGTGTCACGAAGACTGGTCAAGCCCGGGAGGATTTGGCCATGCCCAGGCTTAACACAGGATCAGGGATGTGCTTGCTACGTCCCATTGTTAACACTCTGGAAGCTGCATGGAATCCCAGTCCGAGGGTGCTGCGGTAGCGTCCCCCCAGGGACGCGATGATGGAGAGCAGCTGGTGCCGTGCAGGGACAGCTTGCAGGTCATTCAGGAGGATGCAGCCGTGGCACAGGGAGGGTGAGGACACAAGGACACTCCGTGTCCCCCCGCAGTGACATAGCCTGGTGCAGGTGCCCTTGTTGATGCAGGCAGTTCAGCTGTGGCGCTGGGGAAGGGTAGCAGAGAAATCCCCAGGGTAGTGGAAACAGGGTGGGTAAAACAAAAGTTTGTGTAAGCAGAAACTGCAAAGGAAGGGAAATCCTCTGGAAATGCCTTAAGCCTACCCACAAAGTGCTGAGCTAAGAAATAAGGATGGTAATTCACTCAGCTCTTTACAGGCAGGTTTGGCTCCAGAGTGGGGGCACCCATCCCATGTTCATCCCCGTGGATTGGTGTGATATGGGGGAACTTCTTGCACATCCACAGGTCTCTGAGGCTGAAGGGGGTGCAGTTTTCCATGAGATCAGTTTACTCCTTCTGCAGGTGCCTGCATTGGTTAAAAAAGGACAAATTGCCCTCTGGTTCAGGATTTATTGCTGCTGGAGTGGTGTTGGGTCCTGCCAAAGTAAAGGAGGTTTTATTAGTGCTACAGCTGCCTGTGATGAGACCCAGGTCTCTCTCCAAGAAGCTGCTAAGAAACAGAGGCTAGGGTGAGAGTGATGCTCCTGTGGGATTAAGAGGTTTGCAGGAGAGGCAGAGCCATGGCCAGCTGTCGTCAGCTTTTCTGGAGGGCTTGGACAAACTCAGCTGTGCAGAGTATCCTCCCTGCAGGCTCAGGAGGAACAATGAAACCTCTTTGATGCAGACTGGGGCTACTGATAAGCCTGCTGTTCGTTTGTCTGGGGAAAGTTGTGTGGGGTGGGCTGCTCCTCTTCTTAAGGTCAGGCAGGGATAGAGGGTGAGCCGAGAAAAAGGTCAGAGGGGGTTTGGAGCAGGCAAGAGGAGGCAGCAGAGTGATGTAGGAGAATGTGAGATCAACAGTCACGTTCCCTGGTATGAATAGGACTGAAATGCCAGGGAGGTTGAATGGCTGCTTTTCCTCTTCTCCAGGTACCAGGTCATCCCTACAGTTTGTAGAGCACTTTTTGGGTTTTGGGTGAGTGATTCATCATCTTCCTCAATGTTAAGTGTGAGCCGTGAGAGGTTTATCATGTGGACCACAGTGGCATATATACAGCATCACTGGTTCAAAAACCATTCATGTGACCCTTCCCCCAGGGAACTGACATAAAAAATGATGCAAGGAATAAAACCCCTCAATATTCTGCGTTATTTTAACTTCTCCAATTTTCTGGGGATCTTCAAAGGTCCTGCATGCATGCCCTCAACCATATGGTCTAGGACTGCTTTCCTTTCAAATAAAAGGTGGGGTGAGTATGAATAATCACCTGCATTACTTTGGTGTCAAGGCTGGCTTCTCCTTGTCCTAAGCACGGGACAAACAGAACAGAAAGATGTTTCCTGCCCCAAAGCAATTCTCCCGTAATCATGTTAGAGACATGTGGGCTGTAGCATAATCTAGTGCTGTAAGACCTGTGAGAAAATCTTCCATTTCAAATCCTGCTCAAGGTCTTCAGAAAACCACTAGCAGAACTTGAACCTGCTTTTTTTTTATTTCTGAAAGAAAAAGTCCACAGCCTCCTGAATGCTTCTTTCCTATTACTCCTATAAAATTCCTCAGTAGGTTGCTAAGTTCCATAAGTAAGGCAGCCTGAGACTCAGAGGGGTAAATCCAGTCTTCCCACTCTCCCTTGATCTCTGTCTTCTGTTCTCTGAGCTTTCATTCTGCATTCCGCTTCTCTTCCCTCCCAAAGAAACCTAAAAATAAATAAATCCAAGAAAGAGTGGAAAAAGGAAAAGCCATCAGCCCCCAAAACGATGTGCTTAGTCATTCAGGGTGAGTAAAAATAGTTTCCCAAATGAACATATTGCTGAGCCAACCAGATGAGCAAGTCATTTCCAAAAACAAGGGGTCTCATCCTTCCTCTCCTTGGGCAGGTCCTCATGTTAATGGGCTTTTGGTAAAGCCCTAAGCAGAATTTACTTGGAGAAGGATCAGGCCTATGAAGACAGCCCTGGGGGTCAGTGCCAAGCAACCTACTACTTAAGGGGATGTGATGAAAAATTGTATGTTCTTTGCATCAGTGGAGACATTTAGTGAAGGGTGAGATACCAAATTGTCATGTGCATGGAGTTCTGCAGAGATGGTGCAGTAAACAGGGAGGCTGAAGTAAACCTGAGGACTTTCTGGGCAAGATAGTGTGGGGCTGCATTCAGGCTCCTCCTGGGGCACGGGTGTGCTTTGCTCCTTGCTGGAAAAAGTATGGGTGGGCAATTCTGGCTCTTGGCTTCTCTAGCTCTTGGCCAAGATCAAGCCTGTGATTGTTCCCACTGGGATGTAACATTCAGTACACAAGGCATGACTGAAGACTTAGGCAGAATCCCCCCAGCAGAAACAGGGCCCACATATTCCTGTCAATAAATATTTGGCAGCAAATGATTTGTTCTCCCGTTGGGCTATTGAGGAACAGTGGGCTGCATGATAGGTTTTCAGGATCCAGCCAGCCCTTTTGGGTTAAATCCATCTCTTTAACATAGG
Organism: Lanius collurio; assembly: GCA_020086605.1. Taxonomy (NCBI): domain Eukaryota; kingdom Metazoa; phylum Chordata; class Aves; order Passeriformes; family Laniidae; genus Lanius; species Lanius collurio. The sequence goes on from JACBWW010000004.1 coordinate 42,006,597, forward strand.
AGAACAACTGATTGGGGAATTTAGGCATCTGGGGGAACAGAGGCTCAGGACATGCCAGCAGGGAAATCAGCTAAGCTCTCTCTGTGCTTAGATCTGTGCTCAGAAGATGGGATGGGACTTGGCTGCATCCATCTTGCTTATGTAGATGATGCTTTTTTCAAAGTAGGGATTAGCTCTTATCTTCCACCTGGCACATGGGGCCTTCATTCTGCTTCAGAGTCTCCAGCTTTCATACAGCAGTGCTAGGACTAAAAATTAACCCAGCTAGGCAAGAGGGATGTATTTTTCTATATTACTGAAAAAATCCCACACCATGTTCATCACTGGGCTCTGGGACTTCCGCAGACATCACACCGTAGTGAATTTTAGGACAAACTTAGAAGCTGAAGTTCCACTTCAGCTGCTACCGGACCACTCCATAGCCTAAGCAGGAACTTGTTCTAACCTTAAACAGGAGCTTGTTCTAACTGGTCCAGAGGACCAGGGGACAGCCTGAGTTCCCTGCTAATGGACTACCCTTGGCAATACTCCACTGGGGAGGTGTGGTGCCAGAAGGCTGTAGGCTAGCAGGGATGCTGGGAGTGCTCGCTGCCCCAGTGGTGCTGGGTCAGGCAGGTGGCACTGTCATGTCATGTTGCAGAGGCTGTTATGTTTTAATCCACTGAAAAAGACAAATCCAACAGGCTCCTAGCATGTTTCCTTATCAGACACAAGGGGAGAGCCCTTCTGAAACACACAAATCCACACAAGTGGGCAACCAGTTGTCCAGGGACAATAGGTCAGGGAGACACAGTCTCTGGAAACCGACAAAGAGTCTGGTATCTCATACTGCAATAACAAAGACCACTCTCAGAGTTAAAGGGGAAAACAATGTATTTTCTTTTCAATTTTATACGAAGAGACAATTAATTCTGACAGCAAAATAATTTTAAAGAACCAGTCACACAATTAGAGATGGGTTTAAAAATACAAATAAAAGAACAAGGGGAGGAGACCCATTCAGGGAAGACTGCAGTGAACTGGTCCTCCAGCCTATCCTAAAGCGAGTCACTCAGGGCATCACTCTGGGCCGTGCTCTTTCCCCAGGCAGCTGCCTCCTGCCTGCTGACAGACATCAGCCCACCTGGAGTCACTGCGCAGGGACCATGCACGTGGTGGGAGGCAGTGCATGCCCAGCAGAGCCACAGAGCCACGGCCACAGGGGCTGTGCTGCACATCCCATTTAAATCTGATGCTGTTCAAAACCCACTGCCAGGTCCACGTCAAGCTTCCCCCTCACATAAGATCTGTTCAGCAGGTACCCAAGAGGCCGACTGTCTTGCCCTGCTGAAGAAATCCTGCAGCTGGGAAGAGATGCAGCAGAACTTGGAGGAGCTCTGAGAACTTAACTGGTGTGAAACTGAAGATCTCTGGAGAGGTGTTGAATATTTGCTGATTTTGGAGTAGCAAATGAAGATTACTTTTTTTTTTTTTTGGTAACATGCTACTGTTCTCTGGCCAGTCTACAACAGATGTCCTTTGGTGTCCAGATGCAGAGTTCTAGGTGAAGATTATGAGCAGGCAGAAGCAAGCTTTGGGAGCAGCATTTGTCACATCTGGGGTTGTAGGGGATGATGCATATGTCCCATGTGTGCCTATGCCTGTCCCCATTGTCCATGCCAGACCCCTCCAAGATGAAGCATGGTTATAATGCCAAACTTATTTCACTGGGAAAAACTGTCTATTCACTCACTGCCCAAGGACTTTTCTCAGAAAATTTCTTGGCCCCACTGCAACTGCTAGCAGGATTATCAGTGAATTTTAGGTAGCCAGGATTTTGCCATGTTTAGCCTGGTCTGGGGTCATGGCTGCTGCTTATCTTATCCTTTTGCCACTTTCAGCTTTGCTCCTTATCTGCTGCCACTCCCTTAACTTCAGGACCTGATCCAGCACACTGCAAAAGTGAAGAGAGTCTTTTACTCCCAGCACAGGGGCTGGGATTCTTGGTAGGCTCTCTTCTGCTTTCCAGTACTTCTTAAAACTCATTTTATCATCCTCCCAGCTCCACCAATGTTTGCCTACCAGTACCAGCCCAGCAAGTGGCTCCACATGCACACATCCCAGCTCTCTGGGAGGATCTGTGTGCACAGCTGAATCTGCTACAACCTCTCTGAAGCAGGACTGTGCCTCACTCTGTCTGCAGCACAGCTGGACACGAACAGAGCCCAGCAGTGTTAGTAAAGTGGAAACCAGGTACAGAGGGTTTTAAAGGCAGTTGGATTTTGGGACAGGGCAGCAGGGAAAGCGAATGCAAATCCAGCAGCTGCCATGGCATCCTCCTGCCCAGGAGGTCTGCTGGCTCTGCCAACTGTCTCTTGAGTTTTGGGCAGCTCAGAATGCTGTGAATCATGTTTCCAAAAGGTCTTATGCAGCTGACAAACATAGATTTTATGAGTATGGTTTCAGCTTGTAGATCACTTAGTTGCTTTAGGAAACATTATTCTCAACTGACTGGCTGTGGATGAAGCTGGGAAGATTTGCTGTTTGGGGAACCTGGGAGAAGGTCATGAAACTCGAGAGAACTTGTGCCACATGACTTTGCTCAGCAGCAGGCTGGACCTTCATGGCCCTGAATTCAAGTAACCTCTATTATAACCTATCTTGACCCCTTTAATATTCATACTGACTGAAAAGTCCCACTCACTAGAGCCCCTCTACAAACCCTTGTCCGGTTATGTCAGGCACATAAATGTCATGCCTCCCAGCTCTCTCACCAGTGCCATCACTAAACAAAACAAACCACCAGAGCCCTCAGGCTCTGAAACTCATCCCCTGGGCACACTACTGTGCTTCCCCATTGCTCCAGCCCAGAACATGCTCTCCTAGGACCAAACCACGACAAACTCCTTGAGGAATGACCTACTGGTCATGGCCTAACCTGCCAAGGAGAATTCTTCCCTCCCCCACTTCATGAGTGAAAAAGCAGTAAGAACTAATGTGCAAGACAGCCTTCCCTTGTCCCTCTCCCCCAGCACAGAAGTCCAAACCCAAGAGCAGTAGCACAGCCTCTCTGCAGGAACAGAGGTGCCAGACCTGGTTTGAGCCAGCTGCGCCTCCCCCAAGGAAGGACACCAGGGAGATGTGAGAGGGCCTTGTTCAGCTCTGAGAATCACTCTGAAAAAGAACTACTGGAAGAACTAGCAGTAAAGCAAGGGACTACTCCAGCTGGAGCTGTCAGCTAGAGACCTCCCAGCACCACTCAACAGAGTGGAAAAAGTAGCTAGCAGGGCACTAAGGACTATTTTCCAAGTAATTTTAAATCAAGTTCAATTCCTTTTTCCTTTTTTTTTTCTCCTTTCCACTAATACTGGTAACCTTTGTCTACGGCTCCCATGTGTGTGTGTTTAAGTGCGTGTGTGGCAGAGGCAGTGGGGGTCAGGTGTTTAGACACTTCGGGCAAGGCCAACACGGTTGTTATCACGGTCAAAGACGCTGTAGTAGGGTCCAATAAAGACATCTCCCAGGATCCAGAGAGGCCCCCCAGGGGGTGGGATGTCCAGGCCTGAAAAGCCACTCAGGCAAACTGTCTCTGTTCCTGAAATAACCTAGAAAGAAGAGAGAGCTTCAATCTAAGCAGGTCATTCCCTTCCCTCAACCTTGCAGGCTTGGCAAGAACACCTGCAAGGCTGCCTTTGCCTCATCCTCTCCCAGACAGATCCACAGATTGCAAAAGTGACTCCCAACTCACTGCTTCTATGGCTCCAAACCCAGCTCCCCCTCCCTTAAGCGCTAAAGCACCAAGCAAAGCTGCACATGACCATCAACCTCCCAGCCCACACAGCTCTGAACTAAAGCCATTGGCGAAGGTCTGCACAAGATGGTCCGTGCAAGTTGATTCTCATGGCTTAAATGACAGGCTGGTGGCCTCTGCTATAATAATGCTTGTCTCAAGACACTACAATGCAGCAGAAAAGAGCTAAATGTATGTAGAAAGTGATGCAACAGCTTGCAGCCCCTTCCTCAACCATCCTGCTATCCCTCACAAGCATTATGCAGAGGGTCTCATTCCTGTGAGACTTCGATGAGGTTACCTGGATCCATCTGCAGTGCCACCACCCTGACACACCAACCCTTCAGACTTCTTCCCAAGCACCAGCTCCAGCACTGCTTTGGCTGCTCTTGTGTTTTGGAGCAGTGGAAGCAAAAGTGAGGCCTTGGGGAAGAAAGCATAAGGCTCAAAAAATCTAGCTGGACGTACCTTGAGGACATACTGCTCTCCTGTGAGCTCGAAGCCCTTCCCTCCTAGTGTCATTGTGATGTTAGGCAGCGTTGGCACTTTGTCACAGGGGATCATGTACTGAAATTGCAACAGTAAAGGCTTTAGATTGGACCTCCCACACTCTCAGTCTTCCTTGAGCACAATCATATCTTTGCTGTGGTTTTCCCCAAAACCAGCTCATCTCAGGGTGCAGGAGAACCTTGAGCTGGGGCAAGTACGCTGCTCCCTGCCTAGGGCTCCAAGCTGAGGGGCAAGAGGGCTTTATGGATAGGCATGGAGCCAAAGGATGCTGGACTCAGCTTCTGGCTCTGCTGAGTCCCAGGGTGCCACAGCTGATGTGGCATGGCTGGGGGTTTTTACCAGAGGGGAGGCAGCTGCGGCTCAGGACACAGGGATTCACAATGTAATAAACAGACAAAGCCAGTTTCATTAACAATGGCAAGTCTTGGGGATGCTGGCAAGTCTAAGCCAACTGCTGCTAAATCTTGGGGTCTCTGAGAGACCTGCAGAGCCCTACAAGTGCTCATGGCTCTGATTTGGGTGGGCTTTCAGAGCAAGGCATTTTTTTCTCAGGGTCTTTATAATCCATATTCTTCCACAATTTTAGGGAGGAGAGAGAGCCTTGTGAGATTAGCTTTGATGGTTGAAAACTTGGCAGGAAAGGGTTGCCATTTGCATGAAATACACTTTTATTGAAGTGCCTCTGGACTCACATTAGTGTGAATCCTTGGCCTCAGCAGCAACTGAGATCACTTCTCTTTCACCTCCCAGAGATGGGTGGCAGAGGTGACTCAAAGCTTCCCAAAGTTCATGGGACCTAGGCCTTCTACCAAGCATGAGCAGAGTGCTGAATGCTACCCAGGGTCAAAAGATGAAGGGGCCCCTGCTGTGCCAGTGGCTTTTCCAGGAGCACAGGCTGGGAACAAAGATCAGAGGGAGCAGAAGACTAGGTCTCAACAAGCATCTGGGTACAAAGTAGGGTGTAAGCATTGATACTGTGACAGCCACAGACTCACACATTTCCAGCCTGGCCTCACCTCGCCTTTTATGAGTGGTTTTGCACCAATGGCTGCCTGTATCTTCTTCACCTCTTGGGTGGGGCCAGTGATGAGTGAGGTTCCCGTGTCCACAATAGCCTCGCAGCCTCCCTCACACACGCTCACCCCATTGGCAACATCCACCCTGGGAAGAGATGCTCAGACATTAGACAACCCTTAGAGGCCTCCCAGTGAAGGCTGCAGGAAGCACTACACAGGCAGGCAAGGGAGGGCTGTGATGGACACGCAGGAAGGACAGATGCTCAGATGCAGCACCAGCTCAGTGCACAGACCCCTGGCTCCCTGTCATCTGCTCATGACTGAGCAGGTGCCTTGAAGTGTAACTGCATTTCTGCAGAGACCCTGCATGCTGCCTGCATACCCTGCCTGCTACCTGCACATAGAGCTAGCGCTGCAGCCAATAGACATGGGAGAGTGCTAAGGGTAATTATGGACTTGTATGGCCTGTGCTACTGCAGAAAAATGAAGGGTTAAAGGGGTGGTGTGACAGCCATGGGCAAGGGAAGGGTTCCTATACAGAGAAAAGGCAAGCCAGGAGCTGCTTGGCTTCCTCACCCGCATTGCATTTCACAGCAGTGCAGACAGACAGCGCCTTCTAGCCAAGGGTCTGCCATACTTTGCCGATGCTGCAGGTCTGGGGGAAAATGAGAACTAAAACGCCGCGCTGGGGAGGGATGCAATTCCCAGGAAAAGGACACACTCTGATCACAGGCCACTTTTAAGTTCCCATCACGTGGGAGAGCTCAGAATAGATTGCAGGGCTGGCGGCCGTCAGCTCAGCCTGCTCTCCACCCCTCTGCCTCCAACAATGTGTGCTGATTGCTGTGCCGTGCCCTTCAGTCAAGGGCTGGCTTCCTGAGGCCTCATCCTGCTCCTCTGGAGCTGTGTGAAGGAGAGCCACACAGCTCAGGCCTTGCTGAGAACTGAGCAAAGCTGTGGTTTAATCTGTGGGGCTCGCCCTGCCTGCAAGGAGGACACACTGGCATTTTCACCCGCTTTGCAAGGATGCAGTAGGCATTTTCAAGGGTCAAGCCATAAACAAGAGGAAAGGATTTTGCAGAACATCTCCCTATGGCTTCTGTCTTTCGTCTCCTTCCAGCAACAAACAACCCAGCCTTAGGGTGGGATTTTAATCTGATTTTTTTTGGTGTGGCTGTGTTGTAGAGATGCTTCCTTTCTGAGGAGGGTCTCAGCCAAGACTCAGGCATATGCTGTCTGCACATGTGACCCCACACGTGTAGTCAGGTGGATGGGGAACTTACGAGTCCATGTGGATCTGCCAGTAGGCTTTGCGTGTGACATTATGCCAGTTGAGATCGCCCGTGTAATACTTGGGGTCGGTCCCTCCCAGGAGCAGCTCACCACCAGGGACACCAGAGGGGTCTCTGAAAAACAACATCCAAACCTGTGAACATCAAGGGCAGGGTAAAAACAACCTGCTTCAAGTGCCCCCAAAATACTTGCTGGGGTGCTTGGGGGTGAAGCATAGCATTAACAGTATTGGAGACAGACTTAGGTTGCGCTATGTTATGTCAATATAAGGATAGATACTGTGAAATAGGCTGGGATGGGGAAACAGCCCTAGCCGAAGCATCCTGCAGCTTTCCACCTGGTACTTTCTCAAAAAACCTGAAAAAACTTGTGGCAGAGAAGGGGGATGGCAAAGGGGAACTGAGCACTGACATAAGGACTTCCTGAATCAGCTTGTAAAAAGTGCCTGTACAGGGCTGGACACAGCTGATGCAGGGCTAGGTTATCTGCACTCAACTCTGCCAACCAGCAGCCTTGGAGCGAATCCTCAAGGTTACCATCAGATAACAGCTCACTGCTGAGCAGATGGGAAGAAATATGGTGATGGGGGAGGGCTGGTGCCTGAATGGCCAGCAGCAGCCCTCTCTGCCCTCCCTACTCTTGGCATGCTACTTTTTGGGCTGAAGGAGTTCAGAGTCGCTGCTGTGGTGCCAGAAAAGTGATGGGGTGTCCTGCAGGGAGCAGCAGTGGGTGGGAAGGTGCTGGCAGCTGCAGAGGAGGATTTCCCAGGGTGGTGAGAGAGCATTAGACTCCTCATTAGTGATGACTGATGGGGGGCACCCTTGCCTGGGAGGCAACATGGTAGTGACCACATGAATTATGGATTTTGGCAGCAGACTGGAGCTGTTTACCTCTCTAAAGGGGACGGCACTAGCAGCAATCTCGTGATCACAGCCCTATTTATTTCTATTCCTCTTTCCTCTGGAAACAGCCTCTGTCTATTCATCAGTTAAGAAATCTGGTCACAGATCCACCCAGCTTTTTAATCAGTAAAAGAGCTGTATTTCTACTTCCTTTCTCCTTACTTCAGAGCAGCAAACATAAGAGATTTTGGCCTGACTGCTCCTGCAAGGCAGAACTTGCTGAGACTTCCCCAACTGGGAAATGCTGTCCAGAGTGTAAAACAGCAGATGACAATAGGTGCTAATGGGAAACAGAGAAAAGCCCACTGGGCTTTCCCTAAAAACCAGAGGTGTGCCACCAAACCCAACACTACCTGTTTAGGTAGAAAGAGAATACATTTTTGTTGACCAGCCCCTGTTTCATGATGTTATCAAAGAAAGGCTCGACTTGCTCCACAGAGATCTTTGGATATGCCAGGCCCAGGATGCCATCAAACTTGGCAGCGATGAATGTCATGCCTGGCTGCTTCGTGGCCTCCCCAAAGGTCTGATCCGGAATTTTCAAATTACCAACCTGTGGGGAGATGGGGAAGGAAGGGAAAAGCAGATTGTAAAGAAAACTGACTCAGGGAACCTGGGTGGTAACAGAACCTCACTGAACGTAGGCTGTAGCATGTCCCTCACTGTGCTGCCACACTCCTGCCTGCTTTTGCCATTGCATTTGTAGGCAGCTGCAGAAACCAGATACCCTGGTGCCACTCTTGTCAGGGGAACAGACTGGCAACTCTGGCTCAGTGGAACCTCCTGAGTCCCTGCAAAGCCCAGCATACTTCTAAGGGCAGGAGAGTCCTTCTAGCCTTTTGCAGTGTCCTGGCACTGGCCTTGCTGTTCTGCAGCCCCTCCTCTTTGTACAGAGGACCCATATCCATTTGTCCCTCCTACATCTCCTCCCCTGTCACCTACTTCACCATTTCCTCCCAGTCTGAAAAGCTCTTGCGCTGTGTCTTTAATCCTCTTCCCCACTCTGGACATCTTCTAAGTCATCTGTGTTTCCTACCTCCTTGGGTGCTGCACCCATCCTCAGTTGGGAGCACAAAACCCTCTCACCTCTGCCCACCCTGTGATCCCCCCTAGATAAGAAACATTCCCGGGATATTGCTGAATCTCTCAGAAGAGCCACCAGCCTATAGAGACCTCCTGTGAAAGGGGAGCAGACCCAGCCAAGAAAGCGAGGTTGAGCCTGAAGCACAAAAATAGCAAGCAGAGTACTGAGAATTCAAAGGTCACCTCCCTTGCCAGCCATGAGAAGGACTAGCATTCCCCACTAGAAAGCTGAAACGCCTTGGGAGGGCAGATCCCCAGAAAGAAGATGATCAGAGAAAGGAGGATAGCTCTGCTGATAGGGAGCAGGATGCACCTTCTGGCTTCTGGCTCTAGCAGTTCAGGAGGCTTGTGAGCTTCTGACTGACCACAGGCAATTTTAGCCTCCAGGCTAGGACAATCTCAGCCTCTCAGCCTGCAGCTAGCAGCCCTGTAGTGAGCCAGGCTGGACTGACAAGCTGGCCTCTCCTACCTGATGGCAGATAACGATCCCTGTAAATTACTAATATTCCCCCAGGGTTAGACAGTGCAAGGCTGGGACAGCCGTGCTGCCTTTAATGGTATTGGAGGATTGCACTAGGAAAGGGCAATCGAGCCTTGCGAAAGCTAAAAGCCACAGGGCAGGATGTGGGGGGGAAGAGCACATGGCAACGCATCCGCTCTACAGTGCCTGCCCCAGTTGTACGCTCCAGGTTTACAAAAGCCACCCCTTGGCACTGCTGGTCCTCAGCAGCTCTGGAAGTTCAATGAAGCTGCTACTTAAAAAAAAGTAAAATGCAGTGAACTGATAACACCGAGTGTCAGGTTTGTTTGAATATTGCTCTGCTTGCACATCCCAAGGGGGAGGCAGATTTCTGCCCAGTCATGGATTCTCAGCAGACCCTGCCTGCACTTGGTCCTTAGCAGGGCTGAAACCCAAGACCATCTTTAGAAGAGTGCTCCTGCCAGGTGACAGATCCTTAGTCTCTGTCCCTTGGCTGGCTCTTGCCCAGACACTGAGCAACCAAAAATCATGACCAGTGGATGGCCGTGTGGTGGCCACCCTCCAGCACTTTGCAGATGGGCGTCAGCACTCCACAGCTCACCTGGCTTCCTTGTTAGTGGCCTCAGACAGCAGTTAAGCACTGGACGGCAAAGGCAGAACAAGAGGTGAGGGCCTCTGTGGCACAGCTTGGCACCAGGGCTTGGGGTGCAGAGGCACAAGGGAGAGGCAAGGAAAGTCATCTCCTGGGCAGTGTATCTGCACTGCAGTCATGGGAGAGACTTTGTGCCCCACGGCCAGCTAAGTTTCCTCTGCTGTCCTTGAAGGACATCCCAAGGTTGGGCTGTGATAAAGGGATGAGCTGCCTGAGCAGCAGAGGGCTGGCTGAACCCGCTCTTTGGAGAGCAAGCAGCACTGCGGAGTGCGGTGCTACAGGGCATTGCTCCTCCACAGAACGAGAGAGGATGTTTGACATGAGCTCATCACCCTCTCAAAAAAAAATTCAGGGCTGAGGGACTCTGGACTACCTGACAACAATCATCTTTTGGTCAGATGTCAGTGCTAACAGAGGTTGCTGTGCCTGCTTCCACCCACCAGAATGGCTGGAGCCAAGAGGGTCACCCTGAAGGTTATTTCAATGTCTTTCTTTCAAGACTATAATACCTGACTGGGAGCTTGCCTATGACATGTTGTGCATCAGAGGATGCATCCAGGTGTCCAGGACGCATCCTCTAATGCACAACATATCCTCTGAAGGTCCCTGACCCTCAGAGTCACCCCTGCTCCTGCCTGCTACAAGAGGGACACTGCTCAGCTCCATGCAAGAGGTTTCTCTTGCTTCTGTGCAAAGAGAAACCAAATGCTACAAGCTGTGTTGTCTGCCAAGAGCCATCCTCACTTCCCAAACAAACTGAGGCACAAAATCCTTCCTCTGAGCTGCTGGGAAGTGAAGAGCTAATTAGCAAACAGGCACTATGGTGACAATTATAAGCCAAAAAAAAAAGAGAAAAAACCTGCAATTTTCCTTCTGACTCATTTCAGCCCCTGCATTAAGCCCACACTTTCCAAGGACAATGAAGTTTGCTGTTTGCCTTGCTGCATGTTTGGATGCAGCATAGAGGCAACAGCTGATGCTTCCAGGCTAGCCTGAAATCTTTGTGCTGCAAGGATGGGCTAAAGAATGCATCTTGCAACAGTCACACACTTCAAGCTTTTCCTGGATACTTTTCTTTTGATTCTGATGAAATTGGTAAGCCAATACTTTTCAGCTGAACCTAAACAGAAACCTCCAAATCCCCAGATTTATGTGCTTATTCAAAACTTTTGCTTTGTTTCTTCCCCCCTACAAAGCAAACATATGCTCTTATCCCTGCCAGGAGAGCAAGTAATCTGAGAGCACATGCACTCCTGATGTTTGGCAGCTGGCAAACTCTCCCGAGCATCTGTACCTGGGAGGAAGTCATGAAAGGCACTTGTCCTTCACAGGACAAAAAACTCAGCCTTTGCTAGCTGAAAAGCAAACTGTGGAGCAACCACCACCCAGCTAACTCAAGCTGCACCCTGAACACTGGTGGGGAACCTCCCCCAAGGGTGTTACCCAGCCTTTACAAGCAAAAGTACCAGTTCTTGACATGAGACCAGGATGGGTCTGTGTTTGGGCAGCTGCCCATGCAGGCATCCACTAATGTGTGGATATTGGCCAAGACCAAGCTGGGCACCACCAGCAGTCAGTGCAGTGCTGCTGGCCTGTGCTTGGGCTGGTAAGTTTTTGGGTCACCAGGAAAAGGGTTGGAAGGATGGCACCCTGTGAGCAGTCCCCACTCCCAGCCTGCTGACCTGCCTACCTTCTCCCTTCTCAGCCTGCCGTGGTTATTGTTACCTTAAGAGTCATCATTAACATGTAATTTCAAAGGACTTGGAAACACAGCACTGAAGGATGTTCTGTCTGAGGAAGACACTCAAGAAAGGAGACCCATTGAAATCTAACAGCTCTGAGCATTCTACTGAAAGCAGTCTGGGGCAGCATGGGGCAGGGGCAGTCGTAACTCACCGTGACTGTGTCTTGGCTCAGGAACCCAGAAAGGCTCCCTGTCCCATAGCGGATGGCAAACTTGGTGCCATTCTTCATATAGGTGCTGGATTTAGAGGAGTCGTACTTGTGGTGCAGCACTGCGGCCAGGAAGGGGGACACAAAGGGACACACAACATTAGTGCTCCTTCATACCTATGGTTCCCCAATACCTAACCCCACACCACCCATCTTATCTGGACAAATGGACACTCAATGACGTGAAAGTGGGCCTGAACCCAGCGCTTGCCAAGCCCAGACTGCTTAACAAAGCACTTCCAGTGTCTGGGAAATCAGGTGGGCAGATCCAATTCAGGCTGTTAAATCCGATTTGTCCACTGGGTATTAAAAGCCTAGAGGTTATGTGGCTGGTGTGGTGTGCTAGTCAGCAGAGCAAAATGTATTCCTCCCCACGCCATGGAGAACCAGGCTGGGTTTAAATATAGGCTGCTCTGACCATGAACGTTTTCACCTTATGGACTTATCTGTTTCTTTTAATAAGAGTAGCTGGAAATTCTTCATACATTGTTTTTAGTACAGAAAGAATTCAAAGTATTCCTTTATTTGCAGAGGAGAAGGGCTTTCCCCTAGTCTAAGCTGCTTTTCCCCTTGGATGGGCTGGGAGCTGTAGGATATCCCTGGTTTTTATGGCCAGGCAGATTCCTCCTTCACAGACTCCTCCCAAGTCATGAGCTGGCCAGCGCAGTCCCGTGGCTGGCTGCTGAGTGGTGCAGACAGCAGCTGAGGATGAACTAGCCGAGCCCTACATGAAGTGACAGCACTACACAAGGAGTTTCCCAGCTAGGCTGTCTGGCACCCAGTTTGGTTTCCAGTCTGGCAGCAGGTTAAGCTCTTTGTATATTCATAAAAAGAGCCGTTTGGTCCCAGCACCTCTCGAGGCACTGCCTTGAGAAACCAGCTCCCTGCTACAAAACAGGAATCCCCTAGGCATATCAAGTCTGGACCTCACCACCCTGTCAGTGTCCTAAATTTCATTTCGCATATGCAAAAAGAAGGTCTGTGCACAAGAAGTCCAGACTTCCACTCTACTCCTGACAAGCACTGTGGAATTCCTTTCATGGTTGCATTTGTTGATTCCACAGGTTTCTCCACTTTACTTGAGCAGCACAACCAGTGGCTTTTAAATAGCATTTTGCCATAGCCAGATTTGACATCTTCAGTTTTGGAGGTTTATTGCATAGGAATGCCACAGAATAAAAAAAAATTGTAGTCCCTAAGACATTCTCATTTCATTATGCCTACCTGGTTCTCATTAATTATAACTCCATAAACATGCACACACATGCTCTGTGCAGCAATAAACCAGAAACTAGGACAGTTTGTATCAGATCTGGCAAGAGGGTGACTTAAAAAAAGTCAGCCTTGCGCAATGGGATAACAGCAGCATTGGTCTATAATTTGGGGAAAAACATCACAACTGATGATGCTGCTCCCATGCTGTAGGGCTGAAGCTGTTGGAAAAGATTTGGCCCTGTATGGGGGTGACTTGGAAAAGAAAAAACCTAGGAAAGGACTAATTAAAGATGGATGCAGGAAGCTGGGATTGTATTTCCAGCTCTGACCCTAAAAAGCCCATCAGCCTCTGGCAAGTCCTTTCACGCTGCTGCCTCAGTTTTTCCTCTTGCATTGCAAGGCTCTGCATTTTGCAAGGAAGGAGAAGCTGTTGAGCAGTGCCTGGAACCCATGACACTTACTGCAGGCGATGTCCAACATGGAACAGTGCACGGAGGGCACCCAGAGGTTGGAGGAGCCAGTGTCAAAGATCACAGTGAAATTCTGGGGGGGTGTCCCAATGCCGATAGGACCATAATACTGGGCCTGCAAAGGAGAAGAAGGAAGCCATGAGCAGAGGAACCTGGCCAAAAGTAGGGATTAAAGATCAAAAAATCTCTTAAAGTTGAATAGAGGACCAGCTTCTTATCTAGACAGCCCTCCTCTTGTTTTTGGCACCAATAGGTTCCCAGCCTCTGTCCTCTGGAAGGGAGGTTCCCCTTCAGTGTTCACAACTCATTACAGCGGGTGTGAAAAGGATAAATTGAGGACAAGTGGGATGGGTGTGTGCGGGGGAGGACATTTGGGGCAGGGAGACAGGGAAGAAGAGAAGGGGGGAAGGTCTGCAGGCTAGCATGCAGTTCACTACAAGGATGAGAAGAAATGATGGAAGGAAGCCAAGCAAAACAACTGCGTTATTGAAAAGCTGAAACTGTCTGGGAAGCTGCTTTGCTTGTGGGTTTGCAGAGAAACTGTGGGTTGCAGTGAGCAGCAGCACTGCCCACTGCAGGTGGAGGTACAGCTGCTGGGGGTTTTGGTGCTTGCTGGTGAGCTCTGGCAGTGGGGAGGAATAAACAAATGCTCAGAGAGCTGGAAGACTGGAGGAGTGGTGAGAGTGAAGAGCATCAGCAGCACCACCAGAGGTGGATTTAGGCCTGCAGGGTGAAAGACTAGGAGAAATACCTATAGCACAGGTATCTGATGGATACCCCTTTGCTCTGAGACTACATTTCTGCTGGCACTGGAAGAAACCTGAATGGCTGAGTTGTTGGCAAAGTATCCCTCTCTCCACGGAGGAGAGGATGAATGGAGTATGCTAGGCAGGTGCTACATGGACTCATTTTTCCCCAGTCCTCCCAAACAGGCAGGGAGCTGTTTCCTGCCTGGTGAGCAGCTGGTTCAGAGTCCTGGAGAGAAGGCTGCTAGCAAGGGAAGTCAGCCAGTAGCCTTTCCAAACCCCCTGCATACTTAATTGGGGGAAGGGGGGGAGGAGCAGGAAAGAAAACAGGATTATCAAAGCTGTTAACCTCCTGTTCCCTTAGTTTGCAAGGCTTGCTCGCTGAGTAATTAACAATCCATTGCAATTAGCCATAATGGGGAGGGAGCACTTGCTTCCAGTGGTTCTGTAGTTATTGCTGGGGCTTGAAAATTAACCCCCAGTACATGGGTTCCGTTTGTCACATACACAGACCCATGAAGGGTCCCAAGGGCTGGTAGGAAGCATACAAGGCAGGCTAGTAGGGCTTGTCCCAAGAATTCCTTTGGCAGCAAAAGCATTTTCAGCCAGGCTGGGAGGGACTCAGTGGTCCCTTATCTGCCACCACAGGTTGGGTTGGTGCCCCTGTGACAAGGGAAAACAGTGCTCCCCTGAGCAGCGGTCTGAGCTGTGGTTGCAAGCGACAACACCGTGACACAACCGCTTGCCCTGGCTTTCAACACTGCCAACTGAAACACCGGTGGCCCTTCCCAGGAGAGGACAGTGCTGGTTGGGTGACAAGAGCCCCTGAGGAAGGACAGAAGGGGGAATATATCCTGAATTAATGCCTAAATACCTGGGTCCAGCTTCGTTCTGCCAGCTAACACTCACATCTGACACCGCCCAGTGAGGAACCCTGAAATAGTAAACCCCACACGTGTCTGGCAGCAGGGCAAGGGCAAACTTCATGTCCTTTATCTGGCTTCTCTTTCCACCACCATACAGGTTCCTTTGCTCCCTAAGTTGCTGAGAAGAAAGTGGAGGTACAGGGTGGCTTTTTCCAAGGCAGTGCAGAAGATGAAGGATAGTGAGAGGAAGGATCCTGCATTCCCAGTCCCATAATAAGATAGTACCAAATCTGAGCTTTCTTCCCCTATCCTGTGCTCATTCATTTATGACCCAACACCTCAAGAAGTGGAGCATGATTTTTATGGCCCTGTCTTGCCAAAAGTAGAGTCCAAATGGCCAGAAGATGCTAGGAAGGGTTGTAAGTCAGGCCCCTATTACAGATGATAATA
>JACBWW010000004.1:42022383-42213535 GCA_020086605.1 Lanius collurio
CCCTTCCCATTCTCATGACATAGATTATTATAATATAGATATAATAAGGTCCCTATTTATGATTGTTAATTAGTGATAAAGGGGAAAGGAAATAGGTCACAAACTGAAAAGCTCCTGCTTGGGTGGCAGCGGGTTGTTTGTTGTTGTTGTTATAATTACTAGAATTAGTATTTTTAGTTTAATAATGATGGGAAGCACCTTTTGGCACCCACTCACTAGGCCATGGGAGTGCATGAATCTGTCCTACAGGATCAACATCTCTCCCTCCTTTGCCTTCCCGGCTGGTGGCAGGCTGGCATGTCTCACCACCCCCTGGGATGGGTAACCCCACAAGTGACAGCCACTTGCCCAACATTGTGCTGGGGTCCACTGCAGTGGGGGAGTGGTTTGCAGGGGGGTTGTCACTCACATCCATGTAGTTCTTCAAAATCTCGGGAGTGGGCTCACCCTCCTCGGCAAAGCCCAGCTTGAACTTGATGGCCTGGGTGATGGAGTTCATATCTGGGATCTCACTGCCCGCCTCACTCAGGATCCGCCGCATGGAGGGGAACTTGGTCAGGGGGATCCTGTGTGGGGACAGCAAACACACACCTGTTACAGGGGGTATGTAGGGGAGGGATCCCGAGGAAAGGGAGGGCAGTAGGGCTCCACTCAAAAGAGGGGACGCGCCAGTACGAGTCAGGTGAAGTTTGGGCTCCTGCCAGGACCTTACGGTAGATCCCCCTCGCCGTGCTGCATTCAGTGTTTTTCCCAAAGCCAGAGACTAGGGGGAGAGGCCGGGGGACTGCTAGAGGTCACCAGGTGTAAGGGAAGCTGGGGCGAGGCTCCTTCATGGGCAGGATGGGGGAGAGGTAGGGGAGCCCCCTCATTGTTTTGATGGAGAGGGAGCCTCCCCGTATGGAGGGCTGTGAGAGGAGCTCGGAGGCCACCGCTGCAGCAGCACCGGGGGTGCCTGTCCCACGTCCCCCCCAACCCGGGGGGCTCAGCAGCCCCTGAGGAAACCCCTCGTCTTACCTGATGAGAGCGGCGCAGGACCCGGCCAGGGCGAGCAGCAGGAGGAGGCCGCGGGGCCCCATGGCGGCGATGGCACTGGTGGCGGCGGTGGCGAGGGGTCAGAGGCTGGCGGTCCCGAAGCCGAGAGGCCGCGACGCTGCTCCCGCTGTCCGTCCCTGTTTTTGTAGGCAGAGCGGGCCCTCTCCACGGATTTCTGGAGTCAGCTGACGGTCTAAAATTGCAACCGGCGGCGTCACGTGAGGGCGGGCCGGGGCGGGGAGCGGGCGCCGGGCTGGGGGCGCCGCCTCACGGCCCCCCCCGGGATGACCCCCGGCACCTCGGGCCGTGACTCAGCCCCCGGGAAAGGGGAATAAACACTGTGAAATCAGTCACGAGATGCCTGCCCGGCCGTGCGTGCTTCTTCTGGACTGCCTTTAACTTCCTTCTGCTGTGTGGTGGTTTTTTTGTCCTTTCCGGGTTTTCTGGCTTTTTTTTTTCCTCCCGGGAGAGTGGAGGCGGGGAGAGGGGGACACACGACACACGCACAGCCCCAGGCAGCAGACCCTGAGTTCCTCGCAGGGCTCGGCTGCTCACGGACCTCGGCCACCCACCCGCTGTCACCACGGGGGTTTCATTGTGCACCCCCGCCCAGGGGGGCTGTGGCAGCTCCCCCAGCCCTGTGTTTCTCCCTGGCCCCAGGACACTTCCAGTTTGGCGGACTCATCCCTCCGAGCCAGGCGTTTCTGGGGAAGATGGGAATATGCTAGGCCACAGATCTTTTGGGAGGTCGGTGGGGGCAGGGGATGCTGAGCCTTATCTGACACCCTTCGAAATGCGCTGTGGTGGTGCTAGGCCACCTGCAGCCATCGAGAACGGTGCTGGTGCAGGGCAGAGCCCGGAGGGCACCGGCCACCGGCAGGCCCTGTGTTCTGCCCCTCAGAATGAAGACTGAGCGTCGAGGACTACTGGGGTAGGCTCTTTGCCACCACCGGGGTGTCATAGCAGGGCTCAGAGGTGTCACCCCACCAACTCAGGAAGGAGCGGCTACAGCTAATCTCCGTCCAGTTTGCCCCAGCCAAGCTCTTACAAAGCCACGAGACCTGCTGGAAGAACAATAAAGATTAAACTGGATTTACAGACATTTCCCCTTCCAAGTCCTGTGGGCTAGAGAGGGCTTGTTTTCTGTTCCTGCTTGTGCCCAGTCATGGGGATGGGAAAGCAGCAGCCTGTGGGATGAGCTGGGCACTGCTAGAGTGCGAGACACATAGCTTTGCAGTGGGGTTCCTGTCCCTCTCCCATCACATTCATGTTCATGCAACTTCTGGAAAATTGCTGGGTCATGTCACTGGCACCTTGCTTGCGCCATCGCCTTCCCACACTGTGTCCCTAAGCCTCTTCTATCCTCCCATGGCCTCACACAGGATCGTGCTGCCCTGTGTCCATGCATGCCACCCCCCAACTGTGATCCATGCCGAGTATTTTTAGGGGGCATTTCTGCCCTGGGCTGTATCTTGTCCAAATTGCCAAATTGCCGAGCCTTGGCCGAGCTGGTGGGCTTCAGGAAACCTGCTGCCTCCCTGTGGGACCTGGTTGCCATTGGGATGAGGTTTTCTGAAGCAATGGCCAGAGGCATTGTTTGAACCTGGTGGGTCCCGTTATTTTGGCCAGCACCTGCTTCCCTCCTGCCCCTGTGGGTGTGTGGTCAAGCTGAGTGCCACTGACCATGAGTCAGCAAAACCCGTTGCCCTCCTGGCCCTGAGGCACTGCATGACTCAGCAAAACCCTACATGGCTCATTCGGGCAAGGGCCCAAGGCATAGCGGGTCCCCAGCACCTGTAGCCTGACCCCAGAAGCATTGTTGCTGCTGCTGCTGCTGCTGCTTCAGGCTCCATCTCGTGGGTCTCCTCCTCTTGTCCCCCTGGCTGCCCACAGGCAGGAGTGGGTCAGATATAAACTAACCTGACCAGGGCCCCATCCAAGGAAACCCAGTCTCACCAAGGGCTCTAAACCCCTTTGCAAATGTGTTTTGCAGACAGAAAGGACAGTCCTGATGTCAGGCCCAGGCCTCCCCTACATCCCTTACAGGCTTTCCTGGAGCCTGTGGCAGAGCAAGTGAAGTACCAGCCCTTCTCCTTTCTCTTTGAAGTGGCTGGGAAACTGTAGCTGGCCAGGCAACCTGCACCTTGGCCCCCAGGCTGGGGCACCTACGGCAGCTCCTCCTCGAGCATTTCCAGTCTGGCCAGTCTCTGCCAGAATTCCGTGGCTATGGAGTGGGCTCTAGTGTGCAGGGATGGGCCGATGAGAACAGCATGCCATACTAGTCACGTACCAACATACAGTGCACAGCAAAGTGCTTCAGCAGAGTAAAGAACTCTGGACCCAGGCTGTGTCTGGGGTTTTTTGATTCCAGAGGATTAAAGGCAAACAAGCTTTGCTGTTATGTATGAGCCTTTGCTTGAGCTTCATGGCAGCAAGGCTTGTGTCCTCATCTGGAACTGCTCTCATATCAGTGCAAGAAGGTCACTGCTTTTAGAGGACGGTTCTTAGTGACTTACATGTCCCATGTTCCCAATGGTTTATTGGGAAAAAGGAAGAATGGGGCTGTGTCGGGGAATGTTACAATACTGATCCTCTCCTGGATGCTTGCAGGATGGGAAGGGACTGAGGGTCTTATCCCCAGAGCTTTTAATCTGTCTCTGTCTCTTGGCACCAGTGGTTTTAGAGCTGACACTCCAGTGCCTGCATGCTGGGGTCCAGTGGCTCCAGCAAGAGCCAGGATTTCTGCATTCAGGCTCCCTCAGCACCTCTGTGGAATGTTTGCCCTGATGTTAAAGCCTTGAGAAGTACAGTGGGTATGTTTAACCAGGAGCTGGGAGCATGTCTGGGTATTTATAGGCTTGGACCATGAGAGTTGCACCATATTATCTTAAAAAGATAGAGTGGCACGAGCCTGGGCTCAGGGCTTTTTACTCATTTTTCCTTGTTTGTGGAGCAAACAGGGAGTGCCATGGCTGAGGCATCTAGAGAACCTGTGAGACACAGTGGAGGCACCTATCCCTCCTCACTCTTACTTCTGTCACAGTGAATGAACCCCTTTCCTTGCTGGTCTGCCTCCCTAGCCCTCTGCATCCTCCGTGGCTCCAAGGGGTGAACCAGAGCATTGTCCCCTGCAGCCGCAGCTGTGGGTGTGGGGTGACGTGTCCCTGAGGCCCGGCCATGCTTTCGCAACCTCAGTGCCTGCTTGAGAGGATTCCCAAGGTGGGGTCAAATGACTCAGCTCCAGTAGCTCTAGTTGGGAAGAGCACCCTAGCTCCAGTTCTGAGAGATTGGGGTCTCCTCTGCAAGTGACACCGCCTCCCTTTTGCCACACAAGCAGGGATCTGATGCACCTTCGTTTATAAACGTAGACTCCTTCAGGTTGGAAAAGACCTGTAAGATCATAGAGTCCAACCATTAACTCAACACTGCCGAGTCCACCACTAAGCCATGTCCCTAAGTGCCACATTTGCATGACTTTTAAATGCCTTCAGTGATAGTTATTCCACCATTTTCCTAGGCAGTCTGTTCCAATGCCTGATCAGCTTTGCAGGGAATAAATTTTTCCAATATCCAGTCTAAAGCTTGCCTGGCACAACTTGAGGCCATTTTCTCTTATCCTGACATATGTTACCTGGGAAAAGAAGCCCCCACCTCACTACAGTCCTCTTTTAGGCAGTTGTAGAGAGTGATGAGGTCTCCTCTGAGCCTCTTTTTCTCCAGGCTAAACACCCCTAGCTTCCTCAGCTGCTCCTCATAGGACTTGTGTTCCAGACCCTTCCCCAGCTCTGTTGCCTTCTCTGGACATGCTCCAGCACCTCAGTAACTTTCTTACAGTGAGGAGCCCAGAACTGGACACAGCACTTGAAGTGTGGCCTCACCAGTGCCCAGTACAGAGGGACAATCGCTGTCCTAGCCCTGCTGGCCACACTACTTTTCATACAGGTCAGGATGACGTTGGTCTCCTTGGCCACCTGGGCACACTGGCTCATGTTCAGTTTCAAATGCCTTTTTTTAGGGGGGCCTCTAGCAGGTCTCCCATTTGCAGTTTGGCAGCCCTCTATTAGGGTTGCTACAGTGGCCTCTTTTGTCCTTACACATGGCTGTGTGTTTGCCTTCACCCTTTCCTCAGTGTTTTTTTTCCTAAATTTATTTATCACAGTGGTACCAGTGTCGTGAACTGCAATGACCTATAGGGCAAGGAAAGCTTCAGGTCAGAGATGCAGATTATTATTTTGCCCAGCTGTGGGTGGGATTTTTAGAGAACATCTTCAAATTCAGAAAAAATGCATTTCTGATTTTGAAGCTCGTTGCTATAAGAGATTATTCTTCCATCTGAGCTGAGCAGAGCCTACGGGCACGCAAGCCTGGGCAAGTCTGGTTTCAAACACCCTGCCTCTACTGGTGCTGGTGCCGGTGTGAAGGTGCTGGATGCAGCTCATTAGTGGAGCCTGATTCACCCTCCCTGAGATCCTAAATGAAGCAGTGGTAACTTTTTCCCGGCATGGTGCCAGGATCTCGCCCACTCCCTACACCGTTTCCTAAACTGATGTACAATTTACAAGGTGAGGGTGCGTTTTGCAGTGGCACCGGCACATCCCAAACTACACCCTTTTTCAGGGTAACACCCACAAAAACAAACCTAAAAGGTGGTTTAGTAGCAGCTCTGGGGGGTGGGAAACCTGGGAGCAGAGGAGGGGTTGCACTAAGCGCAACAAAGTGATTCATTCAGGCCCTGGCCATCCTGTCCCAGCTCTGTGGGCACTGGGGAAGGTGTCCTTGGCATCATGGGTGGTGGCAATCCCCAGCCCATTCATGCCAGCTGGCTGGGGCTGGTTTGGAGGCAGAGCTGGCCTGCAGCCTGCTTAAACATGTTCTGGCTGCCATCATGGGCTGCAGTGACCTTGGGGAAATGCTAAGTGGAGTTGCAAAAGGCCAAGGCTGGGTGGTATTTTTTCCCTTGGTGTCTGTCATGCTGCAAACTGTGATCCTAGAGGTGGATGAGGGTGGCTCACTGGTGGCTGTGTGACACAAGTGGATGTCATAACA
The DNA here is from genome assembly GCA_020086605.1 of Lanius collurio. Taxonomy (NCBI): domain Eukaryota; kingdom Metazoa; phylum Chordata; class Aves; order Passeriformes; family Laniidae; genus Lanius; species Lanius collurio. The sequence continues at coordinate 42,028,462 of JACBWW010000004.1, forward strand.
GGCAGGAGACCTGAGCATGGCTCCATCTTCATCAGGGCCATTTGCAGCAGCCTTTGAATGTGGAATGTTTTCACCCCAATGGACTTCTTCATCACATCTTGTTCTTCCATCTTTTCCCTAGCTATTTAAAAACAAAAACCAGAAAGGGTTTTGTAAGTGAAATATACTTACAGTCTTTAAGATTGTGAGCTGCTCTGGAGTCTTCACTAGGGTTTACTTACACACTACCTTGCTTCAGTGGGCTGCTGCCAAGCTCGACATCTCCTGTCCCTGTGTCCCACGCACTTCATGGCCCTGCCCAAATCCTTGCCACCCCCACACCACCTGCCCGCTCCTGACCCTGCTCAGCGTTGGGTGTTCTTCACCATCCCCTGGCCCATCCTCCCCCACGGCTGGTGACACACCTGGCCCACCTTGGGGAGGAGGGAACCTGCCCCTCCCTGGCTGCTGGTCCTGTCTGCTCCTCGGGGCAGGGATCTCATCTTGTTTGCCTCACCTGAGTTATTTTGCAGGAGGCTGAAATTGCCAGGGACGGGCAACAACAATCCTGGCAGACACTGGCAGCAGGCAGCGTGACCTGCGGCTGATGGGATGGAGTGGTAAGTGGCAATGATGGTATTGATTCATCCCCACCCACGCCAGGATGTGATGGGGAACACAGGGACCCAACTCACCTTGTCACCACCTTGAGCAATTCCTGCTGCTGTCCCCCATGTGAGCCTGGCTTGGGATGGATGGCTATTGGCATGCTGGTGGGGTTTCCATCATGATGCAGAGAAGTGCCTCCAGCCACATCCAAGCACACCATCCGTTTAATTTTCTTTGCCAGCACTAGATGTCATTTAATTATTTCCTTTAGTTTCCAGCAGAAGCTACCCTAAGAAGACCATCATTTGTGCAATCATGTCTCCTCCATGTGACAAAACACTGAAGCAATTGAGACTTCTGATCCTGAGAGGAGTGTGCGCTTAGAAAGATGAGGGTCAACACCCCATTGCAACCCAAGGATCAGCTTAAAAGTTGCAATGTGTTTTCTTGGAGTGGGAGCAACCAGCTCTCACTGGTGATTTGGTGAGTCAATCTGGACCTCCTGGGGCAGTTTCTGTTGTGTCAATATTTCCACAAAGGCTCTGAATTCTAGTTTATTGACACCTTTATGCTAAGCTCCATCTTTACTTGCTACCACAGCCACTGTTTTCCATGTGACTGCCTGGGGTTAAGATCTTGAAACCAGTTTTAAGCACATTGGCAAGCAGTCTGTGGCTTCGCACACCCTCCCTCTGACCTTCTACATGCAGAACAGACTGTTAATAATTTTTTGTAGCGTGGGACGTGGCATCTCGGCTTCTCTGGCTGACAACTCCTGAGTGTTTCTCAAAGTACACTGCCACTAGGGTGACTTAGGGTTAGGGTTATGGTCAAAAATGTAAAGATGCTTTGCTCAGTGCTCGTGACCAAAGGTGCTTGTAGGTTAGGGAGGTGTGGGAGCATCCTTGGCAGACACTGCAGCTGTGCCCAGGTCCTGCAGCCTCCAGCACCCTTTCCTGCTGCAGCCAGGAGTCAGTGAAGCTGAACAGCTTGGACACTGCCGCTGCAGATCTTTATTAGCAGATAAATACCCGCCAATCTTCCCTCCCTGCAGGACCACCGTTTCATAAAACCCTTTCTCTTGCTTAGCACTGAGTTGTTTTGTTTTTAGCATTGCAACCCTAAATTGACCGGTGCAGTGAGTTGGGGATTAAGGGCATGGTCCTGGGTAAAGGTCTCCCACAACACCTCAGGGCCAACCAGCTGCAGCCTCTGATCCCTGGGGTCACGCGCCCCACCCCGAAACAAGGGCTACTTGTTTGGCATTGCTGGCAGAACGAGGCAGCTGGCCTGCCTGTGGCTGAGCAGAGTAGGGGCCCACCTCCTTCTCTGGACCAGGAGGGTGTCTCAGAGGGGAACCCAGACACCAGGCAGTTTTGGCTGGGGTCGCGGGGGGTTGTTGGTCAGAGTCAAGTGCAGGTCCTTGGAGCCCCCTTTGCACCCCTTTGCACTTCTTTTCCCGGAGTGGAAAGGTGCAAAACCCAGCAGGCTTCAAAGGGAGCATAACTGTGGTGGTGACAGGGCAGCGTGGCCTGCTCCTGCCTTGCCCTGGTCAGCAAAACCTGAAATTGGTATCAGAGAAGCATGCTATGACCAGCCCCAGCAGCTAAACCCTCTTCAGGCTGCAGCAGCAGCATAAGACCCTGGTGCATCAGCAACCCCTTCAAGGAGGGAGCTTGAGATGCCTCAGAAAGCCAAAACCTGAGGAGTATCCCAAGCATTAAGGAACTTATTACAGATGCCTCTAAGACAAAAATGGCAAGTTTGTCCTTGCAGCAGGGCATGAAGCTACAGCAGTCCTTGACAGAGGGTGATTTTGATGCTCCATCTTTGGAGCAGGACAGAAAAGGGCGATTTTTGATGGCACATCATTGGAGCAGGACAATAAGGGCAGTTTTGATGCTACAAGCTTGAACCATGGCCTGAAGCAGCTGTACTTGGCCCTATATGATGCAACCCCACAAGCTCAGAGTTTCCTTCCTTTTTCCCATTTTGGGCATGTTTTGCCCTGTCATCCCCCACTGTGCTGACAGTGCTAGAGGAAGGCATGTGGCAGTTCTGCCCTGCCTCAGCATCCCACACACTGCAGCGGCTCACGTGGGCCTGTCCCCACCACCCTTGACTCAGCTGATTTCCTCTCGCCCAAGGCGGTGACCAAACTCCTGCTGGCCCGGTCCAGGCATCAGCAAACACAATGGGTCAGTGTGGCAGATGCCCAGTACCATGGTCACCCCCAGCACTGGGCCCGTGTCCCCAGCACCAGTTGCCACAGAAGCAGGGGGCTATGCCTGGTGGGCAGGGCTGTGGGTGGGCACTTAGATCACACTACTGAGCCTGGTGGTATCTGACCTGCACAAAAGTGGTATGAATATCTGAACCTGCTTACTGGGCATGTTTGGAGCATCCTGTAATTAATGTTTGTTCAGCTGACGGCTGCTTAGCATTATTAGTGAATGATGAGTGGCTGATGATGTTGATGTTGCTACCTTGAAACATCTAATTTCAGCATCTGTGCTGAGCAAAAGGGCCAGGGGCCAGACTGCTGGTGCCAAGACCCTGCCAGGCTTTGCTTCCTTGGAGGTGGATTCCTATCATATCTGTGCACATGGGCATCCCTGCAGCCCTGAGTTTGGACCCACATGGTGGCCATGATGGCAGGGACAGGACCTCTGCCAGTGGCATGGCAGGGCCAGCAGTCTCCCCTTGCTGAGGCAAGATGTGCAGAGTCCCCATGCCCAAGGTAACAGGAGTGATCTTGGGGACACAGATACAAGATGACATTCAGTGGCCTAATCCAAAGCCCACTGAAGATTTCTTGTGTATTTAAGCCATGTTGATGAACATGTCTTACACCTGATAAATAAATGAATGTGTGTAAAGGAGCACTGAGTTATCCCACCCTTCCTCCCACACTGCTTGACACAGGCATGAGGAACAAGCATGCACACTGGGATACTTGGTTATTTATTTATTGGGGGGAAATAAGCTTTGGTGAGAGCAACACTTGTGAAGCCTTTAAAAATAATTATTTTCTTATCACACTGAGATTTAAAAAATGAAGCCAGCATCATCTTTATCCATAATCCCGCTGCCGCCTGCGCAGCCAGTTTTTTTTATGAGGCGTTTCTGGACAACTGGCTGGGATTTGAGGTGCCGTCCCCAGGCAGCACAGTGGCCTCTAGTGGCAACTCCTATCCAGCCCTGGGGAAAGAAAACGTGCAAGTGAACCTTGCAGGTTCCTTGGTCCCCAGGAAAATTAGGAAGAGTCTGAACTGCCAAAGGAAAGGCATCCCTGTAAAAGGGGGTGTCATGTCAGGCAGGGAACTGAGCATACCCACATACCCCATGTGCAAGGAGCAGCTGGTCCTGACACCCCCACCCATGCCCTCCACCCATGGCCCTGGAGATCCATTTAAGGTTGTCGGCAGCACCAGGCCCTGCCCCAGCCACTGCAATGCTGGTCTGCAGCCGTGGCCCCTCCATGGCTTGCGCTGTAGACAGCCCATCTCCAGTGCCCTCTTCTGGTGGGACATTGGAGCTGTTCCGTCTCCTGGATGGAACTCAGTGCTGGGTTGTAGCCTTGTCCCTGTCTTGCAGCTCCAGGAGCTGTGTCCTACAGGTCTGTCTCCCAAAAGCACTCTGTGAGCAGTGTGCATGCCTAAAGAAAACTGTCTTGTGCTATAATATCTTTTATGAGGAGGAATAACTTGGGCTTGCTTTCTTCAACCTATTCACGCATTTCTAAAAGGTTTGTAGGTCCTTTACAATTTTGAAGTGTTTTTCCCTCTTCTGAGTTGGCTGGAGCTACCTGAAGCACTCATTAGCACATCAGTCTCCTCAGGAAACCAGGCTGAGTGTGACTGGTAAGGCAGGGTCTTGAGGGCTCCCTTTAGGCAGAGATCCTGGGAATAAATCATAGAATGGTTTGGGTTGCAAGAGACCTTAAAGATCATCCAGTTTCCAGCCACCCTGGTGTGAACAGGGACACCTTTCACTAGACCAGGGTACTCGGAGCTCCATCCAACCTGATTTAACACTCCCAGGGATGGGGCATCCACAGCTTCCCTGGGCAGTCTATTCCAGTGCCTTATCACTCTCACAGTAAAGAATTTCTTCCAAATATCTGATCATTCGGTTGGATGCCATTTTGCCTTGTCCTGTCACTACATGCCCTTGTAAATCGTCCCTCTCCATCTTTCCTGTAGGCTCCCTTCAGGTCCTGGAAGGCTGCCGTTAGGTCACCCTGAAGCCTTCTCTTGTCCAGGCTGAACAATCCCAATTCTCTCAGCCCCTCCTCACAGGAGAGTTGCTCCATCCCTTTAATCATCTTGGTTGCCCTCCTCTAGACTCGGCTCAACAGGCTGATGTCCTTCTTGTGCCGCTCCATCTTGGAGACTGTCTGAGCACAGCCAAAACTAGCATTTTTTCCTTCTTCCTTCAGCTTGTGTGTGTGGCATTAGCTTCACTTATTTCTTTGAGAGAAGTCCCCAGGTCCTACATGGCAGGTAGCTGTAGTCCTCAGTGTCACAGCAAAGGTGTCCTTCTATCCCGGAGCAGTTGTGTCTCTTGGCTTTATCCTAAGATGCAGAAGACCTCTCACCACGAGCAGAAATACGCATCAAGCTTTGCATGGGCGTCCCTGCTCTCATCCCCTTTCCCTGAGATTTGCTTGCTGCATGTTAGGAGATCTTTCCTTCTCCACCAGAAGTTTTGCCTCCAACTGACCCAGCCCCTTGTGCTGCTGGGAGGGAGGACTGCCGGCCTGCAGCCCCATCAACAGCAGGAGGGGACCCAGGCAGAGGGTACCCCCACATTTTGAGCCCCTTGGATGTTATGAAGCCCATCATCAAAGAAAATGTGAGGCTGGATCTGGGCGAGGATGGGACCCTTGGGAGCCCCATCCATGAAGAAAGCCTCATCGATGGGCAGGCCCCATTCCCGAAGTGTCTTGATGGCTCGGATGCCCATGTCCCGGCCACTGCGGGCTGTCACCAGGTAGGTGCGGATGGGGGATCTTTCCTGGCCGAACTTCTTACGCATCTTCCCAAGGTGCATGGCAAAAGCCTTCAGGGGACCCTAGAAGCACAGCAAGACAGTTGGGAGTGTGTGGGAAATAAGGAAACACCTACTCTGCCTGTATAAGCCACTTGTTCCTCTTCCATGGTTTTTCAGGGCTGTGCAGAGCACACAATGCCTGTGGGCTGCAGGACTGGGCAGTGCTGGGACTGGTGCTGTGCACTGGGGTCCCTGGGAGGAAGGTGAGCCTTGAGGTGCTCATCCTAATCCCAAAGTGACTAGCAAGGTACATCCCAGCAATCAGTGCCTCTGGGTCTGAGTCCTGCAGGAACTTGGACAGCAAGAGGTCACATCCTACAAAAGGTGATGTTGGGAGTAACTACAATCCCAGATATTTAGGAACTGATGGTCACTTATAGGAGATAAGAGTTCCATTTCCAGTGAGACTCCAGATCAGGCCCACACCAGAGACTGAGTAGTGGATGCATAGGGAATCTGCAAGGATTTGTGCTTTTTTTACTGCTCATGGCAAAGCCCTGGTGGGAGAGATTGCAGAGCCTGTGGGTGCCCATGAAAGCAAGGTGGCATGCTCACGTCTCCTATGGGGATGGCCTCCATGGCCCGCTCGTACTGCAGTGCCCCCTCCAGCCCCTGCTCCTGGAAGATCTGGTCGGTCTCGTCAGAGAAGAGCACGGCATCCCCATCAAACACCACACGGAGTGGAGTGCTGGGGGCCTGCACCTCTTGCTGGAAGACAAGTGCTGCTGAGACCCCTGTGAGACAGAGCAAGGTGGAGTCAGGAGAGACACCCCTCCCTGGGGCAGCTCATTCATAGCCAGCTGCTCCCGACACATCTGCTGTGGCCCTGTCCCACATCGCCATGCCAGGGCCTCCAAGCCAGGGAACTTTCTGGGGGAGTCAGCCCAGCCTTTCCATGGCTTTGTCATCCTCTGAGAAAGTACTGATGATTAGAAACTGAGGTCTGGGGAGATACTGAGGTGTGGTAAGAGATGGTGGGTGGTTGTCAAGGCATGAGCAGCCCTCCTTCTGGCACTTGCTCACCCTGCCAAGCCTCAATCTTTTGATACCCATATTTAGCACTCTGTGGTGTGAATAATATGGGCTGGCATCTCCATTGATTGCGGTAATTGGCTTAATTACAGTCTCTTCCTACAAGCTGTTCCCTGCCCACCCTCATATGTGGACCCAGGCTCCCAGATGGGACACACTTGTCAGGGCAACGATTCTCTCAAGGAGGTTCCAGGAATGTGCTGTGTAGTGAAGGAAAGTCCAGACTGCAGATGGCTTGCTCCTGACCTTGAAGGACTGTGGCCAGCTGATGTGCTCATATCCAAGTAAATTAATAAGAAGGTGATTAACCCCATTAGACAAGATGGGGAGACTGCATTCCCTCCGACTGAGGTCAGGCACGTGCTTACACCTATCACTGAGCACACAGTAACTCTGCATGTATCAAGACAGCAAATTTCTGTGGCATCATCACAAAGTCCTGGGAATCACTGATAAACTCTCATTGATGAATGGAATTGCATCTTTGGTTAGAAATGCTTAAATGTCAGGCAGGGAATGACCAGCCCATGGCAGAACTATGTCCAGAATGATGCATAATACACTCAGTGACTTGTGAGGGCATCTGAGAAACCCTGGTGTGTTTGCAGGCTACTGGTAAGGACAGAAGAGAAGACTGAACTGGTCAGGACTGTACTGGTAATCAATGTGCCGTTTACCCCTTGTCCCTGTGAAGTCACAGGCTCTGGTGTTGTCTCTTGGTACTGAGCTGCTTGGAAAAAGTGTGGTGGGTTTGGGGACATGGGATGGAGGGGAGAACGCACCTCTCCGGAGGGCATTGCAGACATCTGTCCTGTCAGCTGAGAGGAACAGCTTGACGCCGTGGGACTTCAGGTACTGTGTGGAGTCCTCGTCACTGACGAAGCAGAACTTGGAGATCTCCAGGCCTTCAGGACAAGGGATGTGAGTGAAGTCTTATGGAGCAACATCCTCCTTACAGCCCCTGACACCCTCCCTGGGTCTTGGTGTGATTTGCAAGAGCAAGTGCTCAGAGCAATGAATTTTCCACTGGTGTGTGGAGAGCCTGCCTGTGTCCTTGCTGCATCTTCTTGATCTGTTTTTGCTCCTATAAAACTGCAGAGTGCAGTTAAATATTCCCTCCATCCCTCCCTTAAATGAGCATTCCTCATGACAGCATTCTGGGATTTAGGGTGTTTTTTTTAAAGAACTGTTTTTATTTTCAGTAGCTGCCTGAAGATGCCCAGGATGTGCAAAATGCTGCCAGACTTCCGGGTGTGAAGAATGTGGCTGAAGGGAGCTGGGCTCCAAGAGAACCCCTTCCCCCTCCCCCTTGTATCCCCTGTCTCTCTGTTTGCCACTGATGATCCACTGTGGTGCCTGATCTGCTCTGCAGTCTCCCAGGGGAATCAGGCATCACTGGGGATGAGTCCCCCTTACCGTAGTGCTTGGCGCTGTTGATGATGCGTGTGCCACTCTCTGGGCTGTTGTTGGAGAGCACCAGGATGTCAAAGAGGTCCCTCTCTGCTGGATTGTTCTCCAGGATCTTCTTGTTCACATACTGCACTGCCTGTGAGGAGAAGATGGGACTCTTTTAAAGAGGCATGACTGCAGTGGCTTTGCAGGGGCTCTTTTGTAGTTAAGGTTAGTGGCTTGTGCTGCATCTGTCAGCTATGGCATGGCTGACATGTTACGGAGAGACAGACAGAGCAACCATCCTGCAAAAGCCATCATTAGGAGGGCAGAGAGCAGGATACCTCACCAGGGGGGAGATAGACTGGTCAGGAGCACAGGTCTCAATGCCCTGCAATGAGGCCAAGAGACCAGGAAAAGCCTAACTGCACCCTGTGACGGGAGCTGAGACTTAAAGCTGGGAAAGGTGAGCTTTCACTCCATCCTGCAAGTGTCTGCATGTGCCCTCAGCCAGGCATGGGGCTCACCTGGATGAAGGCAAAGGCTGTGCCTGGTGGCAGGGGCTTGTCCTGGTTGGCCTGCTGGTGCCTTGTGTACTCCTCCTTGCCCTTCTCCAGGTAGAGCTTGTGCTCCTCCTCCAGGTTGAAGATGGCTCTGGTGGTCACAGCAATGACCAGTGCTGTGCTGGGGTCCTTCTGCAGGACAGGGAGGAAAGAGGAGTCAGGGGACATTAGAGAAGGAGCTCATGGAGGTGGAGTGAGCAGGGGGCACCAACCAGAGTGGTGGGGTTGGATGCTGGAGGTATCATCCCTATGTCATGGCTCCTGATGCCAGAGGTACCACACCCAGTCTTCATCTTCAGGCCACCAAGGACGAGGCTGGCAGTTGTGAAACCCTAACCTGTCTAATAAGTGCCACATGCTCCAAGGACAGCTCACACAGAGGGGATTGCTTCATAAATTGGTTGTTTGTGGGCACAGCACAGCCACAGTCATCTGTTTGTGCTCAGCTGGGCACTGCTAGGTTTCTCTGCACGTACTGGTGGTTTTACCCTTCATTTGTGTCTGCTCTGGACAGTCAAATAAAGTCTCTGTGTGTGTAGAGAAGCTGCTGCTTTCTCTCTGGCTGCTCCAAAATTTAAGTGTGAGCAAATGTACCTGTCATGTCCATGCAACTGGGAAATCACATGGACCTCACTGGGACCAGGTGCCCAGCAGCCCTGGAATAGGCCACTTCTGCTGAAACCCAGGCACGAGCAATTCAGGCCACCACAGTTCTGGGCTGTGGTGTGTTGTCTCCTGCAGTGGCATTTCAAAACCTGGTTTGGAAATACAGGATGTGTGTTTTGTAATGAACAGCCTTTTACCTGTTTTACATTGGTGTTTATGATTGTGCTTTCCGGCTTTGCCATCTTCAAATCTCAGCCTTTAAGAGAAAATATAAAATTAAACTGACAGATTATAATATAGTCAATCTAGAGAGGGGGAAGAGTGGAAAGGAGACAGGAAACATTCTACACACCAAGTACAACAGCCCAAATTAACCTATTTCTGCTGACAGCAACTTTGCTCTGAGAAAAACTGTTCTAATAGTTCCAACTAAATGTGATGGAAAAGTGGCTTTTCAAACACAGATCACGGCTTTATTTTTACTTTTGTTTTTCTCAAAGAGTATTTTTCTCTGTATGGAACTGCTGGAAGTGGAGCTCTTTTCTGCACAAACTAAGGCTGTCTTTAAAAGCCAAAATAGGTTAGATCTTACAGGTAGGTTTCTAGTTCACATCCTTGTTGCCTTTTTTGCTACTTTTGCTTGAATGGTGAATTTGTATCTGTTCACTGCCTCAGCAGCTCATTTGCAGCTGTGAAAAGCCAGAGTAAATAGAGATGTGTGGTGAGGGCTGGGATACAGGCTGAGACCCCTGCGATGGGACTGGTCTGCCCCTCTACAGCCCTGCGAGCCCTACCTGATTACAGTGCTGGGGGTCTGTGCAAGCAGAACTCAAAGCCAACATGCAGTGTAAAGGACAAGTCAGGGTCTCCACAGAGACCTATCTTTTGCCCCAGTTTTATTTAATTAATGTTTATTGTTAAGGGACAGCAAAGTGTTGCCTGGGCCAGTAGACAGCACACTTGGCCAGCCCTGAGAGCCACAGTCTTGCCATGGGGGGCTCAGTGCTTGCATGTGCACTCCCCGACTGCCCGAGGAGTAGAAAGTCCTGCAGCAGAGCTACTCTCCCAGCCAGGGGTGCCTGAAAAGCCAGGAGATGCTGAGCATCCCTCTGCTTCCTCCACCCCGTGTTGGGAAGGGGTCTCCTCCTAGAGAGCAGGGCAGAGGGGGGCAAATACCCGCCCATCTGAGCAGACAGAAGCTTTCTTCTACCAGCATTTCAGCCAAGTATTTTCTGAAAGTCAAAATTAAATGCAAGGAGGCAACGGAGCGGAGCAGCCCTTCCTGGTGGGAGAAAGCACCTCTCATTTCTGCTTCGCTCTTCCAAGCGCTGCAAGCCAAGCCCGAGTTCTCCTTTCCATCCCCCTGCCCAATAACCCGCATACACACACACGGATCTGCACAGGCACACGTCTCGCTGCGAGACCGCAGGAAAACATTCCAGCCGGCTGCTGCTGGTCCCCGAGGCTCTTCCTACGGCTGCTCAGCAGGGAGCAGATGTTACCCCCTGCCCGCAGACAGGGTTCTGCTAGAGACAAAAGCCCAAACTCACCCCGAGCGCTGTCTCTGCTCCCCGGCACAGCCTGTCCAGCGGCAGCATCCCAGCTCTGCCCAAGGCGCTGCTGTTTATATTTCCCCCTACCCGCGCCGCAGGAAGCAGGCAGCAGCCGGGACGGGGTGCAGCCCCGCTCCCCGGCGTGCTGGGATTTGTAGGCAGCCTGCTGGTTGGCGTCGTGCCCGAGCCAGACTGCATTTCCCAGCTGGCATTGCACAGGATTATGGTCACCTGGGCCTGGCTTCGGACACAGCTGCGGTCATCTTGGGGAGGGGACTCGGCGCTGTTCGTACATCCGGAGGTCCCAGGGAGCTTGTGTTCAGTGGCTGATAGCTGTCCACAAGCGCTCCCGCGATGTCTTATTTCTGCAGCCGGAGTGTTTATAGTGTGCCTCTAGTCCTCTCAGTTCCCAGCCCCTGAATGGTTGTATTTTTGACCCAAATTTTTAAAAATAAGGGTACGCGGTCCAGAGTGACTCGTGGCATATGCAGGGATTCGGGAGCAAAGGCGGGTGCAGAGCGTTGGCTGGGTGTAGTGCATTTGCAATTTTACTGTAATGATTTTGGGTCTCTTTCCCCTTCTTTTCTGAAAGCCATCTCTCACACGCTGTCCTGAGCAGGGTTGATTTTGGGGCTAGGATTTTACTTCTCTGGGTAGGCTGTGTGGCACTCAGCCCTGTGGGGCTCATGGTGTTGGCATATTTCAACACCCCACCCCTTTTCTCTCCAAGAGTGCCACTGTCAGGGGTGTGAGGGGGAGAGGATGAGGGGAGGGGGGCTGACACAGAGGATCACCCTGGAGCTTTTCCCTTACTCCACTACTGGAACTGCTCCACTGCTGCAGCCTGCCCAGCCTGGCTTCTGCCAAAGGACACCAAGCTCACCTGCACTAAGGCCAAGCAGTTGTCCCCCTGCATGACACCAGGCTGTCACCAGGATCACATCTCCTCCCAAAATAAGGGAGGCTACCAGGGTCCTGTGCAGCTTGGTCTCACTTAGATCATTGAATGGTTTTGGTTGGAAGGGTCCTTAAAGATCATGTAGTTCCAACCCCTTCCACCATGGGCAGGGATGCCATGCACCAGAGCAGCTTGCTCAGGGCCCCATCCAACCTGGCCTTCAGCTCTTCCAGGGATGGGGCACAACTTCTCTGGACAACCTGTTCCAGTGCCTCATTACCCTCTGAGTAAAGAATTTCTTCCTGAGATCTAAATCTCTTCTTTTTTAGCTGTCTCTAGCAAACACCCATTGAAAAGGCTACTTATATGCTCAGCTTTTAGTATGCCTATGCAGATGCCCCTTCCCTGGAATTAAAATCCCCTGGAATTTTAGCATTCCCTATTCCCCCATCCCCATAATGTATTTCTCCTGTGCATCCTTTGGGACTTCCAGTTTAGAGCAAAAAGTTCCTCTGGAGGTTTGCTGCAGGTTCATTCCTGCAGCATCATTCCTGCATCTCCTGCTCCTGGAGATGGTGCTTCTCTGAGCAGCAGGAGTGCAAGGCTCTTGTGAGTGGGGTTGTGTTTTGGGTGGCTCTGGGGCAGCCCTAGCTCATCTCCCATGGCTAGGCACTCACTGTGGCAACACCTTGGTGGCCATGTGAAAATCTGGAAGGACTGGTGGGCCAGAGCTGAGACAGGTCTGGTTTCCAGGGCATCTCCTCCCATGACTACGTCAGCCATTAGGCATTGGCAGTTTTGCAGTATTGTTCCCTGCTTCTGACACCACCCCAAATTTATGTGGTGATAAGGCAGGTTTTGGGCAGACTTTGCTGAATTGGCAGCAAGGAAAGAAGTTTACAAGCATAAATTTAATGCAGTGGAAGCCTGTGAAATTGCTCCTGGCTGTGTGCCTGGTGCCTCTCTTGGTGCTGGAGGATGAAACCACCCAAGCAGTATCCCCTTGTTCTGTCTGTCCTCCCTGCTGGGTTGGAGCAAGGCATTCCCATTCATCCACACAAACATTTCGCAGACCCTGACACAGTGCATGCCCTGTAGGCCAAGGAGTTGGGCCCCCCAAGTGCAGAGCTCACCAGGGATGGATGCAGTCATGCACCCATCCCCTTGCAAGTGTCCGTTCCCTTGTGCTAAGTGCCTGCAGCCACACAGTCCAGCCCAGTATCACTTCAGGGATAACTTGGAGAAGTGAACTTCCCAGTGCATGGAGCTGGGCAGCAATGCCCTCCAGCTTCTTGTAGGCAGGAGGGCAGGTTTTGCTTCCTGGTCCAGCAGGGAGTTCCCCGCTGGCTTTTCGCCTGCATGAGCACCGCATGGGTCAGCGGTGAGGTGGGGCCGGCGGAGCTGCTGGGGCCACCCGGTTCCTGGGCTGGCAAAGCAGACTTTCCTGTTTCGGCTGTGCAGTGCAGCCACCATCCCTTCTGCACCCTCAGCTCCGTGCCCGGTGCGGTCCTATCTCAGCCCACAACATGCCCCTGCCACGCGCGGTGGCTTGACTGGAGCCTGCACAGCAGGGAAGGGACACTGGCACTGGGAAGGATACTTGTCGGTAAGTCGGGATTCGGGAATCCAGTCAGCACAGGGTGGGAGCGAGAATTAGGGTTCTCCCTGCCCCTTTTCCAGGAACATGGATGCTCGATGCTCCCTGCAGACTGCCCACTGAGACCTACGCCTCCCGTGCCGCACCGCAGCAGGGCTGTCCCCATCGTTCCCAAAAGGGTGGCTCAGTTCATTCTTCAGCGTTGGGATAAAGAGTTTTTTTAAACTAGGGGCAGTGTTAGACTAATGTGACAGAGGCAAAAGGTACTGACACCCCTAATTCTGTGCTGAGTGGGTTCCTGCTCGCCGGCACTGTCCTGTCCACCCTTCACTCCAAAGCTGCAGCCTGGCACCTCTAAAATACCGAAGCTTCGGGTGTCCAATGACACAGACGTCCGAGGTGGCCCTGGACAAGTCATTTAACCTGCACTTCATTGTCCCAGCAGTGCCGCCGCAGGGATGACAGCAGTTCCCACGTCTCTCCAGCCCTATGCCCGCATGCAGCAAAGCACACTGCTGGAAAAAGAAAGGGTTCTTGCTGGCTTAGCGGGCTCAGCGAAGGGAAGGGCAGACGTGGTTTCCTCCTCCCCGGGAAGATCCCCGTGCAAAGGAACACCTTGGGATGGGCAGAGCGTGGGCAGAGAGTGCAGGCAGAGCGAGGCGAAGTTGGCTGCTTGAGCAGGGACGCACTGGGACGCGGAGCAGGAGGCTGGGGCAGCAGCGGGCACATACCTGCCAGCCCGGGCACCGGGGCTGGGTGCCAGCCGTGCCGTGGTGGCTGCAGACCCGCTCACCGAGCAGCACGGCTCCGGGCACACCTCTCCGGCTGACGCAAAAGGAATTTGGCTATGAGGAAGCGTTCATGCTAGAATAAGAGCCTTGCCATGGGGAAAGCAATGCTGTAAAAGCATCCTGCTTTAAACTTAAAGCCTTCCCTTAGGCTGTGTCAGCGTTGCCATGTGCTCAGACCAGGCTCACGGAAAGTTTCCGAGCCGCTGTGACCTCAGCCTGTGGCAGCACTGCCACCGGCAGCGAGGGCACCAGCCCTGCTGCAAGCCCAGGAGCAAACCTTCCCCTTCCTCAGCCCTGCGACAGGAGGGAAAATAGCCAAAACTGGGTGTTAGCTGATGATGGGGCTTTCCTGGAGCTGAGCAAACTCTTCAGCTGACGCTGCTTGGCCAGGGAGGAGCCAGCACAAAACAGCTCTTGGTTTTGTCCCCTGCAGCCAGGTAATTCCTCTTCTCAAAATACCCTCAACCCCTCCAGTCTTTCAGTAAGCAGACTTTCAAGGGTATGAAGGAAAAGGCTGTATGGGAGGGGCCTGCTGGCGTGGAGCCCTCCCTACCAGTGGCTCCCTCCCGCTCCATTTCACATCTCATTGTCAGTATGGCCAAGCTCTAATCGCTTACCCTGGGCTCTATATTTTAATTGTATTTGCTCTCATTAGAGCCCTGGGCCACGGGCAGCACACGTGCTACCAGAAAGGAAATCCCCACCCTGTTAATTTTACCTGTGTTCCCAGGTCACCCCATCTTAGCCATGGCAGTGGCAGCCAGGAAAGGCAGGACTACAGCCCTCCCACACACCAGCATCACCACCACGGCTTGGCCGGGCTCTCTGGACAGCTGGCTTAGCTGGATCCCATGTGAGTATGGCATCTCTTGCCCTGCTCTCTCAGGCAGCATTATCTCATGGAGCTGCTGGGTTCTGAGGCTGTGTATTCACTTCACCCTCCCTTCAAATTCCATTTTCTAGTGGGCTCCATCAGGGTGGGAATACTGCAGAGTGGTACAGTGGTGCTTCAGGAGCAGAGGATTTCTTTGCTACCTATTTGGGGAATGGTCTTCAGCCCCAGTCTCCCTGCATGAGGTCTGTCCAGGATTCTAGGGGCAATTTTGAAAGTACAACTCCTTAATGCTGAAGCACCAGGAAGGGGGTTAAATGTACTCTAAATGTTTTGCTTGGTTTTAACTCTTCTATCCAACTCTGCTCCCTGAACATCGCACCAGTACCCAAATGGGTGCTCATCACTGTGGCTGTAGCAGGGGCTGTTCTCCTCCTTCTCTTCCTCATCTGCATCATCAAGTGCTGCTGTAGCAAGAAGAAGCCCAAGAAGAAGGAGAGAATCGGCTTGTGTGCCGTCAGCAACTCCACCACAACCAGCCTTGTGCGTCCTGCCTTCCCCTCAATCCCACCTCCCTCCTCCCTGAGAGGTTGGCTGCTGCACTGCCCACCCCCAGGGTTGGTGGGAGCATGGCATGGCAGGGACATGCCTGAGTGCATCCTGAGGGTACTGTTGTTCTCTGCCACAGGTCCAGCCTGAGATGGAGGACCTGGAGCGGGGAGTAGAGCAGAAGTGGCGAGGAAAGCTGCAGTACTCCCTGGAGTACAACTTTCGCAAACAGGAGGTGGGGATGCTCATGGCAGTGGCACAGCAGGGGAACAGCTGTGCTCTTGTGTGGTCCCTCTTGGCTGCCCACTGAGGTGTGCATACCCTCTCCCACCTGCCTGCAGCCTGCCACCTCTCATCCCTGCTTGGTGTGAAGGCATTCCTCACTATTGCACTCGTTTCCCACTGAGCCCCCAGCTGCCTGAGCCCATCCTCCTCCAGCCGGTGACCTTGTGCCTCACTCCTCTCCAGCTGAAAGTTGGTGTGAAGCAGGCAGTTGAGCTGAAGGCCATGGACAGCGGAGGCACATCTGATCCATATGTGATCATCTACCTAACGTCTGATGTGAAGAAGAGATATGAGACCAAGGTTTACCGCAAGACTCTGAGCCCCATCTTCAATGAGACCTTCACTTTCCAGGTACAAAACTATAGCCAATGATGTTTTTTCTCCCATCAAGAGTATTGCATAGACACTGCTCCCTGAGCAAAAACCTCTCCAGACAGGGAGATGCTTGTACAACCAGGATTGGAAAATGTGAGAGAGTATGTACAGTATGTACAACATATCTGTTGTTGTATCTGCCACTCCATCCCAAGGGGCAGGGCTCCCACTGAGTAGTGAGTCCAGGCTTTTGGGTCTTTCCCTGCAGGTACCCCAGGCTGAGGTGTCTGAATCCACACTGGTGATGCAGGTCTATGACTTCAACCGCTTTGCCAAGCATGACATCATTGGTGAGGTCAGGCTGCCCCTGGCCAGTGTCAACCTGCAGCATGTCATTGAGCAGTGGAGTGACCTGGCAGTGGCCAGTAAAGTGGAGGTTGGTCCTGGTGGGTGTGAAGCTCTGCTGGGAGGGATGTGCTGTTGCTTGGCTTGCCACCACCTCAAGAAACAAGCCCTTAGGGGCAAGCATGAGAGAGGGGGAGGCTCAAGAAACCTGGGGCCAGCCTTGTGCTCCAGCCTCAGGTGAGCTGGCTCCTCTGCCTGGTACTAATTGCTGGCATCTGTCCATCTCAGGAAGAGCATCTGGGTGAGATCTGCTTCTCACTGCGCTACGTGCCCAGCACTGGCAAGCTGACGGTGCTGATCCTGGAAGCCAGGCAGCTGAAGCGGATGGATTCTCATGGACTCTCAGGTCAGTGGGGACTGCTTGTGCTCAGGATTTCCTACTCCTGACCAGGTCTCAGTGGTGGCACCAAGAGCTGCAAAACCTTGTAAGCTCTGTGTTAAGACCTGCTTCCTGCTGCCACCACCATACCCAGCCCTTGGCTGACTCCCAGCCTCCCCCAGCACAGATACTCCAGCTTTGGGCAGTGCTGGAGGTATCTTCCAGGAAGAGATGTCATGGCTGGATTGTACAGGGAGCTTGGCAGGAGGAGGTGAGCTCTGAGGTGGCTGTCTCACCATGAGGAGTGCCAAGTGGGATGCCATGGTCTCCTTGGGAATGGTTCAGGAAAGCTGTTTTGTGGCTGAGTTCTTCAGTCAGAAACTGTCACTTGTGCCAGGTGTGTCCTCTCTCTCTTCAGATCCTTTTGTCAAGGTGCATCTCATACTGAACAGGAAGAAATGGAAGAAAAAAAAGACAAGTGTGAAGAAAAACACTTTAAACCCTTACTTCAACGAGGTGTTTGTTTTTGAAGTGCCTTTCAGTCAGCTCCAGGTGGGTTTCCCCGAAGTGCCCAGGGCTGAGCAGGTCCAGACTGCAACAAACCCCTTCCCACTGACCCTCTTTCTTGTGTCCCCCCTAGGATGTGGATGTGGTCATCTCTGTCTGGGATCATGACAAAGTGACCAAGAATGAGCTCATCGGCAAAGTCTTCCTGGGCTGCCGAGCCACGGGCAACCAGCTGCGGCACTGGTCCGACATGCTGTCCAACCCACGCCGGCCCCTTGCCCAGTGGCACATCCTGCAGCCCCCAGAGGTGGTCGACAAAGCCCTGGGACTGAAGTCCCACCTCAAGCTGCCCCTGCACTCCAGATAGTGGAGGTCTCCTGCACCCAGGGAGCAGGATGGTGGAGGAGTGAGGGGCTTCTGCTCAGCAAGTTCTACACATGTTGGTTCCAGCTCATTGTCAGCAAAGAGGGGACCGGGACTCCTTCTGGCCAAGAGATGATCTGGCTGCTGGTGCAGCTCATGTCCTTTGCAACACCTGGGACAGGGCTGCTCGGCATCCCAGGGCAAGGCTGGACATGGAGGAGACAGTACTAGAGGGAATGGCATGGGTGCAGGAGCCAGCTCATTCCAACTGCTCGTGGGCTGAGAGGCAAATACACAGAGCTTCAGGCTCATCCAAAACCAGAGTCCATTGATATTCATAAAGCAGAGAGTTAACGTGCCAGTGGCATGGGTAGGAAGTTTCTTTGGTTGTGAATAACTCAGCAAGAAGTGTTGTGTTCTTTGAAAGGCTTTATGCATCCTGTGAAGGCTTTCAAACAAGACCAAGGTATTGAAGCATGTAAGAGGCTTGAGAGAAGGAATGCAGGTGGATGAGGAAGGTGTTGGAGACATGGAAGCAGCTCTTTAGTGCCTCTGCAAAGTGTGCTCTGTGTCCTGGCTGCAGGCTAAATGAGAAGCAATGTGGCTTCACACCTAGCCTGTTCTCAGCCCATGATGATTTGTGCACACTAAGATGACTCAGGCTCTGGGACTCACCAGTGACCATCCCCGTGGACCACACAGATGAAGATGCACAGTGTCAGCTCCATTCACCTCACATGGTCCTACATGAGTGGCACAGCAAGCTTTGCACTTCTGGCACGTGGGGGTCCTGCCAGGGTGGAAGGCCTGAGGCTCTCGCTTTCCCACTGTGATCACACCACCCTAGTAAAGGCTGGCTTGCAGCCCTCACATCACTTCTGAGCAGGTTTCATGTTTGATCTGGGAGGTTTTTGTGGCCACGTGTCCTGTCCCACTCTGCTTTGTGGGGCCTTGGCATGGGGCTACGTAAGTAAAGATCACTCCTAGAAAGATGAGGGCATTGGAGTGATGCCCCTACACGCCCTTGAGCACGCTGCATTTTGGGGTGACTCCAGAGCAGCTTCTCTGAGCCATCTGCAGGAGGAAGCTCCTGGCATTGGGCTAGAGAAGGAGGAAACTGCTTCTGCTCTAAAATACTTCTGCTACAAAGCAGCCACAGAACACAAGATCTGGGCTCATACTGTGGAATTTTGGCCCCAATGACAAAAGTCCTTTTCACCACAGGGAGCTGCAGGCACAGTGCTAATAGCTATTGCCTGGGCTCTGGAGGGGAGAGAGCTTGGCACATTAATGAAAAGCTATTAATATTAAAAAGCAGTTAATCTGTGATTACACAGAGCTCCACAGAGCGACTATCCAAGAGTTAAACAAACATGAAGCTGAGGAAGATTATGAAAAGTCTTGATAGAGATTAATGACCTGAGCTTAACCGTAAAAAGCTGCTGCTGTGTCTGCCTCTTGATAAATATTCTCCAGGCTTCATTGTGGCCATGAGGAGGGGAGAAATGACAGGGTGGTTTTGAGATGACTGTAACAAGTGAAGTGTGGCTTCTGCTGGGGAAACAGCATCTGCTGGCAGCCGCTAATGAGATGGAGGAGGAAATCAGTCACCTGAGAAAGACTTGTAAAGGGATGTTTTAAAGCCTCAGCCTTCAGTCTCAACCTTAGAATCAGCCTAGAACAGGCTGTGCAGAAAGGAACATCTCTGGATTTGGTTTAGGGTTCCAAATCTATCTATTGCCAGGTTGTTTTTTGCTGATGCTGTTGTGGTGATTTAGGGCCATACAGCATCAAGAAGGGCATTTGGAGGTGTTTGGATCAGGCATTTCTTATTTTTGTGTGTGCATGTGTGTATCTGTGCTTTTTCCAGTCCCCCTTTTTTGAAGTCATTGACTTGAGCTTCACTGCATAATTTATGGGGCTGGGCATAAAAGTATGTGCATATTACTCCCAAAACAGGTGCAGTTGAAGGAGGTGCAGAGACAGCCCCTCTCTGAGAAATGTAACCCCCCATACCAGTGCCGGCCCCTTCTTTCTCCAGGTTTGGCCCTGCTCAGTGCCTGGATCACCCCACACAGTGCAGAGCTGGAGAGGAAGCCCGTGGTGCTTTTAGGGGAAAGGCCAGGGAACGTGGGAGCGAGCACCCAGCTGGGCTAGCTCTGGGCAACCAGGAGTGAGCCTTTATGCAGTAAAACTCAGCAAACCGAGCTGTTTGTTCAGGAGGGAGAGGCGAGCAGGTGGGGATGTTCTCCACCCAGCTCCAGTTTTTAATGCACCGCCAAGGCTGCTTTTTCCCTCCGTCATCATTTCTCCTTCTCAGTAAGCCGTGTGTGCTTACAGCATGGCTTTGAGCACTCTCTTCCTCTGGCAGGATCCTCTTAGTATCTGCTGGCAGCTGTTTGAAGCAGGGCTGCTGGATCTGGGCTTCATTTCATGCCTTATTTCACCCCAAATGAACACAGCCTGCTCGGGAGCCTGTTTGCAGGAAGGCAGACGGCCTTGTCTCATGTGTAAACCATCTCCTTTTCACCTCCCTGTGGCCTTGGTGGGGGTGGTTGACCCTCATCCATCGAAACCACATGTCTGAGCACCTTCTGCCTCACCAATGCTCCTTCTGCACTTGAAGGGTGGAAAATGCAACGAGAAGTAAAGGAGGGGGAAAATCAACTCCTCCTCAGCTTGTGTCTGTGCTGGATTCCCATGTCTGCATCTAGAGGGCAGGGCAGTACCTGCTCTGAGCTGTGTCTCTGTGTCATCTAGTCTGTGGCCTCCATTAGAGCCTCACCAGCCAAGGTTTCTTCTTCTGGAGATGGAGCCCGTGTGCGAGAGGGAGAGAAGGCAGCAGCGCTGTGCAGCGCTGTGCAAGCCCGTTCCCGTAGTCGCAGACCCAGTTGGTAGCCATGTGGCAATGCTGGAGGCATCTGAGTGGCTTTTTCCAGGAGGCAGGAGCCAGCCCTTGCCTGATCCTGCACCACAGAGACAAAGAGGGTTTTGCTGGTGGGTTAAGGGGACCAAAAGCAGGTATCTAAAGCCATCCAGGGTGTCCAGGTGGTGGATGGGGAGTTTGTCTCTCTGCATTTAATTACTGGCTTTGCAGGTCAGTGGCAAGGCAAAAAGCGGTGCTTGGGCCAAGTAGAGGTCTGTTAAAAGAGACAAGAAGCATTGAAAATTGAGGTGTTTGTTTGTTATTAAGATTTATAATCTCAATTATTTACATCCAGATCCAAGAGTTCTGACCTCTGAAAGTGAATTATTCCCTCATTTGGTGATTTTTTTTGGTATTTGTCTCTGCACTCAAGGAAGTCAAATGGGAGAGCTGCACAAGGAGAAGGCTGAGCCTCATATGTGCTTGTCACCAGTCGTCTGCAGTGAGACAAAAATGATTATGGGCTGTCATCGTTTGGCCTGGGTATGAGCTGGCGGTCCTCCAGCCACAGATTTTTTGGCTAGTCTTAGAGTTTTTGAGAGCTGAAGAGCATCAAAGCTCTTCTCACTAGGAGCAAGCATGCCTGCTTTATAAATATTCCTCAGCTAGCATCTTTATGCCTTGCAATTTTATGAGTGAAATGTGTACTTCTGTCATGCATGGGTTTATATTTTAAAAGCTCCAGGTCCTGGATCCTTATCCCTAGTTCCCTTTCCCTATCCTCTTTCTCGTACCCTTTTCTCCCCCTTTCTCCTGCTCCCTTTTCCCAGCCCCTTTCCCTGACACTGACTGCTGCTGGGGCTCTTGTATCTAGTTCTGTTCCTGCTCCAGGCTGGGCTTGTTTTGCTTCTGGATACAGAAATATTTTTGGACCACTTTACATCTCAATTCACCTTGCCCTGCCATGGCCAGGAAGGGAGGGGTAGAAGCCCCAAACAGTCCAGTCTGAGAAGCAGGAATAATAATTGGTGCATGGAGGTACTTCCCAAAGTTCCAATTTGAACTTTGTGGGCAGACCTGGAAAAAAAAGACTTCCCATGTCTCCATATTTTGGGTCTAGGCAGGATGGAGCCAAAGGAGAAGCAACATGAGGATTTCATAGCTTTCCTGCTGCTGGGCAAAAAGTGCTCCCTGAAGCAGTTTGCTGTTCTGGGTGAATGTCATCGGTGATGACTTGTTGCATGTCAACAAGATGGGAATTTCTCAACCAGCTTTGCTGACTTCACAGAGAGGTGATGAGACCCCTGCAGGCACTTATTGCCACTCAGTTTGAGCAGAAAAAGGCACAGAGTCAGTTAGGGAGAAGCGTTTAACTGAACTGAAAAGAGGCCTTGACCTGCAAACAACCCAACCCATATTGTATTTTACATTCTGTGAGCAGAGTCTGGGAAGATGGTGGGTTTGCAAACAAATGTTTCATGACCCTGCTCATGAACAGGGACATTGCAGATGTCCTTGTCTGAGCCCAAAAAGCTCTCTGTGGGAAATGGGCACTTTGAGCTCTGAATCAGTCATTGGTGACTTGTTATGAGAAGCATTGCCCCCTTGGAAGAGCTGGTGAAGAGCCCAGTGCCTGTGAAGGAGGTGGCCGTCTCACCTGTGAACCAGCCCAGCTGGCAGCTGGTTTTGTCCTGGACAGAGAGCATTTTCATCTTAACTTTTACATACAAGTCAGAGCAGTTTAGACACAGAAGCCTGAACCTTGGCCTGCAGGTTATCACTAAACACAGTCCAGTTAAAACACGCGAAATGGAATGGTCTCGGTGGAGGGAAAAACACGGACTGGAATTTTCCGGAATCCGGAATGGACTCGGCACAGGGAAAACCCAGACTGTATTTTTCTGGAATCTGGAATGGACTCGGTATGGGGAAAAACCCAGACTGGATTTCCCCCAGAGTATGGAATGGACTTGGTATGGGGGAAACCCAGCCCATGGGTCGGGGGCCAAGGGGTCCCTTCCCTCTGGGCTTTTCCATGTGTCAGAATGCAGAAAGATTTGACCAGTGCTGCCAAATCCTTATGAAGTTATGACTCTCCCTGGAAATAACAGGTTGCCTCAAAGACTCTGAAATAATTTAGGAAACCCTGTGGGAATGGGGAGCAGCTCCCACTGGCTGTTTGGGATGTGCTGTCCCCACTCGGCTCCTCAGATGGGGTATGAATCAGTGCTGAGCCCACACGTCTGGGACTCTGCTCTTCACGTCCAAAGGCCCTTGAGGATGAAGGAGCCTGAGCATTACTCCTGCCAGCAGCTAAAAGGATTTACAAACTGGCCTGGGCTGTAGTCACCCATCCTCAGGACTTCCAAACAGACCCTTGGATAAAAATCAGCCTGTTGACTTTAAAAATATCAAGCCTGTTGCAGGGTGGAAGAGTCTGTGCCCTGTCACAGTGTCCTAGGTTATAGTGTAAGATGTTACCAAAAGTATGTATTCTCTTATCATCTTCTCAAGCTGTTAAAGTGGGTGGGGCAGTGCTGTTGTCTCCTTCCATGACTCATCCCTGATAACTCTGGCTGGGAGCTATCTCTGTTTAATGGGCAATTAAGGGCTCACTGCATGACTCATAGAATTACATCAGTCCATTGTGAGACGCTCCGCCTGGGGGAGGAGCCAAGCATTCCCACCGGGATATAATCTGGGGTTTGGAACATACTCAGCCTATACCTAGGGAGTTCCCAGAGTATGTAGAGCTACATAACCACCACTGGACCTTCAGGGGAGGATGAGACTCTTCTACAGGATCACTGCTTCAACAGAACTGTACCTATCACTTCAAAGAGTGCTGCAGCCACCCCTTAATCGGACTGGTACCACCACCCTGCCTGACAGGGTGTCAGGTCACATCTTGACTCTGTCAGGTTAAACTGGTGTTTCTGTATTATTGTCTTCTAATATATACTAATAGAGAACTGTTATTCCTATTTCTCATGTAGTTGTCTGAAAGCCCCTTAATTTCAAAATTATAATAATTTGGAGGGGAGTGGCTTACATTTTCCATTCCAAGGGAGGCTCCTGCTTTCCTTAGCAAACACTTTTCTTTCAAACCAAGGCACACAGGGAACAGGCTCCCCTCCATGCACAGGTGCTCTCTCAGAAAGACAGGACACAAACCCTGGTCTTCTACCTTCCTGCTTTTAGATCTTTTGGATGAGATCTTCCCAAGATTCCTACACAGTGTGCATGTCACTGGAACTGTTCCACAAGAACTAAACCTGCCACATTAGGGCCTGTAAATGTGTTTTATCTTTTGGCAAGTACCAGTGATACAAGCTGAGTAACTTGCTCATATTTTAAGATTCCAACAACATGTTCAGATATAATGGTGAAAAATAAAAAAAATAAAGTACCACCAAAAAAGCACCTTACAGGAGTTCTGTTCCCC
Source organism: Lanius collurio (assembly GCA_020086605.1). NCBI lineage: Eukaryota > Metazoa > Chordata > Aves > Passeriformes > Laniidae > Lanius > Lanius collurio. The sequence goes on from JACBWW010000004.1 coordinate 42,052,420, forward strand.
AGGACCCACAGCCTGGCTGCAGCACAGTGTGAAGTTTGAGCAGGCACATGCACAGCACAAGTCCAACCAAGTAGTTTTACACAGTACTCTGAAATACATCCTAAGTACTCTTTGTTTTCATTGGGGAAAGCAGGAATAAGAATTTAAAAGCTACCTTTCCTTAGTACTGGTGGATGGACATTTCCACTGTTGTATAACAAAATCACTCCTGACAGAAATAGCAACTCTCTGCTAATATACTTGGCTACAGCACATTTAATTTATGTTCATTCCTAAGCCTTGGCATGGAGGTTGTCGCTTAAGAGAGTCCAGTTAAAACACTTGGCTGTGGTGTTCACCCTGGATGTGACAAAGGATTTGTTTCTATCTACAACAGCCTTTGCTGAAGACTTCTCGGCTTTGGATGCACTCAACCCACACCAGCCCCAACTTCTGCACATGTGCTAAACTCAGGTCTGCCTTCAAAAAAGAAAATTCATGTCTCAGATACCCTCTGAATTAATTGGCTTTGGGGATGTTCTTGAGAGATGCCCAGTGGAGTTGGGTGTTGAGTTTTCCTGGCACGGCCCTCTCCTACTCTGAGCTCATCCCCTCCCTTGCCAAACCTGATTCAGAAGCACCTCCAGAAGAGTTTCCAGAGGCCCATCTCCTTGAAGCTGTCTTCTCCTAAGGTTTTCTCAATGTGTGCAGGTAGGTGAGGCTGCAAAGGCTCTTTACAGCTGACAGCTTTTTTTTTTTGTAAAATGAGGTATCTGGGGTCACACAGCATTTAAAAAAAAAGCCAGTGTGCTTGTATAAATTCTGGAGAATCGTACGTTGCAGGGCTAGTGGTTTGTAGAGCAATTGCTAATCTTGTGGAGAGAAGAGCTTTGTGATTTATCTTTTTTTTTTTTTTTTTTTTAACTGCCACCATGTTCTTGCTGCTGCTTTGTCTTGGCACAGAGAGCATGAAAGACTTTTTGACAGCAAAGACATGTTTCAGCCATACTCATTTGAGCACACAGAGGTCTCAGCTTGTTCTCCAGACATGTTCTGGGTCATATACCCTGGTCTTAACCAGGCTTTGAGGATGTGCATATACATGAAGGATTGTGATCAGGTGTTGGGTCACTTCGGTAATACTATCCAGGGGCAAGCTGGGTGGAAATTCCAGAGGGATCACCTCCTGGACACATTAAATGCTGAAGGCCTGGGCACAGACTAGCGCTGGTCAGAGGTGTTCACTTTTCAGAGGGCTGCCAACTCAGCCTGGGGTCATGGAGAAAGAGCCACACTGTGGAAGAGTCCAAGGCTTCTGGCCCTGGGCAGAAGTGAGAAAAGCTCCTGAGAGGCTTGTGCCCAGGACCGAGCTGGGAACTGAGTGATCCTAACCCTGGCTTATGAACACAGACTCTCCATCACTGGAGACTGACGCCCCTGTGTGCTACTATGGTCAGAAGGGGCTTCATCCAGAGGAGTTTTCTGGTTTTTGCCTTCTCCCTGAAGCCTCTCTTCACCCTTTATGTTTTCATTGTGAAATGCTGCCTTTCCTCCAGGCTCCAGCTTTCAGTGAGTTGCAAATTCTTCCAGAATCCCACACCAAAGAGTGTCCCTTTGGAGTGGAAGGGATCATTAAAATGCCTTGTTTCTCTTCAACACCACTGTTTATATCAAAAGCAGCCATGTGTGAGTACTTATGTGTGTCCATTGGAAGTTGTTCTGTTCCTATGGGCACTTGTCCAAACCTGGTGAGTATAAAAGTGAAGTGCATGAAGAGAAGGGTGGGGATGTGGTGTCCATAGTCCTGCAGTGTGGCAAGATACTCTGGTCACTCTTCTTAGCATGTTGCTCGTGCAGCTGGAGAGATGAGCTTTCATGATCTCATCAGTCCTTTCCTTTCTACTGTTTGGCAGATGGAAGAGGCTGAGAGCAGAGGGGCAGTCCACAACATGGGGTTCCTGATGCAGGCCCATAGATCCAGTCCCACCTCTGCTTCTCCCCTGCCTTCTCCAGCACACTCCCCATTCAAGGCCAAGCTCTTCAGTCACTTGTCCCTCTTTTGCTGCTGTTGTGGGGCTCTGAGCCCTATTCCAGCCCCCTGCACCACACGCCAGCTCCAAGAAATCCCTCAGGGGGAACTGGGAGAAAAAGCCACATCCCAAGGAGCCCACTGGTCAGAAACCTGTGTGTTTCCCCTTCACAGGACCCATCATCACTCAGATAACTGACTGCATCCACGTGGGGAACATCGGCAGTGGGCAGGGGCTGTGCATGCACGGCACTGACAGCTTCATCAGTGACACCTTGACTGACATGAGCTGCCTGCCCAGCGACGGCAGCCTGAGTGTCATCCCCTACACTGCCACAGGGAGGGTTCAGCACACGCCTCAATGGGGATTGTCATGGAATGGGGCAGCCCTGCTTCTGGGACACTGATGAGTGCATCGAGGTCTCACTGGAGAAAGGGAATTGTGTCCTCATCCACAGCTGGGATGGCTTCTCCTAGGATACCACTTGCATCATTGTGTAGCTGATGGTCAAACACAGCACAAAGCTGCTGTCAGCTTATGCGTTCGTGAGGTATCTGCTGAACACTGAGGAGTGTTGCCAGGACCTGCTGGTGGGTTTGGAACCTGAGGGCATGAACATCATGTGCCCAAAGCATTCCCTGGAGCTATGTGGACAGGGTGGCTGTGTTGGTTGGCAGCAGCCCTGAATAGGAAAACCCAAAAAACTTAACCCCATTTCATGGGCAAGTGAGGTGACTGTTGCTGTGGGGTGTAGGACAGGACTGGCACAAGATGTGAAAGTAATGGCCTTCCTTTGGAGAGTTCCTAGTGGCTGGTGTCAGCAGAAGTAGAGCATGAGGAGCTCTTTTGGGCATACATTGGAGGGAGCAGGTATGTCCTGGGCAGGATGGCAGCCGTGTGCTTTGCTTTGGTCCAGTGATTTTGGGAAAGCAAAGAGCAGTCAGATACAGGTTTCCCTGGTGATATTGCCTGAACTTTTACCATGATTACAAGTGCTGCTGAGAAGAAGGCTTGTGTTTTGCTAACGGTGTTATCCTTGGAAATAAGACATAGTGTCGTCTGGTGTCACGTCCCTCCATAGTGCCTGTCCACTTGATGCTTGTGGGATGTTGAAGAGAAGGTGTAAAGGTGTAGGAGAGTGCCATGAGGGACATCTTGCATGGATTCATCAGCCTCATCCTTCCAATGCATGGTGATTCTGTGCAGAAGCCTGGCCCAAAAGAGCCACACCTGAGTCTCTAAAACATTGTGCAGAACCTCCTGTCTTTGACAGGTCTTCCATCTGTTGGACCTTGCAGGATGGTGGAAGTGCTTTGGGAATGGTGGCCCACACCAGTGATGCATTCCCCTAGCCCAAGTGGTGGGAAATGAGGGAAGGGAACAAGGTCAGATGCTCCATAGGAAAGTATCCAAGTATGAACAGTGCATCCATTCTGGCCCCTGTGGAATACCCTCCCTTACACCTAATATTCACAGAGCCAAACACCTCTCTGAAGAATGTCCTGGAGCTTCCTTATGCCTTCCTTGAGCTTTTCTGCAAGAAACTTGTTCCTTCATCACTCAAACATTTACATAATTCCTTTGGAAACTTCTGTCTTTCCTAATGTTAACCATAGCTTCTAACTTTGAAACAGATTTGTTTTTCCGTTCTTCCTTGTGCTCACAGGGTTTCTTCCTTGTCCTCACTGGGTTTCTTCCTTGTGGCATTTAGGTCTGGTGCCTCTTTCTTTTGCTGGGAGAGTTGCCCTACAGCTTAACCTCTGTGCAAGGCAGCTCCATGGAAAGCCTTCTGCAGACTTGGAGGCTCGACCTGCTAATCCTATCAAGCTGTCTTGACACCTCACCATCCACTCCTCCTGTATCCTACAAACACATCTGTCGGCCAATATTTTGTTCATGGGACTCCTTTCTTTGAACTTCTTTCTTCCAGCATATCAGGCCAATACTTTCCTGTCACAAGGTGAAAACCACACTCTTGAATTTTGAGTAGATCTCTTTTGCTGTCCTGCATGCCTGGGCTCCAGGAGGTTCAGAACACCTTCACATTGATGAAGGAAACTCCCTGGCTGTGGGGAATTTTGAATGGAGGACTCCCCCCATTTTAATTCCTCCACCAAGAGCTGAGCTGCTCTCTGGAGGACTGAGGGGCCAGCAGTGGCCAGAATGTGTAGCTGCAGCATTTCAAAGGGACAAACCACAAGTGGACCCAGCCTTACCCACGCTGTTTCCCCCTCCTCAATGTGCTACCACAGCAAACCCCTGCAAGACACCAGCCCCATCCCAAGGACTTGCTCTTCCTTCAGCAGTGTCTGCAGCATTACTTGCATGGTGCTGAGGGTGGTGAAACAGGAAGCCTGCAGCAAGGGATTTGCCTCTATCTATATAATGTCTGGGAGTCGCATGGAAAGTATTGTCAGGGCCATGTCTGAATCAGCCTAAAAAATCCCAGCTGGAAGAGGAGGGAGCGCCTGGCCTGGGGGAGGAGAGCAGGAGCTGTTTGGGTCCCTGTCTCCATGGGATCCCCTACACACACACACACACTACATGTGCGGTGACTAGGGCTAGGGAATATTTCCAGCTACGTTTCCACCTGCTTCTCCTTCAGATCCATGGAGATATGGGTCTGGGTCATCCCACGGAGGGGATTACCCTTCTTGCTGTCAGCATGGGGCTGCTCTCCCATGCTCTGCTGCTTCTGCCCAGCCCCTGGCTTGGGGCTGCCTGCAGCAACTCCACAGACTGTTTTTCAAAGAAACGGAGTTGTGCTAAAATATTTCACACAGGGAAGAGCTGAAAGTATTTCCTGTGTGAGGGAAATAAGTGAGGTTAAAAAAGCTAGTGCTGGATGGCTTATTAAGGGATATGCATATGCTGTCGGCAGTGGATATTTGGGGTGCAAACTCTTTTGTCTCTTCCTTCCTGAAGGGCAGAGCTGCTCCCAAGCCCTTGGAGGCAAATTGAGTCATGTCCTTGTCTGTGGATAAGTCACTCTGTGTATCCAAGGGGAAATTTTAATTAGAGGCCTTGCAGATGGATGGCTGTGTGCAGGGAGCCTGGTCTCCCCACAGATTTGAAGCCGTATCTATTGTGACTGGTTGGTGGCAGGAGGAGGGAGAGGAAGGCTCCCTCCTTGGCACTTCTGAGGAAAAACACCTCCCCAGCTCCTCCAGACCCCATGGGTAGAAGATGTTCTCCTCCTCCCCACCCCTCCTTCCCTGGGGGCTGCCCTCTCCTGTTTTCCTGCTGGCCTGGCCTGCCCCAGCCAAGGGAGGTGCACAGGGGACTCTTGCACATCATTGGTCTGAGAAGGTCTCCATGCCCTTAAAGAGAAGGTGGATTTTCTGCTGAGCCACCCGAGAAGCCCTTTTATACCTCCTTACTCAGCCAGCTGCCTGAGGCTCGTCTGTCCATCCTGTCCAGCCAGCACGACTCTGATTTTCTCCTCCGGACTTGGGTGAGCCTTTTTGCATGTCTCCTATTGACCCATCTTGCTCTTAGGGAATGATGGGGGAGCAGATTTGCTTATCTGAGTATTAGGGAGATAAATATCAGGTGGGGGTGGCCTGCTGGGAGAAACAGGGGTGCTAATAAAACTTCCTCCATCCTTTGCTTGTCGGAGAGGGTCTGTGCACTGGAAAAGTTCCCTCTCTCTCTTCCAATGAGCTTTTTTCTTTTTGATTTCATACTTTCCCCTCTCTTGGCTGGTTCTGCTCTCAGTTTCAGTGGCGAGCGCAAGTGGAGCCTAACGTTGACCTCCCCAGGGTCGTAGGATTCAGGAGCCTTGCCTGCGGTGACTCGGCTCCCTGCTTACACCCCCTTCCTCCAGTTCCCTACCCTGCCCTTGCAGTGCCTTTCTCCCCAAAAACACCCTTGGACAGGCACCGGCATCGAAATTTATGGTGTCCTCCCGGCAGAACAGGTGATTCAAGCCCAGGTCGCGGGCAGCGAGCCACAGCCTGGCGTTGTCCCCTTGGTTGCCCGGCGTGGCTGCGGCCGAAGCGGGAGCGTGTGCTTGCGGGGCAGGGATGTCAGTAAAAATAGCCGGCGTTCCTCGGCCGCCCCGGCCTCAGCTGCAGCTCGGCCACCTGCGCGGCTTGTGCTCCGCATCGCTCCGACCTCCCTGAGTCACGGGGGCTGGCACCGCGGAGAGCCTGCCGTCCCAGGAGACAGCTGCAGCTCCTTCTGCAGCTCCCTGGCCATTTTTAGAAGCACTTTCCCCCCCCTCCTCTCTGAAGTAATGTGATGGGCCTGCACATTTTCCAGGATAAAGTTTCCTTGTCCCTGCAAGCCGTGCCTCCTGCCTCGGGCATGAGCCCCCGTTAACGCTTCCCCTCCTGACAGAGCCTCCCAGGTCTGCAGAGGGCTGCTTTTGGGGGCCTTGTCTGCCCTGCAGAGGACTGGCTTGGGAGATGCAAGCAGCAGATATTGCTCTGCTAGAGAAGTAACATTCTATTTGTGTGGAAATCATTCACAGCAAAGGAGAGGTGCTCTTCCATCTCTTCCCTAATACGCTGCGTTGTACGTGTAATATTTCCACGTAAAGCAAATGCAAGGAATTGTCTGGGGAATTTTTTCGTGCCTATATCAACTCAACCACAATTTCCAACCCTGCTCTACATCACCTGTGCTGAGGTTGCTGCAACAAGCTCCCCTGTCCCACAGAATGTGTGCATACACTGGCAGCAGCACCCTCTGAAGTCCTTCCTTGTCACCTGGGGTCACTGCCAACCCTTTGTAGGCTTTGAGATATTTCTTGTTTATGAAGTGAAGTAAGGTTGAATGGCAAAGTGAAGCAGTAAACAGAAAAAAAGCTTTTGCCTTTTCTTCCTTCATTGAATAAACTGGTTTTCTGGGGGTCAAACAAGAAGGATACCTCCAGGAATCACTGACACAGATCTCCCTTTTTCTGGCTCAGCCCCATTTAGTCTTTTCCAGAAGTCCCTTGATGCTAAGATTTGTGTTGCTATGAGGAGATGTTTGCCTCGTCTACAAACTTCAGCCTAGTTCCCTATATGATGAAAACTTGGTGAAGTTGGGAAACAGGAACAGACCTGTTCCTCATTTTATTTTCTAGAGGAGTCTTGTTTTGTTTTTAAACTCAAGAAAGTGACCACCAGCACCAATAGTTATGAACTTTTTTCCTTGGTTTTCATTTCAGGCTCACAACCATCTAAACCAAGATGTCTGAGTAAGTTCCCATTTTTCTGTCTCTAATATATTGTTGGCATTTAAAAACTTTTGTTCAACCATCAACTTTTTATGCTTGTTAAAATTCTTCTGCTTGTTTTCAGTTAGGATGCTAACTAACTGCCTTTTTTTCCTTTTTCCCCTTTCTCTTCCCTCCTTTCCATCTGCTTTTCCTGAACAGTGAAGAGGTAAGTGTGTTTTGCTGGGGTTTTCCCTGTAGCGATGCTCGTGGCAGCAGTCCTGGCTTCACTGTTCCTCCCTAGGAAAATCAGCTGCTGGTGGTGTGTGGGGGAGGAATGGCTTTTGGTTATTTTCTTGCTGACTCCTCCTGGTAAACACGTGAAGGAGAAGAAAAATCCCTTTTGAAAGACGTTTTTTTGGTCTCCTGGCTTGGAGTTAAGATGCTTTTTTCCCTCCATTCCTGCTTCCCCAGCCGGCCACGAGATGGTGCTGGGAAGGCAGTGGTCCAGAGCCGCCTGTCCTCCATCATCCATCCACCATCCCGCCCTTGGCCTAGCATCCCATCCTCTCCTCCTTCCCCACGTCTAGCCCTTCATTTTCTACACACTGAGCGCTGAAAAATCACTTCTCAGAGACAATCCAAGGAGACCTGGATCCAGGGTAGTGTGAGCAGGGTGGAGGTTGCATTCTTAGCAAGTTTTCCCTGCTTCTGGCAGAGCCAGGTGGGGCTGAGGGAGTCTGGAAAAATGCAAGGGAAGGTGTGGGAGGATTGTTCGTGGCTTTGTCACTCCACATTTCCTCTTAGCAAATTGCTCCATCCTTCATTTCTGCAACTCCCCATATGTCTGAAACACCACAAGATCCAGCTTGTTCTCACTGAGGGAAAAGAGGATGTCAGGGACACATAGAAATGCCACAAAATGGTCCTGATATCCAACACATTCTTTTACTCCCCATCAAACCCAGACCTCACAGAAAAGGCTGTGAGGACACTCTTTGCTAAGGTACCAGTTTTCAGATGGAGAATAAGCTCTGGACTAACAGCCCTCAAGGAGTCTGATGATCTGATTGTTAATGGTGTGCTGCATCTCTGAGCATGGTGCCTTTTCTCTGCAGAGCCCTCCAGCCCTGTCAGGAGGGCCTTGGCACCATTTGCATATGTAAGACATGTCATATTTTGTTACATTTCACTCTGCACTTCCTTATCCACTTCCTTCTGTATGCAGCACAGACCCACACCAAGTGCTGCTTTCTACTCCCTGCCCCTCAGCATATCAGATGTGTTTCCCCTGGGCCAGCCCAACTCAGCCATGCCCTGTCTTCTGGGTGAAATGCTCAGGAAACAGCTGAAATGCAGAAGTTGTTATTTTTTTATAAATAAAAAACCCCCTGTTGCTGCTGGTCCAGCATGACAAGTACAGAAGGGCAGCCTGTGGTTGTGTCTGTCCTCCATCTGTGATGAGCCCCTGCTTCAGTATCACTTGTGCTGGGTCTCTTCAGCTTCAAGAAATTACACAGCTTTCATGTTTTCACCTGTCTGGCTGTCCTTGTCACCAAAATGTCAGAAGGACACATGCCCTGGACTGCTCAGAAAGACATCCCACAGCTCCTGAGTGCCCAGGAACATGGGGGTCATTAGCTTGAGCACAAAGTAAAACACATCTGAGTGAAGAGGAAATTAGAGAAAAGGCTAAAAAGTCCGAAGAAGACAAGTTTGAAGCCATGTTTTATGTATTTACTTTCAAGTTCATCATCCTTGTTATCTTTTCCTGAGGGACTTTGTAGGTTGTAGCTACCTGAGGTGGGCAAATCTGGCTTCAGCAGGGAGCCTCTTTCTTGAGGGCTGCTGGTTTGGGGACTAACTGTATGCCAAGTTGTCCATCCTGGCTGGAGCCGTCTTGCAGGTCCTTGGTGGACTGTGGCATTGCATGGGAAAGGGCAATGGAAAGGGGAATGGGCACCTGATAACCTGCTTTTCTCTTGTTTCTTCCACTTGCAGAAAAGGAGGAGGGCAGCCACTGCCCGTCGGCAGCACCTGAAGGTACGTGGCACTGCTGTGGTTGTGTGATGTGTGTCCCGACCTTCCCATCCCCCATCCCAAGCTAGCCAGCTCTCAGCACTCTGCCTACCAGAAGAGGCCATGATGCACAACGTGGGAGCCTCCCACCCCACTTACTGGGTCTCCACCATGTCCCTTGCTTGGAAATGGTGGTATTGATGGGAACTCCCCAAGCTGCCTCTCCATCAGGACTCCCCCTCCCCTGACAACCCCCCTGCCCTCCTCCCTTGCCTCCACCCTGCGCTGACCCTTCTCCTGATGCCTTCCAGAGTGCTATGCTCCAGCTTGCTGCCACTGAAATAGAAAAGGAAGCAGCTGCTAAAGAAGTGGAAAAGCAAAACTACCTGGCAGAACATTGCCCTCCTCTGTCGCTCCCAGGATCCATGCAGGAACTTCAGGTACAGGCTTCTTTAACCCTCTCAGTGCTGGAGCAGAAAAGATTTGACTCCATCAGTCAGCCTGGTGGATCTAGACTGGCCTTCCCATCTTAACCCTCTTCTCACCTTTGTTGCCCTGGAGCCAGATGGACATGCAGCTGGCTTGAGAGGCAGATGGGGTCTCACTACAAAAAAAAAGAATCTGGCTGGCAGGAAAGGTGTGTTTTAAATGTTGAAGCAGCGTTTGAATGAAGCCAATAGCACGGAGATTAGGAGCTGGCTGACAAGCCACTCTTCACCTCAATCCCATCTAGTCTTCTGGACTGAGGGCTTTCAGAGGCAGAGCGGTCAGAAGAGAGGAATTGTGTGTGTGGGTCCTAGCAGTCAACACCCCTCTCTGCTTTCCTCCCAGGAGCTGTGCAAAAAGCTTCATGCCAAGATAGAGTCAGTGGATGAGGAGAGGTATGACACAGAGGTGAAGCTACAGAAGACTACCAAGGAGGTGAGTTCACCCTGGAGCCATCCTTCAGGGGAGTCTTCAGCCTGTTCCTCATGCCTTGTGAAAACCATGCTCTGCTCTCTCTCTGCCCCCCCCCTCATTTCATCCACCCCAGCTGGAAGACTTGAGCCAGAAACTCTTTGACCTGCGTGGCAAGTTCAAGCGGCCGCCACTGCGCAGAGTGCGCATGTCTGCTGACGCGATGCTGCGGGCCCTGCTGGGCTCCAAGCACAAGGTCTGCATGGACCTCCGAGCCAACCTGAAGCAAGTGAAGAAGGAGGACACTGAGAAGGTATCCTTCCCTCTTCCCTTTTCCCTTACAGGAATTGGCCCCCAGCCTTCAGGGCTCACACCTCCCTGTATGATAGACAGGGTTGAAAATTATTCTTTCTCCATAATGTTCTTCTTCTTGCTCAGTATTTCCTCCTCTGTCACCTGGGATGTTGAAACAGGAGGGTCCAGCCCAGAAAGATGTATAGCATGGGTGGAACTGGGTTCCTCTAGCTGACGTGGGGGTTTCCATGGGTGGACTGGTGTGGGGCCCAGGCCGGATGGGTTCTTACCCTGGGGGGCACCATTCGCACCAACACAACCATCCCTCCCCCAGGAGAAGGATCTCCGTGATGTCGGTGACTGGAGGAAGAACATTGAGGAGAAGTCTGGCATGGAGGGCAGAAAGAAGATGTTTGAGGCTGGCGAGTCCTAAGCACCTACGTCTCCACACCGCTCTCCTCTTCCCGCTGCCCCCGCTGCCCCGCCGGGCTCAGGGGCACTGACTGGGTGCCATTTCTCTCTAGTTTGGCAAAGAGCTGCATCGTGGCAGCAGTGATGTAAATAAAGCTTTGGTGGGAGAGGTGGGTGTTGCCTGCCTGGGTGGCCAGACCCCAACTCATGCCATGGTGCCAGCAGAGACTGCCTTACTGTGAGAGTCCTGGTGGGGATGGGGAAGCTTTGGCAGAGGCTGTGCTGAGGGGATGAGGGACCTCTCTGCTGTTGGTCCCACTCCAAAGCTGCAGATACTCACACCTTTCCCTAGAGGTGAAGAGACAAAGAGATAACAGTCCAAGACCCAGGAGGTGTTGCAGAACCTCAACCCATGATGGCATCAGCAGGAAGTTGTGGGGAAGAGCTGGGAGAGGGGAAGAGGAGTGGCATCTGCAGGGCAGAAGCAGACCCTTTGGCTCCAGTGGGATTTGGGATGTGCAAAGTCAGGACAACCTTGGCAGCGCCTGTGGCAGCACCCTGGAACTGGTACAGTGTAGGGTGCTGTGGTTTAGAGATGATGGCTGTCACCAGAGGGGCATGGGCAGCTGGTGGGGCAGGGGGCCACTCCTCTCCCTGCCATGGTGGGAATGTCCATGCTGCCCACTTTTCTTTTGGGTTAGCCCAGCACTTCCAAATTTCTAGCTGCTGACAAGTAAAATCTTAAATCAGTCTCAATGGTTTTTAGAAAAACAACAAAACAAAAAAAAGCCCCAAATTCACCTTCCTTCTACCCTCTCCCATCCCCCCAAAACCTCAGCCCATGAAGTTTCCGGCACAGCTCACTTCTGCTGAGCACAGGAAAAGCGAAAACAGTGGCAGCACCCTGGTGCTTGAGCTGTCTGTGTGGCCGCCGTGCCAGCCAGGGGAGAAGATGTCAGACTCAGAGGGGTGCCAGGAGGGTGCAGATGGAGTGAGCCAAGTGGGAGATGAATCCCCTGGGGAGAATGAGAGGTGAGACCTGGGGACAACACAGCTGCCTTCCAGTCCTGGGATACTGGGAAGCTGGGAAACTGGGAGGGCATGGTGGGAGAGGAGGATGTGCAGCTAGAACAATGATGAACCAAGAGGCTGGAGTGGGTCAAATGTTCCATCAGGCTTTTGACAAGCTTCTCCAGCTAGAAGGAGAGTTAGATTTTCTAAAGGTCTCATCCTCTTTGAACTTCAAAGCTCTTGGGAGGGGGTTGATCGAGTGGGGAACACCAGCTCCAGGAGCTCAAGTGAGGGGTCTGGTGACCTAGAGCTGCTCTGTGGCTGAAATCGGCCCCATCTCTAAGACCTTTTTAATGTGGAGATCAGCTGCCTCCTCTTCTTGATGGGCACGTCTGATTTCTTGCTGCATCCCCTACATCTCCAGCTGAATTAACCTGGCAATGTTTCAGGCTGTCTGCTATTAAGTTATATATCTCCCTGTGCCTCTGCTCTGCTTTATTGCTTTATCAGCAGAGACTGTAAAATTTGGGGTCTCTTCACTTGAATACAGACAGCTTTCCATGGGGGCTAAAAGAAGACAGATCAGTAGCAGAGACCACATCTGTCTGTGGTGGAGGCAGACAGATAAGCTCGGCCAAAGTGCATCACCCAGAAGTATGGGAGATTTGGACTGGGTTCAGGCTGAGCAATCCAGGGAGCTTAGGAAGTTGCCTGATTTTTCACCTCCAGCTTCAAAGCTTGCATTAGCATTTCTCCCCAAGGCTTCAGAGAGCCTGCAAAGCTAATGTTGACAGAAAAAAAAAACCTTGAGTGACAATGAGAGGAGAAAGGTGTGTCATCGCCTGTCATCAGTGGTTGCAGTAAGTGCTTCGGCTGACACCTGACAGCAATTAGCCTTGGCTGAAGATTTGACTGGAAGCTTCAAAAGGTGCTGGAAGGCTCCGTACATGACTTGCTGCTGAAACAAAGGGGAAGCTTTGGCTGCTGGGGGAGCACAGGGGTTTCCTCAGCACTGAGATGGATGTGATACCCAGCATTGTCCCTGCCTGGCTGTGTCTCTGCTGCAGGCTCAGCTCACCTTGAGCAGCAAGGAGCAGGTGTTATGTTTGTCCAAGGCAAGCAAGGCTTCTTGCTCCCCTCTTTCTGCAGTATGTGCAGGTACCTTGGCGCAGGCAGGGCCAGTGGTGGGGTCTGTTGGTGGGGCTGGGTAAGCTTGTTCCCTTTTCTGTTTCCGGCTGGAGTTTCAGCTAAATAAAAGGCTGTCTGGAGGAGTCTGTTCTGTTGCACTCAGACCCTTACAGCCTTGTTTAGAAAGAGTGTGAACACTAACAGCAGAGTGGCATATCCCTTCCTCTCTAGCTGTGTTTTAGAATCTTAATGAAATATGAAACTTGATGGCAAAAATTGTGAGCAGAAATGAGTTCCTCTTTGTTTTAAAAATATGAAGAATAACTTTCCCTTACAATTTGTGTAATAGTTTCATGTGCAGCTCTAAACTTCTCTTGCTTTTCCTTGTGCATTTAAATGTTTGCTAGACTCTGGTGATTTCCACTCCCAAAATGGAGGAAGGAAGTGCTTACTTGCTGTTTTGGGTCTACCTTTTCTCACCCTGTGGCTAGCTTATCTCCCTGATCTCCTCTCCCGAACAAAAAAGCTCTTTTCAAGCTGACCCATGCATGGATGGGGGCAGGATGAGGTTCTAAGGACAGCCTAAAGCATGATGGATGTCAGAGCAACCAATCTTGTGATGGAGCTGCCAGGAAAGTGAATCCCAAGGCTCCTGGGTGTAATGCACAGTGGGAGATGGCAGGAGAAAAGTATCAGCACTGTGTGTCCCTAAACAATGAACTTCGTCTATTTAAATGTGCCCAGAATATACAGAAGAGGAGCTTGCATTAGAAAATATCCTAGAAATCTTAATTTGAACATAGGCTGGTCTGTTCCCTCATGCAAATTGGGACATACTGGCAAAGTCCTGCTGATGCTGGTGTAACACTGCTTAAACCAGACCAGTGTTACGCTCTCTTCTGTGAACTGGAATTGGTATATGGGAAACTGCTGTGGTGTGAGCCTTCCCAAATAAGGGAGAAGATGGGGGGAGCTCTGGGGAGGTGGCTTCTTAGGTTGTCCTGCCTCGATGGCCAGAGATTGGGAACCCTGTATGCACTGTGTCTGTTCCTCAGAGCTCTCTCCATAAAGCTCTGGAGGCTTCAGGTATCCCTTGCCCTTAGTTCCTACCCCCACAGCCATGCACATCCCTTTGGCTGTGCTCTGCAGGATATCTGTACCTGGGAGGCAGATTGGCTTTTCCCAAACTCCTCTGTCTCGGTCCTCCTGGGGCTTCCCTCCCCATGAGCTGCAGGGCAGAGAGCCCTCGGCAGCCCATGTATGGTCACTGCCTGGGGGAAAGCTCTGCTGTGCCAGCAAGCCCCAGGCTTTTCCTTGCCATGTCCTTCTCCAGCTGTCTTGAATTCTCCAGATCCTTAGACGAGTCTCAAGGGTCTTTGCTGAAATGGCTGCTGTTGCTAAGTATACCCATGGTTGGAGGGAGGTTGTTTGGGAAAGCTGATACTTGGAGAGTTTTTGGACCCCTCAGTACGCCAGATTCCTTGGGGGTAGAATGGAGGGATGGCTGATCTCTGCTCAGGAGTGCCTGGTCACAGTTTGACCCAGCTGGGCTCATCAAAGTGGAAAAATAGTAGGGAAATTAACAGGGGAGGACCAGATGGATTATTTAATGAAGCCGGGTTATACTTATGGTCTCCAAATTGGATATAGGTGCTCTGGCAGTGGCATAAGGGATAAAGAACTGTCTCTAATTATAGGAGGTATCAGGTGCCTTCACTGTCCTTTTCTCCTTGGGGAAAAAAAAATAAAAAAATTAAGCCTGCCTTGCCTTGCCTCCGAGCTTATTTTGCTATGTAAAGCTATGGGTTTGGAGGAGTGTGTCAAAGCAAGGGATTGCCCAGCAGCCTTCCTTTGAATTGCACTTTCTTTTGAAAACACTAAAGACTCTCTGCTGGCTGGAAGGCTGGCTTTCTTAAAACTCTTGATGTGAAGTCTGGCTCTGAAGCTTGTGGGAATCCCTTGCCCCTGGATTTTGTGAGGTGAACTTACTTCAGAGGGTTCAGGGCTTTTCCCCAAATCTGAAAACCTTGAGATAACGGGAAGGGCTGGCTGTGCAGAAGGGAAGTGCTTAACCCTGGCATGCCCTGGGGATCCTGGGCCCCTCTATTCTGACCCTCACTGACCTTGCTAATCCAGACTTGACGGATGCTCTGCCTGCATCCCCCTTTGCATCCGTCACCCCTGTGACCCGCATGCCCAACTGTGGGGTCTGCTTGGGGGCTGAGCTGACTCCTTGCTACTCTGGTGCTCTCCCCAGAGCTGGGCTTGCTCCCAGCTAGGCACTCATCCAGCCTGGCTGCTGCCTCTGTCAGGACACTGACTCTCATCTGGACAGACCACCTGGCCAGGAGGTGCTCTGAGACCTCGTCAGTGCCATGTTTTTGTTGGGAAAAGCTTTTTCTTTGAGGAGGGCTGGGACTGCTGGCCCAAATAAAGTTGTTGCACAGGCTCCAGGAGGCCTTGGTATGATCACCAGACTGCTGAAAGTGTAATCTGGCTCTGGCTGACTGCAAACCCGCAGTGGTGCTCAGGGGCTCACAGGGAACATCACAAGGATTTGGTGCTCTCACTTCACCCCTCACATGCAGCCCTCCTGGCACAGTCCAGCTTCACAAACCTGCCTGGGAGGGACGGTGCATGCTCACCTGGAATGGCGAGGGAGGGCTCTGCTCCCCCAGCTTGCACAGCAGCTTGGACCTCCTGTTGCTGTAGTTCCTGTTCCATTAATATGAGTCCAATAAACTCCTCATCAGGCTGAGTCTTTGGGGATTACTGAGGAGGTGCTTTGGCATCCTTTGAAGCCAAATGCATGGGGAATGGATCTTCATGGTGTGGTTCTAAAGCCAGGATGAGAAGCCTTGGGGATGTACATCAAGGAAAGGAAGACACAGGCATGTATCTGTGCAGCCTCTTTACCCAGGTTGTGTTCTGGATCATCGCCATCTGGTATGGGTCAAAAAATATGTCCTAAGAGGTGCTGCACATTCTGGGAAAGCAGCTGTCCTGCATGGCATGAATTTGGTATAATCAGTACTAGAGGAGTACCCATGGTATCACCATGCTGGGTGCTCTGTGGCTATGCCTGTGGCCTCCTGCCTCAGGGAAAGAGGATAGGTTATCTCTACTGCAAGGCTGAAGTTGAGATGTTTAAGAAGGGGAAGGGATGCCCTGACTGTAGAACTTGCCCACTGTGGGTTTGGTACCCAGAAGAGGTGGTTTCCTATTGGACCTGTGTGACATCAGCCAGGCCTTGGCAGTTGTCTTAGGTAACCCAAGGCATCCTCTCTGCTTGACACCTATGTTTAGGCACTTGAATTGCTTCCTGGTTTCCCAGTATCATCTAGGAAGCACAGGCCACTAGTGAGATTTGAGCCCAGCTCTCCTGAGGCTTGGCCAGGTATCTGGCAGTCCTCAGCCTGTCCATATGGTTCCACAGAGGCTTGGTCATGAGTGGGTTAACCAGCCCCACTTGGAGCCCATGGATATTTTCCTTGCCAGTGTATCCATCCTAACACACACCAGATGTGAGAGGCAGCTGTTGAAGTGTCTTGATCCCAGGTTTTGGCACTCAGAGTTGTCTTTCTCACAGGCAGGTCTCCAGTGGCTTTCTGGGGGCTCCACTCCTGCAGCGCCCCGTGCTCTGCAGGAGAACTTGCAGCAAGGCAGGACAGAGTAGCTTCTGTTATTTGCTACTTTAAACAAGTCCCTCCTGGGATGGGCTGCTGGGGTTGGCAGCAGAGCTCCATCTTCAGTCATACGGGGGTGTGTCAAACCCAGGGACTACACATCTCACAAGCAGTGGTGGTTCCTAGCAGCCTGGTGCATCTGGTAACTGTCCATGGGTAAAGAGGAAGATACACGAGCCAACTCAGCTGGAAATGGCAGTCAGTGGGCTTCTACTGGCTTTATTGGTGACCTGCATCCAGTGGTCTGAAAACTTGGGGCAATCTGCAGGCAACTCATCTGAGAAGTGCAAGATTCAGACTAGCTGGAGCTCAGTTTATTTGGATTTCTCTTGCTATTGCACAGACATGTAGGCCCAAATGCTTTTGTCAGTGTATGTCAGCACCACCCCTCTGCCAGCCATAAAGAAAGCTCTGCCAGTTTGCATCAGCTGGAGGTCTTCGGTTCTTTAGCTTACGTGCTCATTTTGAAAACAGATTTTGTTGTTAAGGATTCATTCCGCATCACCAAGGAAGCCTCTCTCCCAGCTCTAGGTATCTGTTGCTTGCTGCAGCTGAGTAGACAGTTTGTGCAGTGCCTTTTATCAAGTCCTTGCCAGATAGTTTGGAAAATATGATCTCTTCTTCTGTGCTTGTGCATGCTTGTGCTTTTCTGCTGCAGAAGCAGTTTCCTTTCCAGTGCAAGCTTGCTTTGGAGCCATTAGCATTGACAAACCTTGAACTATTGACAGACCCCAAACAATCACAGCTGCCAGCTATTTGGGAGGGGCAGGGTTCTCCCCCAATAAAATTGATGACAATAATAATTTCCTCTTAAAATAAGTGCTTCCTTGTAGTTGCCATGTAGCTTCCCATAACAGGCGCTGACAGCATTGTGCCCAAGCTGAGCTGTCGTGAAGGGCAGACTACTGTGATACACAGGCTGCAAGCCCCTGCTCTGGTGTTCCTGGGGCTGGCATTTGTCTCTTCTGCTGCTTCTCCATTCCAGTTGCCATCTTCCTGCATACAGCATTAGCTGCCCTGTGTGCAGAGAGGCTCCTCTGAGCTTTTTTTTGGGGTCTCGCTTTGGAGCGTTAATGACTGTCTTCCCCCTTGACGTAGCCACGTGTCCTTCAAGCTTTTTGGATACATGAAGATACTTTGGTGAGCCCTTTCAAAACAGCTTCTGTCTTTTGCCCAGCTTCGAGAGGCAAGCATGGATGGATATGGGCAAGCTGATATTAGATACCTTTCCCCAGGACAAGAAGCAACTTGAAGTGAGGGATGCAGGATCTCTCACATGGCGCTTGGGAGTTCCTTCTTAGCCATTTAGTCTCCCCTGACCCCAGCTGGAGTAACAGCCAGGCAGTGTAAAGCGGAGATTAATGGTTGCTAAAACTGCTTATGTTGCACAACACGGTGCTGCATCAGAGCCTGAAGCCAGCTGCAGATGAGCTAATGAGTTTATATTGGGCAGAAGCTGTATTTTACTTCTTGAAAGCTGTGTGGTCAGCTGAGCAGCATGGCTCAACACAGGCTGCACTCGTGCAGTGGAACTCACCTACAAGCCCATCCACAAAACCTGCTGCGTGGCTTTGGGGAATGCTTAAACACGCCACACAGATGCCACCTGGTGAAGGAAGGTGGTGCCTCTGTTACTGGTTGTGCACCTCTTACATCCAACACGGGAGATGCTGGAAATGTCGTCAGCTGCCCAGTGTCCATCTAATCCACCTAGTCAGAGCAAAGACCATTTGTTTTAAACAGACATTTAAAATTCAAATTCATTCAGCAGCTTTCCAAACCTTGGTGAGCAGAGACTTGTGACAAAGCAATGGGATGCTATAAAAAGGCCTTTTTTCAGACTTTTCCTACAGTGTCTGCTGGGGGAAGGCAACCTCTTGGCAGCAGCTGCCTATATCTTATCCATCCTGGCTGGAGCCCTTTGTCCTGCTTCTTGGTCTTTCGGTAGACAAGCATCCCTAAGAGATGGAGCCTGTCTCCTCAGGGCCAATAGTTCTCTTGTCCTGTAATGACCCTCCTGTGTGGGATGGGAGTGTCTTATCTGTGGCCATTGTTTTGTCTTCCTGTCTCTTTCCCAATGGCTTTGTTGATTTAACATAATATATAGATAGCAGTGCACAGTATCAGTAATGATGTGGGCTCGACATGCTGGACCAGCTGCACTCCTCCAGGGCTTGGCTGAGTCACTGCCTTAGCCCTGGTCTGGGAAACCCAGATAGTGGCTTACTGCGGTGGCTCAGGTGGTCTCTTGCTGTTTGCACAGCCCTTGGTGCAACGGGGGCTCAGATTTCCTTTAACTGTGCTGGGCTGCCCTGTCAATGCTTCTCTCCTCCTGTTTTTTAAAATCCATCCTTTGTCCTTGTGTCTATCACCCCTGCAGCAAAAGCATCTTCTCTTACAAGGATTGTAAGCCTCCCCTCTCACTGGTAAATGAAGCAAACTCTTGGAATTTCAGGTTTATGGATGTACCCCTTAAGTTCCCCAGGGAGTGTCCCTTTTCCATTCTGTGTGAGGGTGAGAGGTAGTGGTGGGGTGGAGGAAGAAGGATGCTCCTTCTAGATCCGGCTTCTGATTTCCTCTCATTTCTGCCTCTTTGGATATCATAGGAAGAAAGTCAGCATTGATCTCATGCCAAATACTTCAGACTTAGTATGACAGTGTTTGCTGGCTGTTTAGACCCGCAATTAAACATGTTTTTCATGGTGCTCCTTTGAGCGCATGGGCCTGGCAACAACTCTGAGCCAAGAGAACTCCCGCCCTCCCTAAACACCCCTGGGGTTGTGTATTGGCTTGGGAATATCCTCTCCTGACTCATGGCCAGGACAGAGGAAGGCTTGCTGGGGACCATCACTGAGACTGGACTCCTTGCCCTGCACCCTGAGTTAATTGCAGAGGTGAGGTGCCCTGCCCTCCTGGCAGCACACTTTGGTGCTTGTGAAGAGCTGTTCTGGTGGGAAGGAGACAATGTGCTGTTTTTGGCTGCTAGTCCTGCTGTTTCCTTGGGATTATCTCTTGATTGCCTGTCTTGGTCTCTGTATTTGGCTGCCTGAAAGTGAGTGCTGGCAGAGTAAACTGGATTGAGTTAAGTGAGAATTTGGGGTGAAGGTGAGGTGGCCAAACCCTACCCCTCAGGCCAGTGTGTAAACCACACCATCTATGCAGCTGACATACCAATGGTGGGCCCTTTTCCCTGAACTGGGGCTCTCAGGGGGCTGGGCAAATGCTGATGCCTGCCAGGCTGGTTTCAAAGTGGTGGATACATGTGCCTGCTGAAGTGAGGCTGGTGGGATGTCAGGATAGGGAGAGAGGTTTGGGATGGCAGAGGGAAAGATGCAAACCAGAGATTCCCCCCCATCTGCTTCATTGTCCTAGGGGGCTGCTGGTAGAGGCACAGGGTCTCCAGCTGAGATAGGGCTCTTAGACCTTGCTGAAGATGTGAGGCTGTCCCTGTGATGAGAACATATTCTTGGGGTGGGATCCACCACTGACATGCGGGCATGGACCTCTGGAAACCATGGTGGCAGATGGTGGCACTTGTAAAGGACTGGGCCTCGCTGTGACTCTGCCTTGGGGCTTATGCTGACGCTGGTTTACATCCCAGCAGTAATGGAGCTGTATTTCCTCACTAGCAGGACTAGAGTATTTTTGTTTACTTTTTTTTTCCTCTTGACCATGTGTGAGCCTTCAACTGATTTTGCAACTAGTCCTACATAGCAGAATGATTGTGTAATTAACGGGAATGGGTGCAGCCCTATCTCTCTGGGACTCCAGCCCTCCTTCCCACAGTGATGGAGGCAGACCCACTCTCTCTCCCAGCATCTTGTCTTCTCTGCTTTCCCTGCTGCTGGGAAGAGCTTTGGGAAACTCCAGTGCCACACAGGGTGGCTGGTGCCCCAGTTCCTGGAGTGGGGTGGTGTTTTGCTGCAGAGATTTATGGTAGTTCTCCTATCTTCAACTGTGCCAAAAAATAACAGATGAATTAATTCTTTGTTTTTCTTCCTGTGTCCACTGTACTCCTACCCACTTCCTGGTGGGAGCAGAGGGTTTGTTTCTGTGAAAGAATCTGAGCAGCTGTGGGACTGATGCTGACCTTATTGCTCCTGGATACAGCGTATGATTCACACTGATGCACGTGGCAGTGAGAAGCAGGAGAGGAGAGGGGACCCAAGATGCATCTGCACTCTAAAGCTATGGTGTGGGATTTCTCCTGCACTGCTCTTTCTCTATGGGCACATCTTTTGTGGTTTTGAATAGTGGGTTTAAATGCTCCCTGCCCCACAGGAATGGGGATAGTGACTCTGTCCACGTGTCACTTAGTGCACAGCTCCCTCCCTTCTTGCAAGATGGGGGTCCTGCTCTGCTCTCCTCTCGCTGTGGTTCTGCAAAATCCTGCTGAGGAAGGATGAGTTTTCTTGTCATATTTAATATCTTTCTCAAAGATGAAAGCCAGGGAGAAGGGCAGGAAGCCTTTCCCAGAGGTCGAGTGGCCCAGCCACCTTAAAAGATTTTTCCAGGTGGAGTTCAGTACCAGGAACTTCGCTCCCTGGGAGCAACACAGAGCTCAGCCTGCTGCCTGTTGCAGTTAAGGGACACCTTTCCTCACGGCTTCACTTCTGGTGTTTCCAAGTTATCTTAGCACCTTAGACCAGTAAGAGCTAATGTCATGACCTCTCTCCGGTCCTGCATTTCATCATCCGAGCATGGTTTTTGTCAGCCCTGTTCATGGAAAGCCCCATCTCTGAGAGGCAGTCAGTCCTGGAAATGGGGTGGAAGTCTGCCAAGCGCTTTCAAGTCAAGGAGCTCATGCTGGCATCCTCTGGGAGTCAAACACAGTGTGAAGCCAAGGCTCTCTTGCTGGGGGAATTTACAGCTTTTCCCTCTGCCCATTTACACAGAGAATCTCACCTCTGATAGGTAGCAGCGTCCCTTTGCCTCCAGAAGGCTCCTGCCTTCTCCTGGTGACAGTGGCTGCATTCTTCCTTGCCTCTTCTCAGCTCCCTTGAGGATCATCTGGCATCTCTGCCTGAACAAAGAGTGCTTGCAGTGATTTCATCCAACCCCCAGTTGCTGCAGGCCCAGGGCTGTGAGTTACATCTCTGCCTGCCAGCACTCCTTCAAGTTGCATCCTTGCCTGGCTCGGACCATGGGAGTCAGTGGCAGGTTTGGGCCGATTCTCTCCAAAAAGAAAACCCTGTAGGTGCTCACTTCATTTCAACTCTGGCCAACTGTGGTGAATTTAATAGGAATGTTCACATGCTTAAACCTAATTACTCCTGCAAGCACTTGCAGGGCTAGGACAAGCTCATTTTTAGCCACAGAGATCTTTTGTGGTGGATCTCTTGCATCTTCTCACCAAATTTAGAAAGAAAAATATGCAGCGTGATATCATCTGAGCAGCCCACAGAGTGAGGCCAGAATCAATGTCTGTGCTTTGTGGTTTTTGTTGTTCATAATCACTTAGGTGATGCCTAGTAAATACCTGCAGGGAAAAAACCCAAGCTGTTTTGAAATTAAGAGACAGTGGAAAGGAGGGCAGGCACTTCCTTTTTTTTTTAAATTGAGATTTCTTGGTGTATTTCATGGGCAACTTCCCCATTTCAACTTACCAGGCATCAGGAAACATTTCTGCAGAAGTGATTGAAAGCAAACGTATAAATGAGATGAGAGGGACTGAAAGCAGAAGGAAGGTGAGGGTCTCAGCAGAGTGGTTCCATCATAACTGCTCCCATTTTGGAGAGAGCCAGAAGAATATTCCCGCTTACCTTGGGGAACACGGGCAGGCCATGCCATGAGTACCAGAATGGGCAAGTATGAGGCAGAGCTGGAACTTGCTAGGTACAAGTCCAGGCACCTGTTGGTTTGGCATGGTAGAGGATCTCTTTTCACCCAAAAAGCACACGAGGACCAGGAGATGCAGGTTAGGGAAAAAGACTCTTTTGTTTTTTCTTCCCAAGACTATTCCCATGAGGAGGTAGCATGAAGAACAACCATCTGAATGTGTGGCAGATGGGCATTTTGTTTTAGCAGGTGGCAATCTTAGTCCTTCATCAAACATTCACCCACTTCTTTAATCCCCTGAAATATCAGTATTTCATGGAGGCAAGCCAGATTTAGCCAGATTGTTTTCCTCTTGCCCAATTTGGTGGCTAGGAAAACTGAGACATGGGTGAGTTGATGACTTGGGTAGGTGAGGGGGAATGTTTGAGAGCAGGAGCAGGGTGTAAGCTGCTTGCCTGCCTGAGGCTGCAGCTCAGCGGCTTCCCCCAAAATCCAGCTGCTGTCTCCATCCCAGAACGTTATTACCTGGTGTGGCATTTCCCAGTGCAAAGCCCCTTTCGTGTTAATCTGACTCTTGGCTCACCTTCGGACGTGTGGGGACTGTTTGGAGGTGAGACCTTCATGCACGACTTCTGCTGTGAATGGAGAGGGAGTGATTTACAGCCCGTCGAGTGCAAGTTGCCAACTGGGATTTCTCCTCCCTGGTTGCTTTGTGTAATCAGAAAACAGTGTTAAAGGTGGGAAAAAAAACAGAAAAAAGAAAAGGGGGGGGCGGGAAGGAAGAGTGGGCTGGCGAAGATGAAGGAGAGAGGGAAGAGAGTTAAAGCCAGGAGAGAATCCCCCTCGCAGGGGAGTGGGGAGCGCCGGGCTTTGTGCTGCGGGGCCCGCCGGCGGCTGCGCTCCCAGAGATTCTCCCGTGACACTTCCACGAGGCAGAGGGGGAGGAGGAGGAGGAGGTAGAGGTGGAGGAGACAAGCCGGGGGTGTGGAGCAGGGGGGGCTAGCAGAAACAAAAGGAAACCAGCTGCAGAACTTCCTGAAGGCGGAGAGGGGGCCGCGGGAGCGCGCAGTGCCGGGCGGCTGCCTGCGGCGCTGGGGAGGGGGCGGCAGCGGGACCCTGCCCGCCGCGGCTCGGCCACCATGACCAGCGCGATCCTGAGGAGGAACTCCAGCAAGCAGGGCCTGCAGAACCTCATCAGGTGAGCGCCCACCTGCCCGCGGGCTCCGCTCCCGGCTCCGGCTGGATGTACCCGCGCCGAGGGGCGCGGTGGGGGACGCCGGGGGGGAGAGGGAGTGTGCGTTTCAGACCGACCGTCGTCGTGTCCCTTTAAATCGGCTGCATTTCGTCCTTACCTTGGTTTTCCAGCAGACCCGATGCATTGGAAGGAGGGATAATAGATAACCCTCCCTCTCCTCCCCAAAAGCTGTATGAGAAAAGCAGATTTGAACTTACTGATGGCTTTTCCAGGAGCTCACAACTGAAATAACTGAGCACAACTGTACTGTGACACTCACCTGAGCCGCTGGTTTCCCCTCTCCCTGCAAGGAAAGGCTCAATACGTGGCTTTTTGTGTCTCCTGAGTGCTGAACGCTTCTGCCTAGAAAAAGGATTTTTCTTTTTTCCCCGCAGGAACTGTACGCTGTGCACGCTGTGATGTGCGTTTTTAATTCAAAGATCGGTAAAGGTCTGAATTCTCCCAGGGCTGCAAGCTGACACTGCTCTTTTTTTTCGATTTAATTGATCACAATAGTGCTTTGAACCTTTCTCTCAGAGTATAATTGCCAGGGCAGGGAGGTGGATGGCTCAGTTGGGTTTATTCCCGTTTGTCAGCCAGCGCTGAGCCGGCGAGGATGGCTACATTGTCTGCTGGCTTTGGGATTCCCTGCCATGTGGTCACTGTGCTCTTCCCTGAGGGCTGAAGTTGCTGCTTCCCTCCATGGCTCTCTGGGATCCATCTCTGGATGATGGTGGTGTGCCATGCTGATGGCTCTGACTGGGCTGAAGAGAGGCACTTTAACACCTTATTTAACTGAGCAGCTGGACGGGTGAGAGGTGGAATTAGGGAGTGCTGGGCTCACATTCTGCATCTTGGGTGCCTCTTGGCTCCCTTGCGCTCGCTGTGTCTGCTGGTCTCCAGCTGAGAGGTGGAGGATGTGATGGTGGGGTTTATTTCACCAGGCGTTTTCCAGTCAATTTGGGGTCTACTTGGTTGATAATGCAGCCTCTAAACCTCATCCCTCAAATAAGTTCATTGCCTTGGAAGGGAAATGGGTGCCTGCAGCCCATCCAGTCCCAGCCCCTCTCTCCCCTTCTGGGCCCAGGCAAGTTGGCAGAAAAGCTCCCACTGGCTGCACAGGCCCCTGGGATGGGAAGTGGGCAGGAGAAGCTGACTCCTCTCTGTTCATCTTTTGTTTGTCCTGCTGGACCCATTCCCTGGTCTCAGCCTAGGGGGACTGGGATCTCAGTTACATGTCCCTGTTTCAGAACAGGGCTTTGTCAGGGGCTCACGGGGCGTAGGGAAACCTCTGTGGGTGTGCAGAAGGCAGGGACAAGGTCCGATTTGGGGCCAGCTGGTACTGAGGAGGGCCAGGCAAATGAACTGGGGTGTGAATCGCCTGCTTACAGCTGGGTGGCAATTTGTTTTGCAGGGTGACAGATGGGGGGAGCAAGGGGAAGCACATGTGCTTCATACACAGTAAAGGGGTGTCCAAAGAACTGTCCTCAGCACAGCCTAAACCAGGGTGTTTTCCTTTCCTGAACGGCATCTCCAAGTTCCTTCTGCTCTGGATAAGGGACTTTTGGTGTCCCAGAGACTCATAGGGGCTTTTTTACAAGGTGACATTTTTCCTCAGCGGGGTTATTACGCTTAACCTGATTGAGATTTAGCTTTGTGGCTGTATTTTCCAGACCTGCTTACAGATGAGGAATGGAGTGGAGTGTGAGGGATTTCCATGGTTTACACACAAAAAGCCTCCCTCATGCTCACAGGATTCAACAGCAGAACAGGCAGGATATGTTCCATACACACCATAGCTTGTTTTGCAGTTGTAGTTCTCTCCTGGAGCAGTTTCTCCCAGAGATCCTGAGATCGCCCATGGGACTGGCTCTGCAAGCCCTGCCACCTCAGCTGCAGGAAGGAGCTTCCTTAGCGAATGGCTTGAGGCTCCTGGCTTCAAGATACTTTGCTGTCAAGATTGCTGTGCTCTGCTTTTTGCTGTCCCAAGGTGACTGCAACAGAGTGGTTACGCTGTGTAGGTCCTGGGTTCTTCTGGTGTGTCCGAGTGCTTCGGAGACCTGGAGCACACAAGTGAAAACAGCTGCCCAGAGCCATGTTCATGAGCCCTGGGGATATCACTGTGGTGTCAGGATTTACCTGGCTGCCCCTGCTGCAGGACATCAGCATGGACAACCAGGCAATTACCTTCTCTGAGCATTGAGCTGCTTGCCAGCTGTCCAACAGCTGGGATAAGGGTTCCTGAGCTGAAATCAGCGTAAGTCCTGTGGATTTTGGGTTCAAGAGCTGAGTCCCATTGCTTTAAGCATCTTTCCTTGTGCTTGATGCAAAACCCCATCATTTCAGACAAAGGGGCCCATGGGTGAAGCATCACCCAAACATCAGTTCCAGGAATCAGATTTACGTGAAATGGCTTTTCCACTGACTGCTGACTGGCTTAGTCCATGCCATGCTCTGGAGTGGTTTGATGTGCGTGGGAGCACTAGGACATGTTGGAGACACCCAGAGGCCCAAGCACTGAGCCAGCACTCTGGGAAACATCTTTTACCTCGGCCCAGCCAGGAGGAGAACTGGAAAAATTAGCCCTCCTTCTTCCTCAGTGGCTTTGCAGAAGGTGCAGGCAGGGACGTTCCATTTACATCTGAAAAACTGGTGGCTGGAAAGAGCCCAGGGTTAGGCCTTGCAACTGCAGAGCACGAGTGGCTGAGTAATTACCTGGGAAAGGTATGAGAAGAATGGACAATTTCAGGGCTATCTACCTTCCCTGCTTTGCCCCGTGTGCCCAGGCACTCCCCTCATCCAGCATAGTTTCTCTATCAGGATATCACTGGGGAAATATTTCTCCCTTTGTAGCACGTTTACCGTGATGATCCCTCACATGTCCACAGGACTTTGTATTTTTTTAAAGTCCTCTCCAAACATCAGCTGCTTTATCTTGTTATCATGATCTCTTTCTCCTTATCCTTCTAATGAATTCCTATAAATAAGATAGGGATCCAGCACCTGTCATGTCGATTCATTCAGTTCATTATCTGCTCCTGCTGGAATTTTACTCTCCCTCTGTTTATCGAGCCTCAAGTGTTTCACAAAAGAATATGGCTGTTTAATTAACCTACAAATCAGCCTCTCTGTGAAGCAGCTGTGCCACTCCTTAGAACTGGATTATTGGGCCTCTTGGTGGACACTGCTCCCACTGAGTGCTGTGGTGGCTTGCTGCAGTTGTCCCCCCATCGCTGGGCTGTGGGTGCCTGGCGCAGCCCTGGGGGGAAGTGTGCATGTAGATGGATGTGAACTGGAAGCACTGCCTCTCTTGTCTCAGCTGGTTTGGTTTTTATCCAGCATGTGGGTGAATCTGGGGTGCCGTTAGGAAGTGAGCTGTGATTTGTTCTTGGGGAAGAAGGACAGTGTTCTTACACGCTCCAACACCCGGTGCCTCCCAGCACAACAGGGACCTGGTCCAGAACAGGGGCTCCAGAGCATGGCTGCTGCACAATCAACAAATAAACCAGTGTCTCTAATTACGTCTTTGCAGTGCCATGGAGCCCAAAGTGCAAATAATGTGGTGGGAAAAGGGGGCTGAATCTTGAGGAAAAAGCTCAAGGGAAGAAAACAACTCAGAAAATTTGATCATGGGATAGAGCTAATTATTTACTCTGTAGGATGGGATTTTTGCTTTGTTATCTTCTGTGGAGTCATTAACATGGGAAGACAAAATGTGAGATATGAAATGAATCTTGCATTTGTGTTTTGGCCTGCTATATGTGATGAGATGCTTGCCACCTCCAGCTGATGCCAGCACTCATGTCCTGGCACCCATGAAGCAGCTGCAGGGCCCCTTCTTTCTCCCTAAAACATGTTCAAGCAATGCTCTTGGTGATGCTTAAGAGTTCCTCAGTACTAGGGGTAGCTTTAAAATTCCCTGAACTCCTTGAATTTTGGTGTGTGACAAGAGTGTAATATTTTGTTTGATCAGGATATGGGGACTCTGCCCAGCTCCGTGGGATGCCTTCCTTTCTGCCTGCATTCGATGTTTCCCAAAGCTTGCCAGGATGTGTCTCAGCAGGGAAGATGCTACTCCAGTATTTCTGTCTTGACCTCCTGAGTGCTGAGCTGGGAACAAGGAGCTTGAAGCACTTGGGAGGGCTGGATGGCGCTTTGAAGGGAAAGAACTTTTTCAGTGGGGCGGGGGAGTGTGTGGTTGATGCCAGGACGTGGTCTGGGCACAGTTTGTTGCCTGGGAGATAGCTACTGCCTCCAGGGGCTATTGCAGCACCACTTTGCTTCAACTTCCTGGCTCTTGGATAGGTGTAGGGAGTGAGGAATTCTTGCTGTGAAGATATGGGGCTGCTCTTTAGGGGGAGATGGGGAAACTGAAACATGTAGGAGCGAGCCAGTAGCAGAGCTGCTGCGTGGGAGGAGGAGGGAAGGATACATGCATGGGGACACAGGGCCTTCATCAGTGTGGTTCATACTTTGCAATACTGCCTCAACATGTCATGAGTAGCCCATGGTGCTCCTCTTCTTGAATCTTCCCTGTTTTGATGTTTTTATTAGTGGCCTTCATTTTTTTTATCCCTCTGTGTCCCATCATTGTGGCCAAGGCAGAACTGATGGACACCTTTGCAGACCCCACAGATGGAGGGCGGATGGGATGGGAGACATGAGCAAAGGCTGATAGCAGGGAGGAGCATCCAGGAGAGCCCTTTGGGCCAGACTGATGGCATGCCTGGGGGATTTCCACATCACAGGGTGGCTTCTGTGGTGCCAGCTGCTTGCAGAGTGATGCCACCATATTTTGCAAGCCAGGAGGAACTTGGGGATTTGCAGCCCAGCTGAGTTGTGGGGCAGGGTGAGGGTAAGGGCTAAGCCAGGGTGTGGCGGGTAAGTCCCTCCCTGGGTGCCTTGTGGGCTGCTCACCCTCAGCTTTCACTCAAAGAATAACAGCTCATCCTTTCTCCCCAGTTGAAGAAGCTCATCTGTCCCCTCTGAGTGCTCTGTGGATCCATTCCCAGATTCTTCCAGCCCTGGGGTTTGCTTTGTCAGAACTCCACCTACCACTGACCTTTCCCAGAAACCAGCTCATGGGTTTTGTTTGCCTTTACCCTGGCCTGATTCAGAATTTTACCTGCTCTCAAGCAATTGGATGTTCAGGGCCTGAACTTTGAGCCCATGGAAATTTTAGGAAGCTGTAGTGAGCCTTTAAGCCCCTCAGGGCTGCAGCCACAGGTTATTGGCATCCTCTGATGGTGTGGAGAAGGACCACCATGTGTATCTGAGCGTGGTTCAACTAGAAAGGGCACTGGATGGAGAAGCTGTGCCCTGAGACTTTGCAGCTGGGATGGTGTCTAAAAACTAATTTTCAGGTTCCAGATTTATTTTTCTCCTTCTCCCTCCATTTCTAACTCTTTTGATGGAGCATCAGACAAACATGAAATAGTAGCAGCCCCATCCCTCAGCTCTGTGGTGGGCAAAGGGCGATTGGGGCAGCCAAGTGCCTCTGTCACACAGCAAGAAGCTTGTGTGCCAGGCCTTCAAACGCAGGGTTGTGGGATCAGTATCTTGGGGCAAAGACTTTCCTGTTGAAGATGCTCTGCCTTAGGGCAGCAGGACCGAGGGCTCGCTGCTGACTCTGGTTCCTGCTGCAGCACAACTCATCAGCGATGGCCATGAAGGCAGAGAGAGCCTCAGCGCTCCCAGGGAGCGGAGCAGCGCGTTCTCACGGCCTCCCCGCTGCCTCCTGCAGGGAGGGGGCTGCCGAGTGAGGGCCAAGCCAGCTGTGCTGTAAAAATCACCACGCTGATACAAATCTTGCTCTTAATCCCAGCTTGAAGCAGGGATAAGGTGGTTGCTCACCTTTCTAGGCTCAGACTTGTTTTCCAGCAAGACTGTGTCAAGAGGGATGCTGGCTGGCTGTAGTCAAGGCAGGGAGGCTGTGGGGGCTTGCTTCCCTCTGAAGGAGGAGAAAAATAAAACACAAAAGCTAAGGCAGTCTGCATCTCTTTGACAAGTCTATTTTCTCCTCTGACATGCTTCTCCCTTGCAAAAACAGAGCCCAGACTTCCTGCCCTTTAGAAAAAACCCTCCAATTCCTTGAACCTTAGGGCTGAGATGGAGAGACCGTGAGAAAGAGCCATGGTTCGAGGTTGTACACAGCACTGATTTCTCACACCTACTGAATGCAGTGGAGTGCTGGGAGGGCTCGGGCTCCAGCCCTTTCCTCCCCCCTGCCAAATTCCTGACCGGTGATGTTAATACCTTATTGCACCAGCCTATCTATGTGCTAAGGACCCACGGTCCTGAGGGTGCAATCCATCATCTTGGAAGGGGTTCATTTGGATTCTGTCTGCCATGATTAAAATCAACAATAATAAAAAGAAACAGTTGTTCCCACTAGTTGCCTCATGCCTCTCTGAGTGGTTGTGTATCACCTATGGCACCTGGAAGCATGGGGCATTCCATGTACCTTATTGGAGCCACTGTCCTGTGAGTGACAGGAGGGGACACACGAAGCTCATGATGAAGGACTAGCCCTGCCTGCATCCCTCCTCCAGGGTCTGCTCCTGCCATTTGCCACCAGCTTTCTCAAGTATGTCTTGTTTTGCTTGTGGAAGCAGTAAATTACCATCTTGGGGCTTTGCCTGCCTGTCATGCCACAGTGACAGGTCAATCTTTGCAGGGGAGTTAATGAAGGCTAAACTAGACAGAGTCTTATACATGGCACATGTGATGGATGCATGGCTGCACATCTGCACATCCTTCTCTGGGCAGAAACGGGACATGCTTTTG
This sequence comes from Lanius collurio, assembly GCA_020086605.1. Lineage (NCBI taxonomy): Eukaryota > Metazoa > Chordata > Aves > Passeriformes > Laniidae > Lanius > Lanius collurio. Next base: position 42,082,819 of record JACBWW010000004.1, read on the forward strand.
CGCAGGAAATCCAAGATCTGTTCAAGAAAAGAAGAGGTGCTTTTATTTTTAAGAGGGAGCTAGGTCTCTGCCATGCTGAATGTGGCTTTCCTTCTATTTCTGCTTGATGAAAGTTTGGGCTGTATCATACTCTATTCCTGTGCCTTGGTGTGTCCTTTTCACCCCATACGTGCTGCCTTTCCACACCCCCAGTTCCAGTGGGAGGTGGGGACGTGCTCTGGCCACTCCTGGCTGTGAAGCAGCTCTGTCCTGCTGTTCACATCCTGAAGGTGACCCGTGATTTATAGAAGAAACAGGGAGACGTGGCTGAGACTGCACAGCTACGTGTGGGGTGGGGAAGCTTGGTATGAGAAAAAGGCTGAGGGTGAAGCACATAGATGCATTTTTTTCCTCTCCCCCTGCCCCCCTTCTTGTTCAAACTCTGTAGCCTGGACTCTGAACGGAGCAGTGCAGCTGAGGAATTACATGAATGTATGGGAGGGAGAGGCTTGTGGAGTATCTCTGGCTGCCTTTGACTGACATGCTGCTGTTTTGGAGCTAGCATAACTCTCCTAAGGCGAGGCTGAAATAAACTTCAGGCTGTGACATAATAATTCTTGATTTTATATCTTTTCCCAGTCTTCCTGTATCATACCGCTATCCACACGCCCTTCCTTATTCACTGGGATGATGACCCTGCTGTAGTCTTTGCTATCCAGCCACGTTACTCCTAAGCCATGGAAACCCATGACTTCTGTGGTGGCCTGACTCCAGTGGTCCTGAAGGACATGAGTGGAGGCATTATCTGCATATTTCAACATACTCGACTCAGGCACACAGAGCCGTTATATGCATTAAATTAATACGTGATTAATTTTTTGGCAGAAGGTCAAGCAGGTGAGGGAGTTGTAGCCTTCTGAGGATGTCCTCTTCCCTTTTGTGTGACAGGGTGAGCTGCACGTCTCCTGCCAGCAGTCAGGGCCCTTTATAAATGTGTGATAAATGCAATATGAAATAAAGCCTGGCAGCTCTGCTCGGCAGCAGATGAACTTGTTGACAATCCTAGGCCATATTCTGCACTGATGTTGTATCTGGCGCTGTGACAGGGCAATGTAGGCTGCAGTGGATTGCATGGAAGGGGAAGGTCCCTTGCGTTGGTTTCTGGCATTTCCCTTTCCCCAAACCCCAACAGAGCGGCAATGGGATGGCTGCCAGCGGAGGCAGGGCTGCCCTTCCCAGTTCTTCTCTAATTCATGCAGCCCCATGGCTTCCAGGGGGTATTTCCAGCTGTGGTGGACACTGGGTTTTTCACAGGTGGTGGGGCAATGTATCTTCTGGGGTTTCACATGGCTCCTCCTAAATCCTGTTCCCAAAACATCTTCCCTCTTGTATCCTGGCTTTGTGGGGGCAACCTACTCAACAGAGGCAGCAACCAAAGTCACCACACTCCTGGCCTGATACCCTGGTGAGCTCAGGAGATGGGAATGTCCAGTGTGCTGGTAGAGGGTTCCCGAGTTTTTCTGGTGCAGGTCTGCGAAGCCCAAAGCCTCTGGGAGGCATTTAATTTTCCTTTCAGGAATTAGCTTTAGTGCTGAAGGTTGGGTTTTGGCCAGCAAAGCTTCCTTTGAGCCATCAACCATGCAAAAGACTCCTCGAGTCTGCACAGTTTCCCTCAAACAGAGCTCATCTGGTGCCAGAAATTTCCCTTGCCTGAATATTAAAATCTCCTCAAGTGCCGGTGAGGAATTGCCCAAAGGAAACGTGACCTTCCCAGAGATGCTGGCTTGTCTGGAGCGGGCGTTTGTGGCCGTGTGGAACAGGGCAGGCAGAGTGCGGGTGCCTGTGTTGCTGTTCTGCAGGAAGAGGTGTTTTGTAGTGCACACAGAAATAAAACCCCTCCCTTGGCTGGGGGTCCAGAGGGAGATGAAGTCAAGAGCTGGATCTGAAAAAGGCAGCTGGCCCTGGTCAGAGCAGAAGTCCAAGCATCCCAAATGCTTGGCAGGTAGTGTCTGTGGGTACAGCTGAAGCAAGGTGCTTTCAGCTCATCCTTACACCTGCAGGATGTCCTCAGGAAGAGAGAAGCCCCTTCCACCAAGTGTTTTTGGCTCAACCAGGACCTCCAAAAGCTGTTGGCAGAGATGTAGGAACTGTGTAAGAGAAATGACCTAGCCCTGTGATGAGCTCTTGCTGGAGCAAGTCTTGCCACAGCTCTGGGCCGCTGGGGCCACTGAGGTCTCTACCTTTTTTCTCTTCCCTTCTCAAGTCCCACTAAAGTTTGTGTAAGGGAGTGAATTTCCTTTCACATTACATGAAAATCCCTCTGTAGAGGAATTTTATAAAGGCATGCGGCTGGATGCAGGAGTGTAGCACACTCTAGCTCATCTTGCAGCTCCTCAAGCTTCCAGTCTTGCTTTCCATTTCCCTGTCCTTTGATGGGTGAAATGAAGTTGAGAACTCTTGGTTCCACAGGCAGCTATGAGTCTGCTTCTTCCCCTAACCTCCCCAGCCTGGGACCAGCCTGGGACAATGCTGGCTGGAGGTGAAGATACGTGGGATCAGCCTGATCCTGAAGCGCTGGGTAATTATTTCTAGAATTGGGAAAGATGGTTGTGAAATAGCACTGTGGGCTGAGCATGTGGAGTTACTGAATGTGGTTGTGAACAATTAGAGCAAACGGGAGACCATGGCCCCGTTTTAGTAAATGGAACCATTTGGAAATTAAATCTTTCCACCTTTTTGCTTCGAAAGGCAATTTAACAGCTGACCCCCTGCTCACACTTGTGCTTGTCCAAATTGAAATGGCACATTTTGTCTGGGGTCCAACAAACCCCTGTAGCTGACCCAAACACAAGGACTTTGGCAAGGCTTAGTTTCTCATTTGCTTGTGTTTTTTTGCTTCATTTTGTTTTGTTTGTTTTTCACTAAAGACAAATATTTGTGCTGCTAGGACAGTCAAAAAGTAATCGTCCTTTTTTCTTTGCTTGTTGGTGTGATTATTGAACCCCAACGCATCACTTATTAAACCTGGCTCCCCTACTAGCCTGTTTGATTATGACAGAGAGCTCAGAATCTGAAAATAACCCGGGTTTAGCTGTTTGCTGGAGGGTGCTGGTATTTTTGAATCTGTGGGGGCTTTATCTGCAGCCCTTATTGCTGAGCAGAAGCATGGTGTTCCCATCATTGCAGCCCCCCCCGGATGCTCAGAGTGTTTAAGCCATGTCCCAGCACCGCAGCAGGCGACCTGGAAGCTGGAATTGATGTGTGACAGAGCTGCATTGCTCTGTGGCAAAAGGAGCTGGGAAAGTTATTTCTCTGCTTTTGCAGAAAAATCCTTCTCCCCAAAACGGTCGCCCCCGGCTCTGTCCTCAGCCTGTTCGGAGGATGCAGGGACAGAATAGCGAGCCGGTGAGGTCATGGGGAGAGAGTTAGTCACATCCAACTGGGAAAGGGAGAGGGCTGCCAACCAGTGTTGCTCTCACAGTGTGGAAAGCTCATGTGGTTCAGAAGGGACCCCCCTCCAGGCTCCCTAGAGCACCCTGGGCAAGCTGGGGGTGTTGGTGCAGCATCGCCTCTGCAGCAGCTTCCCAAGGAACTGGAGGAGGGGTGAAAGATTTTAATGGAAATTTAAGTTGTTCTGGCATAAACGTGGACTTTAATTCTTGTAACTAGGATGATATGGGCGAGAGGGGGTTAAGAGCCTTTCTGAATTGGAGACTATCTGGAGCTGTCGCACAAGGGAGGGAGATCATGGCAGAGTTTAATGAATGACTTCATTTATATATTAAAAAAAAATAAAAAAAAACAACAACATGGTGGCTTCCTGCCAGGTCCACAGACAAGGGTTTCTATGGGAACCTGAGGAAAAATAATAAATAGGAGTGTGGGATGAGTAGGGAAGGGAGGAGGGGAGCCCAGGCTCTGGTCTGGGTCTGCTTTGTTCCTCATGGAGACCAAGGTGGCCAGGGGTGATGAGAGGGTAAAAAGGGGAAGAGCTGAATTTGGTGCTTGCAAAAAGACCCCACCCAAAATAAGGCAGGCAGTAACTACACAGCAGTGGAGCATTCTCTTGTGCTAGTCCTGGGGTCTGCTTTGTTCCCTGCTTCTCTGTGGGCACAGCAGGGATGGGTGACCTTGCCTCTTTGGTCTCACAACCTGGCTTTGCTGCCTTGGGGCAGGTGGGAGTTTGGGAGGGCAGTGATTTGGGCTCATACCCAGCTTCCTGACAGGGTTATGGTGGGACCTCTGTGCAAAGGGATGCCACTGGGGTTAAGCTTAACAGTCCTGTTGGCGCTGCAGTGTAAAACAGGCTCTGAGTGAGTCTTCCCTGGAAAGGCTAACAAGGTTCACAGTATAATGAGAAAGCCTACATTTTTCATCAATTAATCCCAATGGGATTTTTCCTGCCCCCCCTCCCCATTGCTGGGAGAGGGGCATATCTGTCCTGAACCTCAAAAGAAACCTGATGAGACTCATGGTGAAGTGAGGCCCTCTCACGTGGTTCACAGTCCAGACTGTGGGCAAAGCCAGGCAGGCTGGCAGAGTGGCACTCCTGGGGCCAGCTGAAACCTGCCCCTTGTTCACTCATAATGGGCTGAAATAAGTCTCAGCTAAGGCATTTCTGTTTGGGTTTTTCCCCATTTTCCTTTCCACAGGCTCTTTGTTCCAATCTGAGTGATGTTGCACTGTATCTCACACTGAGCAGGTTCATCCTAAGAGGACTGCAGTTCTCAGGGTGTGCCTGGTGGGGGGAAATGCAGGTTGGGCTGGATCCTGCTGCTGGTGGGAGATTGATTTCCCAGCTCCCATGTGTGTGTTTTCCTGAAAGACATTTCTGTAAATAGGCTTGAAAAGGCCAGGGGAAACGGCCTTTGAGGTCTGTTTTGGACCTGGCTGAGCCAGGGGCAAGTGGGAGTGGCTGATGCCCCAGCATCAGCCCTGGGTACCACAAGTCAGACCTGCCCAGCTCCAGCTGCCATTACAAGCCCTTTGGGTGAGTGGTGGCCACCCCATGGCGTGTTCCCTTCTGCCTCAATCTCAGCTGGTGCCACCAGTGCTGCACGAGCTGATCCCACATGGGGAGAGACTGGACCAGTGTTATCACCAGAGAAGGAATGTGGCATCCACTTTATCACTTCCTTGGGATTGCAAGAGGCTAATCTGCTGACAGAGGCATGATTATCCAGCAGTTGAGATGTCTGGGAGAAGCCAGGGCAGGTTTTTCTTCTCTGCAGGGGTGGAAGGAAGCCAGGGAGGGCAGAGCAGGACATAGCTGCTTCTCTCTGCCACTGTTCCCTTGGTTCCTGGTCAGGCAGGAGCAGCTCAACTGCCCAAGGAAACTCACCCCCCAGGGTACAGATCCTGCCTTCCTTGAGCTAGAGGTTGAGATGAGGGTGTTAGGTATCTTGCAGCACTGCAAGACCCTTTACAAACCCTTCAGACGTCTTGTAGCATTGCAGGACCATTTACAAACCCTTCCTGTGCTGCAAAGCCGTTTTTGCAGGGAATGCTGCTTTTCAGTGGGCTTCAACCCACAGGCAGGTGTCTGGTCAGGGTGGAAGGGGTTATGTACCATGTCTTCCTTCTAGAGACTCTCAGGCTCTCCTGCAGCCCTCTCCCACCCTCTGTCCCACCCTATCCTTGCCCATTGGTCAGTCCCACTGCGGAGCTGTGTGGATGGAGGTGAGGATGCCTCTTTGAGGATCACTGCTTACAGTGGAAGCACTGCTCGGCTCCTCCTTGCTGAGGGGAGCCTGGACACCTCAGAGGATTGTTACCAGGTTTCACAGGACTGCCTGATGGCATTAAAGATGGGTTTTCCTTCTGGCTTGGCAGGCTGACAGCGCAGTGGAGCGTGGAAGATGAGGAGGAGGCGGCGAGAGAGCGGCGGCGGCGGGAGCGGGAGAAGCAGCTGCGGTCCCAGGCAGAAGAGGGCTTGAATGGCACCGTCTCCTGCTCGGAGAGCGCGGCTCTGGCACAGGAGAACCAGTAAGAAATACCCGTGGATAAATCCTTCAGCAACACACTTTCTCCTGGCAGCAAACCCCTCCTGCAGCCACTGAGCATGTGTCGCTGTTGTTTGGGGTCGTTTGGGGAAGATGGGGAAGTTCTCTAACAGGTTTGGGCTGGGGGATGTAGCGCACACTAGCAAATAGTGTGCTTTCTTGTTTGGGCAGAAAACCCCAGAAGTCCTGCTTTGATCTTTCTCTTGGCTGGAGGCTGGGGGTTTTACTGCCCTGAGAGTTTATGCTGGGACAGCTTGGGACAGGCTAGGCTCTGTCAGGGAGTCCCTGCTGCCAGTGTTTTCAGTGCCTGGTTAAATTTCAACTTGAGAGTCATCCTACACCAAAAATAATGGAGTTTCCTGATACATGCAAAGACAGATGTGCCTGAGGATGTGATGCACAGCCCCAGGCAGATCATGGTGCAAGCAATCACCTATCCTGGCTGGGCTTCCCACTCCTCCCTTGGAGGATGCTGCCCTGGCACTGGGAAGCATAAAGCAGCCCCCGAGCTGGTGCAGTTCACAGCTCCAAGGGTTAAAATTAACTTTGTGCTTTAATGGGGCAGGTCCTAAATGGAAATAGCTCAGGAGGCATTTATGGAGATACTGAGATAGCTGCTGTCAAAGAGGAAACATCTGGAGAAGGGATAGGATGACATCCCCAGGATCCCACACCACATCCTATTGCAGCCTCCCCATGTCCATGGTTCAGCAGCCCAGATGCTGTGCAGCACTGGGGCTAGCACAGAAACTAGTCTGCACTCTGAATTGCCAAATTCTTGTCTCAAAGACCTCAGTCTTACCACTATTTATGTGTTCAACTTAGTTCTGAATCTATTGAGCACTATGAAAAAGTGGTGGCAGGATTTGGGGTTACAGTCAGAGAGAAGCAACATTTTCATTTTACTGGAAAAATAGCAAAAGTTATTTATGAAAACCTATTCTTTTTCCATTAAAAGATCTTTTATTTTTTTTTTTGAGGTACAGTCAAAATTATGGAGGAGTTTTTTTTAATATAAAAGCATTACAAAACACGTTCACAATCTTTTGTGGAAATACACACGGTGATATTCCGCAGACAAAACCGCTGCAGTCTGCTCTAAAAGCAAACAGAAGGTCTGGAAAGTAATAATAGCCATTAGCTTTTCCAAACCCCCCTTCAGGTGGGAGCTAGGAAATAATTTGGAAAGGTCTTTAAAGCAGCAGATGAGATCTCTGGTCTCACTTTGCAGTGAGCAGCCTGAGGCCCAGAGCAGTGTGCAGCAGCCCCAGTAACCCAGCTTGCAGGCTCCAGTCCTGCTGGCATGGGCACAGCCGCCCTGCTGACCCCACAGGACTATCAGCATTGCCCAAATTTAATTGAGTACTTATGACAAGAACAACTCCTAAAATTAAGGGTTTTGGTCCCTGCTTCATGCTGCCTAAACTTGCAGGGCCGAGCTCAACCAGAAGGATGTTTCTTCTTCTCTGGCCATTCCCTGGTTTAGTTTAGAGCTGCTGACAGCCACCTGAGCTTGCTCATGCAGCCAGGGTCAGCCCTGGCTATTAATCTCCTGAAAAGCTTCATTCTCTCTTGTGTAAATACTGCCTCCTCCTTCCCCTGGCTCTTCTCACGCCAGGGCTGATCCTATCCATGTCACCCCCATTTAGTTCAAACCCACCCTTGCATTTCCTTGCTGCAAAGGGACAGAGTGAACCTCCTGCTATCCCTTGCCCCCACTAAAGAAAACCAGAAATAGTCTGGAGAACACAGGGTTTGCAGGAAAGGCAGGAGTGTGCTTGGAGCCAGAGGGATGGACATCAGCTGAAGTGGTGGTGATGAGGCTGTGCTGGCTTCCTGCTTCTCCTGGGGTTGTGTTTGCAGAGGGACACAGGGAAGCAGCCAGTTTTCCAGCAACATTCAGCTAGTCTCCCTTGCTCCCTGGGAGCTTTCCTCTTAGCCTGAGCACACATTTGTGACCAGAGCCACAGATACTGAACTGATTTTGCCTTGGCTGTCTTCAACAGTGCAGCTCACCCAAAGAAGAAAAAATGGAATAACTGGAAGGAGAGAAGGATTGTGTCAGGCTGTGGCTCTTTCAGGCCAGGTTTAGGCCTTTTTGCATGCCTCTCATAATAATTTTCCACCTTGCTGTGTTTCAGCTATGACTTCAAGCCATCTGGGACTTCGGAGCTGGAGGAAGATGAGGGGTTCAGTGACTGGTCCCAGAAGCTCGAGCAGCGCAAGCAGAGGTGGGTAGGACACAGATGAACCAAGGGGAGGGGTACTCACCTCCCCAGCAAAGGGACTGTCCCTTAGGAGGGGTGACCAAATCGGGTCAAGTCTATCACGTGTAAGAATGAGGCCAGAGGCCGGAGCATCGGCAGGGCAGAGCAGGCCCCACAGCCGTGGGACAGATGCTCTCCGCCTGCCATTTGGGCTAGCAGGGAGGAATGGCCCAGGGATGGCCCCAAGCTTTGGGGATGTTTGGATTGAGCTTCGTGCTCCAAGCAGTGGCAGCCTGCCAGGGCCTGGGTTTGGAGGAGTGACAACAGCAGATTTAAGCCACCTGAGCTGCTGCAGGGGCTGAAACCGTCTCTAACATAATCCAGGCCAGCCTAAAAAGCTGTTCTAAGTTATTGCTGCTTCCTGGCTCATGTCAGCATAGTGGGTGTTGTGGCCCCAGCCCACCTTGTGGCCTGGCTCCTCTCTGAGCAGGGAAAAACAGGCAGCAAAGAGCCCTGAGAGGTGCTTGTGTGCCAGCTCTTTAGTCCCCATCTCCCGTCACTCCTCCCTTGCTGAGCTAAACCAAACTCCTGCCTTATCCACTTCCCTTGGACACCATCTACCTGCACATGAACTGTGTGACTCAGCTCTCTTGGCAGCTTGATTTTGCAGGGAATTTTTGGCGTAGCCTCTTCTTTACCCTGAAGAATTCTTTGCACAGAGAGGTGGTGTATGCCCCTTCCCTGGAAACATTCAAAGTCAGGTTGGACAGGGCTCTGAGAAACCTGATCTAATTGAAAAGGTCCCTGCTTATTTCAGAGAGATTTGACTAGATGACCTTTAAAGGTCCTTTCCAACCCAAATTACTCTATGACTGAAAAAATGCTTAAGATTAATATTTACTTTTAAATAAATAAAAAGAGCTCAAAGTTTTGTTACTTTTCTCCAAACATTGTGGCTAAACCACACTGCAAGCTGTACCTTTGCAGCCCTGACCCTGTAAGTACTGCCTAAGCACCTCCAAGGACCAGCACAACGTGATTATAACATCTGTGGGAGCAATTAGAAGTCATCTGCTTTTCAGTTTGCTGCCTCTTTTTCCAGCCCCATTTACAAAGAGCTTTTCTGGAAAGAAAGGCTACTGCTATTCCCTCCTTGGTCTTCAAAAGAGAATTAGTTGGAATTAACATTATCCTCTCCAAGTATTTCTCCCTGGGTTTTTATGGGATGCTTGTCTTTATCCTGTAGCAGGAGGGAAAGGTGCTGAACAGGGGAGGTGTTCATGGCAGGTGAAGCCCATCAGTGAGAGGTGGTGCTTTAAAAGCAGGAGCTGTAGGTGCAAGGCTGTTTGGCTGGAGACTGGTTGAGAGAGGGAGCTAAAGGGGCTTAGATACTGTGGGCTTGCTGGAGGCAGGCTTTTTGCAAAGGCTGGGCTTGCTTCCTAGCAGGAAGTTGTGCCCTATAAAGTCCTTTCAGCAGCTTTGGCCTTGGGGACCTGCCTCAACTGAAGGACGAGGTTGGAGTGTGGTGTGAGCACGGGTAGGTTGTGTGTCTGCCTGCGGTGCCTGGTGCCGTGGTCAGGATTTCCCAACTCCACTCTCTCCTTAAGTGAAGATGGAGCAAAGCCTGGAGTTTAAATGGTGGCTGTGAAAGGGTGAATGGAGACAGCTGCTGTCTGTTGGATGGAACTAAACCAGATCCTGCATCCCCTGAGGGCCTTGGTGCTAAGGCATGTTTTCTTTTTGGTTTTCACTCTCCTCTTTGAGGTGAGAGATCCACAGTCAGCTGTGTGCAAGAAGGTGAAGCTGTGCCTGCCTAGCTGTGTCCCGTACAAAATTGCTGTGCTGCGAAAGGCATCCTGTAGGCTGCAATGTGTTTGCTGGCCTTAATTTTTAATATGAGCTTGCACTTGAGCTGGAGATACTGCTGGCATCCTGGTAGAGAGCTGCTGGCTTTCTGGGCCTTCAGAGCCTGTTTGCTTTTGTGAGAGGATGATGAGAAACAAGCGAGCCAGCATATGCATCATCTTTTTCCCCATGTGGTCAGTGTGGAGGGCTGGATGGTGGCTGACCTGTGAGCTGCCTTTCCAGCAGCAGAGAGGTGGGTGGAGAGGTCTTGTTGGAGCTTGTTTTTGTGTTTTGGTGCTGGCTGCTGAGGGAGGAGCAGTGAGTCAGCCTTGCCCTTTGGCAGCTGCCTGCTAGCCAGCTCTCTAGCCCTGCTCTCTCAAGCCAGGCAATTTTAAGAACTGGGTGGGAGGAGAAGGCTGTCTTTTGGCTGGGGAAAGTAAGATGGCAGTAGTAGCTTGGGGGTGGCTGTGAGCCAGTGAGAATTCTGGGGTTCTGTACTCCCAGTGCCCAAAGGCATGGGCTGCTCTGCTTTTGCAAAGCTGATTGCCTAAGCATACTCCTGGGTCACCTCTTGCAGCCTCGGAGACCTGGAGCAATTCTCTTGCACCAAACCCTTTGTGGTTTTTCAAACCCTTAAGTCAAGGGGTGACCCCATCTGCTTTGGAGCTCCTTTGTTTTGCTGGGCTATGAGATGACTGATGTGAGTAGAGGTGTAATTTTTTCCAAGGGGCAAAACTGCAGCTTGGGATCCGGTGTCAATACAGGATTGCTTGTGAAGCACCATGCTTTGTTCATGAAAAGATTCCAGGGGAGTGGCTCTGCAGCCTTGCCCTAGAGTTGTGTTTCAGCTTGAGAAGCACGTTCATGTGTTGTTGGTTGGATTCTCCTCCAGCAAGAGACTCTGTTAGCAAGGAGGATGAGTTTAGGCAGAGAAGGGCTGTGTTTGGTTCCCCGTGTTGAATTGATGCTGGGCAGCATCAGATTTGTGCTTGTGCACAGGACTGCAGGATGTGCTGGTTCACCTGGGATTTAGCTGTAACCAGGCAGGGAATTGAGCCAGCACCACATCATGGTAGCAGTGCCCTCTCTGCCAGGGGTTTGAGCAGCTCTTCTCTGCTTTCCTGTGGGTCTTGCCCATCATGATGCTGGTAATGTGCAGACACCTTCAGGTCTGCCCCAGCTCTTAGTTGAGCTGGGTCTTGGACATTGGAAGTGGGGGAGTGAGATATGACTGCTGTTACATCTGGGTGCCTGGAACTGGCTGTGAGCTCTGGTGTGGAATACCCAGCAAGCTGTAGGCTGTGGGAGTGATAAAATTGGATTTCTAGAGGTTTGAGGTGCCTCATTGTTTCTGTAGGCTCATAACTGTGTTCTTCTTTGATGTCTCCCCCACCTCTAGGTCTCCAAGACAGTCATATGAAGAAGAAGACAGTGGTGTGAGGGAAGCTGAAGTCAAACTGGAGCAGATCCAGCTGGATCAAGAAAGTCCGGAGGAGAACATGGTTATCAGAGAGGAGGAGAGGCTGTGCCAGGAGGAAGAAGAGGCCCAAGAGCAGGAAGAAGGGGAACAAGCTGAGCAAGAGGTGGGATCAGGAGGAGCTGACCTTCTTTCCAGAGGATGGGTGGGAGAGCTGATGCTGGAGGCTGCTCTCCCATGTCTTAGCTCACCAGTGCTGCTGGAAGTTGAGCTGACATAGGCATTAGATGTGCTCTCATGGGATAACCTGGGGCTGGTGCCACCCTTGCCTGTGTGCTGTGCCTTCTTGTGGTCACTGCAGGCAGCCTTTTCCCATTTGTGAGAGTGGTGTGTTTGCTCCCAGAGTTTGTGGTGGCTTCATCATGTCCCTGCCATATTGAGGAGGAAAGTGTTAATTCTCCTGTGGCTTGGTGGGCACTGAGTAGCTTTACAGGAGAACTCAAATCTGAATTGTACTGCTTGTTTTTCTCTCCCCAGCCTTTATCACACCTTTGGAGCACCTTGTCTTGATAGATCTGAGCCTTGCATTGCTCCCAGCTGAAGTTTTTTTTTGTTCTGATAATTCCTGGTTAAGGGGGGAGAGAGAGACAAAGCTGGAATTCAAGTGGTGTGCAAGTTAGGGGGCTGAGCTTCAAGTATCATTTGTTGTAAATGGATTTTGACTGTATGGGCCTGGTAAGATTTTTGCATTTGAACTGCGTGTTTCTCTTTCCAACCCTTTATTCTAAAGACAGCCTCTCTCTCTCTCCTTTTGGCCTCTAAATTAGAAATCAATGTTTTTCTATCTCAGCTGTGGTAAGAGATCTTTGTAACTGATGCAAGGACCCCTTTTCATACCATTTGGGAATCTTGAACCGGCAAAATTTCTGATTTCTGCGCTCCCTTCCAAGTGACATATGAGCTTCTTCCTGAATGTTTCCAAATTAGATAATGTTAACTCAAAGTTTCTGTGCTTTTGTGTTTATTTAGTGTAAATCAGGAAGCCTGGGAGATGGGAAAAATCACTGTTGTAGCATAATAAGCAATTTGACCAACTCACTTCCTGGCTTGTTCTTTTTGTGCACTCAGGAAAAGAAGAGAAGGAGAAATGATGGGGAGAAAGAAGAAGAAACACCAGAGAAACGCCAGAAGGCCCCAAGTGTTGCCAGCCTGGAAGAGGAGGAGCTGTGCTCTGACCACACTGCCGTGTGCTCCACAAAGGTTTGTGTTCCTGGGGCCCCTCTGGATGCATGGCAACTGTCACAACACCCTACTAATGATGAGGAAAGATTATCCAGGGCTTACAGCAATGTGGGATGTCAATCCCGTTATCCCTCCTGCTACAAGCTGAGACAAACCACTTGAGCGATTTGCCTTGTCTTTCATGGCTGTCAATCTCCTCTCCTCCTACTTTGCCTTCTTGAGCTTTTGGAGGCTGTAGCAGTCACTCTGAAATTCTAAAGTTCAGTGATGACTCCAGGGAGTATTGTAGTACTGAGATACCTGTGCTTTCAACTTGTGAATTTTGTTAAAGACTACACAAGAACCTCATGAAATTTCCCTTCCAAAGGGAAAAAAACCCCAATAACTGAAACAGTGGCATTTTTCTATCTTACTTAGAACAAAATGAATTACTTAAGTTGTTTAAACAAATGGGGATTCCTGATCTCTGGAGCATTGTGTCCTTCCCAATCACGTCTGTCTGCATTGATGCTCTTGTGAAACTTCCATTACTAATGCCACCTGAATTGCACCTTGTGACTTGTGTTGCATTTACTACAAATCCTCAGTTCTGTGTGTGTGCTCTTAAATATAGTAGTTACAGATAAGTGATTCTGTACTGAATGGGCTTTTTTTTTTGTCTTTTTAAGCCCTAATCTTTTTGATTGTAGCAGTGAGGGAAATGGTGAGGTGTCTGTGTAGCCTGTTAATCTGCTATTAGCACTGTCTTTGCTTTTTTTTTTGCATTTAGTTTTGTGCTCTTTGCTGCTTACTCAATATTTCCTGACTGGGGATGATTGTATGAGTACTTACTTTTGCATCAGTAAATAGATGCCAAGAGGAAGGTTTCATCATCCACAGCCATCAGATTCTCACTCTTAATGGAGAATCCTTTTTATAGTCAAATTAAAAGAGGGGAGACAGGGTGGGTTTGGATGCAGGCTCTGTGCTAATGCCAAGTTTGAAAAGTGTGGTGGGGGTAGCCAGAGCATATTCCTGAAGTGGGACTGGTGGGAAAGTGCACAAAACACTTTCAGCATCTTTTATGTGCTGAAACTTCTGTCTTTACAACCCCAAAACACACATAGCTTCTTGACCTCAGCTTTACTGCCACTGCTAGGATTAGCCCAGGGAAAGGTTTAGAAATACAGTCTTTCTGTTTCATAACAGTGATGTCAGAGCTCACCAGCACACTAAGCTGGATGTAAAGCTGTTTGGGAAAAATCTGGGCTTGGAGTCTTTCCAAAGGGAGGATGATCTTTACACCCCAGCTAGAGGGGCTCTGTGAACACTGAGAACTAAACACACTGGCCACCAAGAAGGTGTTTTGACACAGGAAGCTCAGCAGAAACCCTGCTTGTAGTGGAAAGACAAAAGTGTCTGCAGTTGGTGGTGTGTTCCCCTGCCAGATGTGGCTGGTGGAGGCCAGGCACACATTTGGGGCAGGCTGGTGTTAGGTTGTAGGGTGATGGGCTGTTTGGGGCTCAGAGGGCCGGTGTGGCCTCAGGGCTGAAGTAGGGGTGTATGGAGGCAAGGGGGAGGTCTTGTACGAGTCCTGTTTTGTCCTAGGCTGCTTGTGAGCCCTGAGTTTTGAGGCTGGCTGAGTGAGCAACTGTGGTTTCTTCTGGCCTTCAGAAAGTGTTTGGGACCAGGGAAGTGCACAATTCTCACTGCAGGGAAATGCCAGGGGTTGGGGGGAGGTGGTCTGCGAATAGCAGAGTGAAAGTTTGTTCCTACCTGGACTGTCATGCTGAGATACATTGTCACTTACAGCTTTTTGTAGTCCCTTCTGTGTTTAACCTGGTGCTCATTTGTGACCTTTCAGAAGTGCCTCTGTGTGGTTTGCACCTGCACACCATCTCCCTGGCAGGGTTGGCAAGGCTTTTTCCTATTGACATGTACTTGTGATTGAGAAGATGAGGCAAAAATCTGCCAGATTCCTCTTTCAGGTTGGTGCTGTGCCCCGTGAGGTACCAGCCTGCCCATCAATGAGCAAGGTGGTCAGCCCAGCCTCTGAAGTCATGGCTCAGAGGCAAGCAGCAGCTCCTGCAGCACCAAGCAAAGGAGTGAGCTGACAGCAGGCAGACAGCCTGCCCTGCAGACAGAGCTGGCTGATGGGCTTCTGTCGTGCTGCTGTGGGGGGACCCTGCAGAGTGACTCTCCCCAGGTCATCCCTATTAGCCAGGGTTGCACTGTTTGGTTGTTCTCTAATGGGCCTCATGCTCTTGGGCACAGCTGGCAAATGTGTCCTCTGTGTGACACTGTCTTGTCTTCTGTTTAGCTAAAATTTAGCACTGGCATCCTGAAATCTTCTTAAAGGATCATTTAGTGCTGTCTTTTATCTGCTAACTTGGTAGGTGATGTTTCCTGTGGCACAGGCAGCAGTTTTACAGGGGGAGAAGGCTCCTTTTTACTTGGTTGCTGCTCCTTGACTCTGTGGGAGCTGGTGTTAAGAAAGCCTCCCCTTTGGCTTCAAGGTGATTTTTCTCTCTGTATGCTTGTTTTGTGGGGCATGAAAGAATCATGAGGTTTAGCAACATTTCAGCTTTCCTTTCCTGCAGTGGTTGTGCAGTGTTTGCTTGCCTTCCTGTCTTGGCCAAAGAGTTATTGCACAGAAGCTTCTGGTGCAAAACTCTTTCCTGATGGCTTGACATGAAGAGCTGCCTTGCAGGTGGCTCCATGAGCTGATTTGCCCTGTCTGTGTGCTTCTCTGGCATGGATAAGTTGACCTCACTCATGCCTATGCTCCTCCCATGCTTGGCTTCTCTTCTGCAGATGTGGCCTCTAGTTTTCCCCCTCGTCTCTCTGTACTTGCCATTTCCCTTTTTGTGTCTGGTTAGGAAGCCAAGGGTCTGAGAGACACCTTCTCCTTCAGCAGAGGGAGTAGAGAAAATAGTCTTGGTTGGTGTTTCAGCTGTCAGTCAATTTACACATTGTTGATTTTCCCCTGAAATTGGTTGGGATACCCTTCCCCTGCTTGGAAAGAAGGAGGAAGGGGAATGCTCAGTGTCTCTCTGATCACTAGGGTAACATGAGGGCTGATTGAGGCATTTCTAACCAAAATATGGGTGAGGGGTCAGGGCCGAGAAATGGTCAGCTAAGGTGACCTGCATCCATCTGAGATCCATGGACAAGAGTTATATCTTTGTCTTCTTTCTCCTCCATTCAGATCACGGACAGAACCGAGTCGCTGAACCGCTCAATACAGAAAAGGTATTTCTAGGGTTGGCCTCAGGGTAAAGCAGGTCACTTGCTGCCAATGGAGATTGTCAGCAGGTCCTGCTGTGGGGAGGGGCAGGAGTGACAGGCTGCCTGTGGCCCTCAAAGTCCTCTCTTCTGCCTGAGGCACTGGGGGAGCACCTTAATCGTCCTCTCTGTTCTGCAGTAACAGCATAAAGAAGAGTCAGCCTCCTCTCCCTGTGTCGAAGATTGATGACAGGCTGGAGCAGTACACACAGGCTATTGAGGTGGGTTGCTGTGTTGTCTCTGCCCCCACCCTCCCAGGAACCCTTTTTGCTGGTGTTGCTCTCCCAGCGTGCCTCTTAGCCTTACCATCTGGGAGATGGCAGCTAAATTGTCTTCCCTTGGGTGGGAGCACTCCTTGCTCCTGTCTGTATCTCCCTCCACAGCATAAAGTAGGTTTCTTTAGTAAGCTGTCCCATGCTTGTTTTTTTCATGTTCTCTGCTTAAAGAGTGAGGGTATCTGACAGGAACTAGTAGGACTCTACAAGTCTCCTTTTACACCCCTTTATCTCCAAGGACCTTCTGATTACAGGGGTTAAAAATTAACAACAGACACACTGATGGCGAACTGTCTCCATTTATTTTCCAGACCTCCACAAAGGCTCCAAAACCTGTCCGGCAGTCCTCTCTTGACCTTCCCACCACAAGCATGATGGTGGCCAGCACAAAAAGCCTCTGGGAGACTGGGGAGGTCACAGCTCATTCTGTTGTGAAGCCCTCGGCCTGTAAGGTATGGCCCTTGGAGGACTTGCCTTGCTTGTGCTGGAGGCAGGGGCACAACGTGCATTGCCCTTGATTATCCTGTTGGTACATCCTGTTAGTGGGGCCTACACGCTCCAAAGGTATCTATATTAGAGGCCTTCCAACATGTTGTAAGGCTTTGTACCTTGGAGATTCAATTTTTTTGTAGTCTCCCCAATTGTTCCTTGGGGGTACGTTTAAGAAAACCTCTGTGATGCTGGTTGAGGCTCTGATTTGAAATGGGAATAAAATCAGCTGGTGGGGAGAATGCATGTGTCTCCTACAGGGGCTTAGGCTGAGCTCCAGTTGTCAAGCATGAAGTTGCATCTAGTACCAAAGTGATAAATCTTGTGAACTTGGAAGATGCAAGAGAGTGTTATATAATGCTGTCAGTTATTTCACTTTCTGGTTGTTGTGGGTGAAGCTGGTTCTGTAACAAGTTGGTTGCAAATCTGTGTTTATGAGAGCAGAATTCTTTACAGTAGAGAAGCTATGATGTTTACATATCTTAAATAGTTAATGAACGTAAGAAAATAAACATCTTGGAGCTAATTCAGACTCTTGTGGAAGAGTGATAAGAAAACATAGGATGTACTGGGAACAGGAAGACATTTTCACAGTCATGGATTTTAGCTGCAGCTGTTACAGGTCAGATGATGTGATATTATAAATTAAAACAAGGAGGTCACACGTGTGGGTTGGAAATGGACGTGAACAAAGACACGTTCAGCAGCATTAGCAGTGAAGGGTAATGAGAACATCATTTTCTTAGGATATCGTGGCCGGAGACATCGTGAGTAAAAGAAGCCTTTGGGAACAGAAGGGGAGTCCCAAGCCTGAGAACAGTATCAAGGTGAGTTAGTGTCTGTGGGTGTGAGAGCCCTTGCTCTGCTGAGAAGGAAAAGAGCTGTTGGCTGGGTTGGAAGTATTGAGAAGATGATGTTCTGTAGGGACAAGAGCTGCCAGTACCTATCAATGTTATTGCATACTTCAGAGCTCTTCCTAACAGTGAACTGCTATTGATTCAGCTCTAGTGAAAATGGGGGCAAAATTACTTTTCTATCCAGTCATTCTGAAAGCTCTCTTGAATAGCATGTTGTTCTCAGCCCACGAGCTGGGAGTCCCAGCCTTCTAGGCTCAAATCAAACTGCAAATTTGAGTAATTTTGCTCTTGTTATGCTTTTTAGCACTGAGAGTAAACAAAACGTGCAAAACTAAGTGGAACTGAACCTAAGACAGTATCACTTGCAGATGGATCTGGGGTTTTGTGGGAATGTTTGTGGAAATGTCTTCTAAAATGCAGCAAGCAGCTATTGCTCAAACTGTCCAGACTGGAAGAGGAAGAGCAAAGTATCTTGTCAGTTCCTGTGTTGAAACTGCCAGTATCTGGTGAATCACATGGTCTCTTGCCATGGATGAAAACAACCCTGGCTTGGGGGTCTGGGCTCTTACATGAGCCCTCCCTCACAATGCCTGCAATGCATCTTCTTTCCTATTGCATATCCTGTTCTGCTTGTGTTACCTTGTGCTTATAGAAAGTGGTGATGGATCTGTGCTGAGTGTTTGTGTGAAGGGGGTGGGAAGGGAGTACAGAACAGGCTATCTCCAGGCCCCCTGGGATTAAAGGCGACTGTATTGTGTGCTCCTCTGGCTTCAGTTACTTGATTTTGACTGCCTATTTAACAGAGAAAAATGCTCACTTTGGCTCTTCCTTTGTCTCCTGTTCAGTCCACTCCTTCTGGCAAAAAGTATAAGTTTGTTGCAACAGGCCATGGCCAGTACAAGAAGGTGTTGATAGATGATGCTACAGAGCAATAGTATGTCTGGAGAACTCATTAACCAGGTAGGTGGGATATGACTCTGCACTGTGTATCAAAATCCTGGGCTGTTCTGGCAGGATGCTGGGGTTGTTTCTGCTAGCAGCACTTTAGGTGTGTTGGAAGGTGCTGTGTGGGAACAGCTGGAGCCTTGCTTCTGGGCCTGACTCTCTGGGCTGGAAAGGAGTGGGTACCCAGCAGGGGTTTGATCTGGTCTCTGCCTTTCTGATGCTGCTAGGAAGCAGCATACCTCTGTTAGTTTGATCTGCAGGGCAAGTCCCTGAGCTGCTGCTGTTGGGGTGAAGATGTGTTTGCCTAGCTCAAAGGAACAGTCTCTTCTGCTGTCTTTCCTTATGCTCTTTTAAATTACAAGGAGGAGATAGCTGGAGGTCATTCTGGCTGAGTGTGGGGGCTGATGCACTTCTGAAATTCAAATGTTTCTGGGGTTTAATTCCCAGATTTATTGAATTAATCAGGGAGAAAACTTCTAATTACTTCAGTAACCTCTTGGAACCGTCTATAATAAGGTTGTAGCAGGAAGGATGAGAACATCTGCTGTACTGGGTAGACCAACAGAGCAGAAAGGACTGTTCTCTGATGTGCAGCAAGGGGAAGGCAGAGCGGGGTTGCTGTCTGTGTGCTCTCTTGGAATGGTCTTTGGATCTCATGCTCCTATTTTGTTTATGCTCATAGATATCCTGGTGTTATCTTGAGTGGATGATAGTCGAGGGTTGTGGCAATAAGAAGGAATGGCATAGAGGGAGGTGATAACTGGTTGGATCCAACTGGGCAGCATCTGGCACAATGAGTGGAAAGGAAGTTGAGGGTGAAAACAAGCTCATTCTCTTTTTTCCTACTATAAAAAAGAAGCTTTATTTCATTGCCAAGGTTAAAATAGCTCTGCCTGCTACAAAGCACCTTTTGTTTCTGAATTCTTCTGGGGCCTGTGTTTCTTCTTTCCCCTCCCCCCCACCCTTAAGGAGCTGGCTTCTGAGTGTTTTGTATTGTTTTGTTTGTTTAGGCTTGTTTTTTTCCTTTTGTAGTGCCTATTTAGAGAAGATGCCCTTTTGAATGCTGCTTGGAGATGGACAGCAGTACAAGCCCAAGACTTCCCACAGCTATGTTTTTAGCCCACAGAACTTGTATCCTCAACTTGCTCCTCTGCCTGTCACTTTGAGAAACCTATTATAAGGTCTCCCCTTTGCTCAATTTCCTCTTTTTCCTGAAGTCTGTTTCGGTGCACCAGGTGGGAACCTACTGAGCTTCAGTTTTCTACAGCAGACAGGTTTTGTTAGGTTGTCGGCAGGTTTTGTTTGCCCTATCTGAGTTTCTCTAAGCAGCTCAAACGAAAGTGCCTTTGGCTCTCATCTTTGTCCGGCATTCCAGGCAGCCATAGCACAGTGCTGTTGCCCTATGGGTTTTTTCACATGGAGGGATCGAGTTTTGGTTTTTTTTTTTTACTTTGAATAGCAAAATGGCTGTGACACCTGAGGGAGCTTGGCTTGTTTCTGTTCTTCGGTTCTTTGCTGTCTCTTTTGTATGCTGTGAGCTCCCTGCTCCCCAGCTCTTCCTCACATCTGAACTACACGCATCCTTTTTCCCCTGCTACTGGATCACTTCCATAGTCTTTTTGTTCCCAAATCCTTCTGGCTCACCTCTGTCACTTGCGTTACACCACCTTATCAGCTTTCTAGCTGCTTAAACACAGGTGTGGTTTTCTCTCCTCCCTTCCTGAGCTGCAGGACCTCACTGCAGGCTGTGGAGCAAGGATTTTTCTCTAAATGTCAATTTAGGGTCTTAGCAACTGCCTGATGCTGTTTGACATTGAAAAATAACCAAACTCTGTGCCCAGTAGCATTCCCCTTCTCTGGCTCAGCACAGCAGCTCAGGCTGGAACACACTGAAATGCCTTCCAGTGCACAGTCATTGGTGGAAATCTATTTCCTACAGGGATATGTCCTCCTCTTTGTGATACTGATGTCAGGATCTGTCTCTGCAGGACTTGCCATTCTTGCTGTGCACCTCTGCCCTTTGCTTTTGGGGCAAAAGGGCTAAACCGTGCACCCAGACCTGCCTTCCTCTGTCTCCTTCCTTCTGCTTATGGGAATTGCTCTCCTCAGTGGCATTTCTCCATCCTTCATCCATGTGTAGTGGGGCTGGGGTGTGGATGCAGCCTCATTGGAAGCCTAGCAGATGCAAAACCTAAGCCTTAGGTGAGAGTTGGTGATTTGCTCTGAATGGTTGTCCTTGCTGCAGGACAAAAGCTGTTTTAATGCACAAGTGCTTCTTAAACTACCTTCTCTGGTCAGATTTCCCTTAGTCTTCCAAATGTAATCGATGTTGGTTGTTCTGCTTCTTGCCAGTACAGTGGCACTTGTGCATACAGGCCTTTGTGCAGAGGCATCCATCTGGCTGTGCTGCAGCAGGGTGCCATTTATCACTCTCTGGTAAGGTTGCCTTTATCTACATTACGTGTTTTACACTGCACTCTTTAAATTTTTATGTTTGTGCTGCTGCGTGGATCTTTCTCTATAGCCTTCTCTTGCAGCAATGTTAAATTATCCTGCAGAGGCTTACCTAGGATCCACTTGTGGTTACTGGCACACTTCTAACCTCTTCTTATATTTTCTTTGAAAACTGGAGGTTTGAAGAAATCCCCACTGTAGATAATTGGGTTATTCTTCCTACTCATTTTTTGCCCTTTGGGTACGGAAGGGGTTACAAAATAGAGATAAGGCTGGCAAAGTGAAAACTTAAGGTTTGTTAACTGAACTGCTCTTACAGCATCACTGCAAAATAGGAAAACTTCAAAAAAGGCAAAAAGGGGCTCTGTGCTTTGTTTCTAAGTCAGCTCGCAGTTTGGCTTGAGGAAATATTGGTCAGTTCCATATCCTCTGCACATGAAAAAGGAAACTGTACACAGCTCTTTATACTCTATTTGGACTAAACATAGCAATCTTATATTAGCTGTATAGGAACCCCGGCATATGACCACGTCCCTTGGGAAACAGAAATAACTGAGCTCCCAGCTTTCGTGCTCACAGGCCTGCTGGCCAGCGTGACTGTAATACTGGAAAGAACAGCTGTCCCTGTGGATGGGCAGAGTTGGGGATTTTCCTTTAAATACCCTTTTTTCAGACATCGGGGGCAAGCAAGTATGCAACTGTCCTGATGTTCACTCTGAAGATGAGACTACATGTAGTAAGCAGAACCCCTCAGAAACCAGCACCTTGTTAAATACAGCGTTGGATACCCACAAGCTAAAGCAGGGTCTTGGTTATCATGGAAACATTAACCATCAGCTGTTGTGGAGAATACATAACAGAAGTTGACTAGTGAAACAAAATTATTCTTCTGTGCATTATTATATTTAGTAGACTGGCCTAGGAGGATGTCAAATGATGCCTGTTTTGTTAGGCAGAGGAACTGCTTGGTGAGAGCAGGATGTCTGTCTCATCTGTGCCTTGGGTGAAAGGATGAGTTTCCATTTTGTTCTCAGCAAATGGGTGTGGGTATGCTTTCAGTAGAGGAGATAAAGAGATTATATGTATCCGCTTCGGGTTTGGTGTCTAAGACTCTCTAGAGATGTGGAGCAACCCAGATTCCTTCCTCTCATCTGCAGCTGCTGCCGTTTCTAGGATCTATCTCTTGGATAAATGCAACAAAAAAATTCAGATTCCATCACCCTCCTCTAAACTGATCTTTCTTTCTGTAGGCAACTTGTGCTTTTCATTGTGTGCCTCCCTTTCCTTCACCCTGTTATGGTGTCCAGTGATTGTTGTTGACTCTTTTTGAAATAGGTTCATGTTTGTTTTCCTGTGACCTGTGGAAGTGGTAGTTATGCATTTAAGCTTTTAAACATACGGAGAGTAACCCTTAAACCTGCAGCATAAGGCTGCTGGCTTGGAGGGGTTTTATTTAATTTCCTTTTTTCCCTTACACTTGGCTCCACTGGGCAGTAAACCTGGTCATAGGTGCCCTCTTGCTTGGTGCCCTGGTAGGAACCTCGAGGCCGCCTGGCTTCAGTTGACTGACCATCCTGATGCTGTCCTGTTAAAGCTCTTGGTGGGCTCCTCGGCCGCTTTGGGTCGGAAGCGGCTCACCTCAAACACAGTGCTGATCTTTGTCATGGGTTTGGCAGCCAGTTCCTTCAGTTTCCGGGCATCAAAACGTGGCTTGTGTAGAAGGATGGGTAGGCGGCGGGGAAGAAAGACTCTTTCTTCCTTCTGTGGCTTCTTCTCTTCCGCTTGCTGCTTCCTCTCCTTAGTGAGTGTCATCTGGTATAAAATGGCATCCCACATTCTCATGGCTTTTGATTTGACCAGCATGCAGTCTTGCTTGATGACTGCTTGAGCCGTGTTCTCTTTATTCCCTTCCTCCTGTTCCATCTTTTCTGGCTTGGGCTCTGGGAAGTTGGTTGCTTCTGGCTGCACCATCAGGTGCTTCCTGAGGCGATGCCAGCCACTGGCACTGGTTCCAGGAGGTCTTGCTGCTTCTCCTGATGATGATGCTGGCTCAGCCTTGGGAGGGCAGCTGGTGCTGGGTAAGCTGGGGGTCAGCTGGAGTTCAGTGCTCTGTTCTGCCTTGGTGTCTGTGGAGGTGGACCCAGTACCATCAGTTTGTGCTGGAGTTGCTGGGTGTGCTTGCCTCCAGGGAGCACTGGATGTTGATGATTTTAACATGTCTTTGTCTTTCTTGGGTAATTCAGGAGCTGTCTCTGATCCAGATATTTTGGTGTCACTTCCATGGGTTGTAGGCTTATTGGTGTGGGCATCAGAGGTGCTGGGCTTCTCAGTAGGAACAGGCTCGGGAGCTTGATCAGAAGGCTCTGTCTCTGCAGCAGGAAGGAGGGGAGGTTCCAGCAAGGGGGGAGTGTCTTTGCTGTCTTTAAGTGAGGTGGATGTCTGCTCTGGAGATGGTTCAGAGCTGCTTGTTTGAGGTGCTGGGGAAGTAGGCCTTTTGTCTTCGTGGCTGACAGTTCCTTGGGTCTGGTTTGGTGTGGGAGTCTTAGCCCTGGGTGGCTTGACACTGTGGAAATAAGTGTTCACCTTGGTGGCATAGGTAATATCGGGTGCCCTTTCTTTACTGGGTGTACTGGAAGAAAGCTGGGGGAAAACAGATACTGAAGGGTCGAATGGAGAGGGGAGGTGGGAGCCCATGCCTTCAGGCTGCTGTGGAGTCTCAGGAGGTCCTGGCTTCTGTAGCAGGGGCATGGCCGAGGAGGTTGTGAGCTTGACATGTTCAGCAATGCGCCGCTGCTCGGTGACCTTCAGTGCGAAAGGCTTCCCCTTTCGGAAGGGGGAGGGGGCGCGCTGGTTGACGGGCCTGATGGAGAGGTGGGTTGGCACGGGGGCAAAGGGGGATGCTGTGGTTTCAGGGGCCTCTGCTGGGGCAGCGCTCTCAGCACACTCTTGGTCGGGGCTGGCTTCGTTCACTGGCGAAAGGCTGGAGCGGAATGCTTTGCCCTGCTCTGAGGTGAGGATGGCATTCTTCCTGGCTGCCTTCTTCAGCAGCCGCTGCAGCCGCAGGTTGTCCTTTCCGGGCTTTGGGAGGGTGGGAGGGGGAGAAAGGGGGTGGTGGATGGGAGCAGGCTGGGTGGAGGATGATACTGTTATCAGCATTGTCATTTCCTGCAAGAAAAGACCAAGTTTAGAGTTGGCGTGGGCTTAGCCCTGGGCAGGATTCTGAAATATTTATACACAAGACCTCCTCTTCCTCTCCCTAAAAGCTATGAATATGGAGTCAATATTGTGGGAGAAGAGCATCAGTCTTGGTTTTGTTATTCTTCTGAGGTAACCTCAGCCGGTCTTGAGGGTAGGGTGGGTGTGGCAGGACAAGAAATGTCCTGGGGAAAGCTGTATTGCCAAACCTGGAGCCCTTCCGCTCCTGGCATTAGCACAGTAAGAGCTCCTGGGGACCCCAGATGTTCGTGTCTTGGCAAGTCCTAATGGGATTTGGAAGGAAATGTCAAGGGAAACAAAGTGGGTTTGAAATTTTGAAACTTTGAAACATCTCCAAAGGCAAAAAGCAGAAATGTTTCATGGCTTTCCAAATTTTGGTTATTAATACTCCAATACAATGTTACATACAACAGAACAGCCATAAACTACATGTGTCATTTGAATCAAAGTCAACACTGGCTGATTGATTTCAGCTGGCATGAAGACACCCCTGTGAAATGCAGGGCTTCTCAAAAGCTCTGTTTATCAGTGAGGAAGTGCTTTGTCACAGCACTGACGCTGGCTGGTCTCTTCTTGCTGCATGAAGCACAGGGACAACGTTTTCCTCCAAGATAAAACCAAGTTTTCTCTTTCTCTTGGGAAGCTTTGCCACTGTTGTGCCTTTATCACTCATTCTTGAGCGAAGCAGAAATGGCTTGTGCTCTGGGTCAGGTCTTATCTCCAATGGCATCTGCAGCCCTTTGGCCAGCGCTGGGATGCTCCTGCAGGGGTGCGTGGCTGCTTTTCCTGCTCTTTGTCACTAACTCATCACTGCCTCCTTTCTCGTGAGTGCTGGTCACTGGAGCTTAGTGACCACTGGTCAGCTGAGCACAGTGGAGGTAAGGGTCTGTGTTGGGGATAGAAAGATTAGTCTAGTCTGTTCTCTCCTTTCTCTTTCTGAGCAAGCTGGGGAGCACCAAACTGCCTCTGACCTGCAATGACTCTGGCAGCCCCAGGAAGGAAATCTGACTCTATCCTGGCTTCTGCTCAGCACAGAGTTGCTGAGTTTTGCTATGAAATGAGGCATAAATCACTGAGCCCCTTAATCCCTGGTGCTGGATGCAACTGAGCATCCCGAAACAAGGAAGAGGAGGGCAGGGTGATGTCAGGCTTGCCCAAGGGGGCTGTTTATTTCATGTGCTATGTTCTGTTCCTGGTGGCTCCCAGCCTGCTCTGGTTAATGTGGGTGTGTAACATGATACCTACTGTGCGGGAAACTATCGTGAATAGAACTCTGAAGAGTGCAAAACAGCTATTTGTGCTTGAGTGCTGCCTTTGGGCTTGCAGTGCTGCTGTCAGCACTGGGTTGGGAAGGTGATCCATGCCCAGCAAGCAGGTGTTGTGTCTGCCAAAACTGGTTGGGGATGGAGGGAGAAGGACGACTTTTATTTTTTAAAAGCAGCAGCAGATAAAAGCACTGAAGAAGTGACATGTTGAGCTCAAAAGCTTCAAGGTCAAGCCCTCACCATGGTAGATGAGATGCCCTCCCGAGCAGAGGCTGTGGTGGGCAGGGTATAGGCAGTGTCTAGCAAGTGGCGCACGCAGTACCAGAAAGACATGGATCTGTTGGAGCAAGTCCTGAGGAGGACCACAAAAATGATCAGAGGGATGGAACACTTCTATGAGGACAGGCTTGAGAGAGTTAGGGTTGTTCATCCTGGAGAAGAGAAGGCTCTGGGGAGACTTTATTGTGGCCTTTTAATATGTAAAGGGGGCTCGTAAGAAAGATAGGGAAAGGCATTTAGAAAGGGTGTGTTGCTATAGGACAAAGGGTAAAGCTTTTAAACTAAGAGGATAGATTCACACTAGATATAAGGAGGAAGTTTCTTTTTATGATGAGGGTGGTGAAACACTGAAACAGGTTTCCCTGAGAGGTGGTGCATGCCCTGTCCCTGGAAACTTTCAAGGTCAGGCTGGATGGGGTCTGAGCAGCCTGATTTAGTTGCAGATGTCCTTGCTCATTGCATGGGTGTTGGATTAGATGACCTTTAAAGGTCCCATTCAAGCTATTCTATCATTCTATGATTTACTTTAGCTGTAGGCATGAGAGACCTGCTGTTTCTGTGAGGGGGCTTGGAGGGGATTTGTGTCAGCTGGGAGTGACAACTGTTGGGCATTCCCAGTGTCTTATCAGCTTCATTCCTTAGGCACAAGGCCGTGATTATGATTTGCTTTGTTCCAGGAGCTACTCTTAGAGGCTAGTCTGCAGTGTCCCAAAAAAAGGCTGAGAGCCTGCCCATTCCTTTGTCACATACCTGCTTCCCTCCCCAACCTCATGGGTATTTTAGATTCTTCTGGGTCAGAAAGCCAAAATGTCTCAGTTTGGAGGGACATGTAGTACTTTTGTGTGACACTACTCTGGCTTTGTTTGTGTAGAAATTGGTAATTGCTTGTGGGGTTTTTCATGCCTTTTAAAAAAATCTGCTGAAGGGTGAGCAAATACCTACATCTGATGGTAGGGTTTATTGTGGAATGACTTAACCTGTTCTCGTTTAATGTGGTCCCATGGACAGCCTGTACTACAAGATGAGCTATGGTCCAGCAGCACTGGTAAACCAGATTTATAAGGTTGACCTGCTTCAAGTTTCTGTTGGGAATACTAAAGAGGCAGGGCAGTGAACTTCCCAACTGCTGATCAGCTCTTGGAGTGTTTTCCTTGTCCTGTGGACTGCTGCACTCCAGAAAAATGCAGCTTCCCACATGCATCAGAGAAGGATCTTGCCTGGAATTGTTGTAGACTGCCAGATGCTACTGAGGAGGGCATGGGGGCTCTCAGAGTGGAAAGTTTAGTATGCACACACCAGCAAAATCCCTCTGCTCCCAAAGTCAGAGGCTGCTTCATGCTGCATAGCCTCAAGATTTGTTGTCTCTCACAGTAGTCTGTCCTCTTTAAATGACTTGCTGCTATCTCAGCATCCCATCTGACTTGAAACCTGCTGTGCTGTGGGTCTTGGAGACCTTATGGGTGGTAACTTCCTTGGCACGTGATTGTATTGGAATCTGTGTGCTTGACTAATAGAGCAGTGAGATGCTGAGAGACAGCAAAAGGAAATCGGGTGTTAATTTATTTGTCTTCCCTGTCATGCCTGGCTCTATTTTGAGTCTCCTTCAGAGCTTTTTGTGCTCAGGAGAAATTCTGCAACAGGGAATATTTGTCTTCCCCCTTGCCACCTAATGAAGCAAAAGTAAAGGGACACACTTGCTTTATTGCCAGTGGAAAGGCTGGGGCTAAAAACCCAGGGACAATGGGGGAAGCACTGCCTGAGAAACTTGTGTGGGTTTGTAATAAGCTAGAAGGAACTGAACCTACAAATCAGGAAGCTTTCAAAGGGTTAAGTTTGCCTGCTGCTGGTTGAATTCCCATGGGTGGATGGGTGCTCACCTACTCTTGGACCCCAACTGTTCCCCTCACTTGGCTGCATTTGCAATCAGCCCCAAATCAGAAATAGTGGGGAGAGTGTCAGCATGCAGGAGTCATTTATCAAGTGATGGAAAAGTCATTTGTGTGCTGGAGTCCCTTGGCTGCACCAGCTGTCGTGCATGGAGCAGATGGAGAGCTGCAGGAACCCAACACCGCTGCAGATGGTCCCAAACAGAGCTGTGGCTGCCAGGGGCTGTGGGAGCACTCTCTGCTGTAGTGGCTTTCTTGGGCTTGGGAGGAAGCCTGCTAATCTCCT
Source organism: Lanius collurio (assembly GCA_020086605.1). Lineage (NCBI taxonomy): Eukaryota > Metazoa > Chordata > Aves > Passeriformes > Laniidae > Lanius > Lanius collurio. The sequence goes on from JACBWW010000004.1 coordinate 42,110,727, forward strand.
TCTTGGGGTGGGAGACAGTGTGGCAGGAGTGCAGCCATGACCTCTGCTGGGCATGCAGCCCTCAGCATCTCCCCTGCCATGAGCATGGACATTCCCAGCATGGCTCATTTATGCTGAGGGCTTATGAGTGGGCTGATTCACAGGGCTTTGTGAAAATGGGTGGGAGAAACCCACCTGTAATTGCTAGAGAAGATACAGCTTCTGTATAGCCTGGGGTATTGCTCATGAGAGGCCAAATGGTATCCATAACCTTGTGTTTTCTTGTCTTGCAGCTGAGCTTGGTCCTGGCTTGATGCAACCCTCCATGCCACTATTTCCTCTGCTCCACAGAAGATAATTGAAGGATGTTTCTCTTCTCCTGACTGCTGCTAGTCTGCTTTGGGTACACCCTGACTCTTCTTGGGGTTTGAGCGATACCCCACACTGCCTCCAGATGGATGAAAGGAACTAGATCAGCTGGCAAAACTTATCCCTGTTTTAACTTTCTATGTGACTCTGGCTTTTGTTTTTTGTTTTTGTTTTTTTTTTTTTTTTTTAATATCTGTCTCTGGTATGGAGATGAGAGGCTGTATCTCTATTCCCTCCCCTTAAGTGTTGGAAGAAAAGGATCTGCTGCCCTGCTGAGCAGGCAAGGCTTTTGTTATGTGATTAAAAATTTCTCCTTTTGTGGCCCTTGGTGGCTGGGTGGTGGCAGAGAGGGAGCTCAACAGAAATCTGGTAAAAGAATTGGTGTTTGAAAGGAGGGCAGTGGGCAAGTCCTGAGTGTGAGAAGACTGCAAGGAGAGTGTGATGAGAGTGCAAGGACCACTTGTCACCCTGTTGGTGCCAGCTGTGGATAGTCTTCCCCTGTTTATGATGCAGCCTCTGTCCCTCTACATCACCTGCTTTGAGGGACTTCCATCTACTGGTCTCTGTGTACATCAAATTGCATCCAACTTAGTCCTGTTTTTTTATTTTAGTTCTCAGATCATTCTTTAATCACAGTTGTGTACCCATGCCAAAATGTTTCTGCCACTTTTCTGTCTCAGCAGGGCAATAGCAGCTTTGTTTCAAATAGCTGCTGACTTCCTCTGCCTGTCTAAGATGGATTGGAGGTTTCCTTTCCCAAGTGAGGAGTGCTGACCCACTGGTATTATCTCTCTTCTCTGGGAAAGTGATTTGCTTATTCTCTAATCTATGGGGTCCAGTGCCACTGACAGAAACACTTCTAAAAGTCAGATGTGGTCGCATCTTGATAACTTGCCAGCAATGCTTCTGAAGCTGAGCAGACTATCTGGGAAGTGGATGCTGCTCTTGTGCTGGAAACTATCTTGGTGAAATGACATCCCAGTGAAGTGTCTGTGGAGATCAAGGCTTGCTGTGAACTTGAGGAAACTGAGTCCCAAGAGTGGCATTTCTGGCCTTGGGCCTGAGGTTTGCAAATCAGCTTCTAGGGTTGTTTCTGTACTCTCCCATGTCTTCATATGTCATGGTGTTAACATGTCCCCAGCCCCTCTTTAAAGTCTCATTCCTACCTTACTCCCATGCCATGCCAATGTAATTTTGCAACTTGTTTCTACCCTCCTGGAGGGAGGGCAGCTTGTTTCTCCTCCTGCATCAGTGTGCTTTCTGCTTAAAACTTTCTGCCCCCAGATTTTCTCTTTTTTTTTTTTTTGGTAAGCATTTAATAAAATTTGAAGACGATGTTGTAATGATGGCAACTCTGAGAATTTTGTTCATGTAGAAGTCTCTGCAGCAAAGCTGTTTTCCAAGACCTTGAAGTTCTCTGCTTGTACGTGAGGTGGAGGAGAAGAAACATCAGTCTGAGTGACAAGAAGAAAGGGAAAGGGGCTTTCTGTGTACCTGCCCTGTTTAGATCCTTGTTATTTTGCTGAATTTTTCGTTGGGGTAATTGCCTCTAACAGGGGAAGGGAGTAGTGCTTGGACGCAGCCTGCAGAGACTGCCTGGGGAGTGACCAGCTAGGAGGAGCACAGAGCTTAACTCCCCAGGTAACAGACCTGAGCAACATCACAGGCTTCAACCAAGATCACTGGTGATGTCAGCTATTAAAAAAAAAAAAAAAAAGGGGAAAAAAATTTCCTCTGTATACTGCTAATCCAGCTTTGATAAGGTCAGTATAGCTGTCTGTCCTGGAACCCAGCGCACTAATGAGCTGATGATTCCATCTGGAACCATCTACCTTTTTATGGAAAACCTTTATACAGTGGTGACCTTCCAAGTAATAACACTTTTATGGTGTAGAGATGATGAAGAGTTTCTTCTATCCTAACACTTTACGAAAGTGTAGGTAAGGAAGGAGATAAAAGCAGTAGTTATATTGGAATTATCTTTTTGCTGAGTGGCACCTTTGTTCTCTCCATCCTGTGCTTCTGGGAGGTGGGAATTCAAGGAGTCCTGTGTTCTTCAAAGCACTGAGCATTATGGCTCCATTTTCCTCCCTTCAGCCCTTCCTCTGCTGTGCTGGGATTTTCAAGTGAGGCTGGAGCAGGAGCAGTGTGGTGCACAGAGATGTTCTGGCTTGAGGTGAAAACAGCGCTACTTTGTGTGTAAACTGGTTGCACCAATTTTCAACACAGTTCTGTATCTGGATGGTGGAAATGATGGCTGAAAACTTCTCCAGTTACTGTTCCTGTCCTCTGCCAGTTTGGAGAGGGCAGAGAAGGCCCCGAAGGCTGTTTGTGTGAGATTCCTTCTCTAAGGAGGGTTAATTGGCAGAGTATATTTTCTCCACTTAAAGCCTACAGGGACCTAGATGTGGTTTCAATAAACAAGTGCTGTAATTCAGGATCTGGTCACAACAGAGAAGTGAGAAGGCTGTGGGAGACCAGAGCTCTCTAGTGGTAGTCAGGAACCAGGAAAAGAACTGTCTTGGAGCAAATGTGTGCAGATCTTTACAAGGTACTTATATCTGCCAGGGGAAGTGTTTCCCCAGCTAAATTGGCTTTATGATGTGCTCTTTTTCCTCCCGAAGTAACGTGGTGGGAGTGGCAGTGGGGTTACCAGGATGGTGAAACCTCCCCAACAAGAAAAAAAGGGATGCTGCAGCCCAGATACGCTGAATGTGCATCTTGGGCAATGCTAAGAGGGGATGAAGGCTCATCTCTTCCCTCAGCAGGAAACTCTAGGGACTTGTGGCTGATTTTGTGAGTGAAGGAGAGCAGGCTGGTGCCACTCTGCAGCAGTGACTGGCCTGCTGTTAGTAGCTGACTGCTTCCTGTCTTTCCTCTGTTCGTTTTTCACAGCTTTGTGGTTTTTGCAGCACTGGCATCTCAGAGGCTTTTGCTATGAGACCTTAGCTTTGTCTTCTCCTGAGAATGCTGCATTTTGAGCATAATAAGGACAAACTGTCACACAGAGTGAGTCTTGCAGGATTAGTCTTCCCTCAAAGCCTGATGGAGAGGAGTGATGCTTTCCTGGTCCCTGTATCTGCTGCCTGCCTGCATCCCCCCTGCTGCCATGCTTCCCCAAATTACCATCCTGCTGGCAGTGTCCAAAAAGAGGGACTGGGAACCCCTGTGTGGGCTCTCAGTGCTCTGAACTGGGGGCATACCTTGAGGAGTTGCTTCACTACAATTTCTTCTTTACCCATCTTGCCTAGATTATGCAGAAGGGGAACATCATTTTAGCAGCATTGGCTCTGAAATCTGTGGGGGTTCCAGTGATACTGAAGTGTGCTGCTTGTCTTTCTGTGACAGGCTTCAGGGCTGCTTTTTCCTCCAGCAGGGTTTAACAGATGATTCTACATGAATGTATGCAAGATGGGATTGAAAAACATGGTCCATGACCATTGCAGTGCCATAAACCAGCATTATTTAAACTCGGGGAAACTTAAATAATGGAGAACTCAAGTCTGTTCTGAGTGTTACGTCTTTATGTAACACTTGTTCTGCCTCAAGACTGGGGGCTGGACTTCATCTGGTTCTCTTTCCAGTTATAAAATAATGATAGGATCATTTTTATGTCCATCCTAATGTACGTGTGTGCATGCTAATTAACAGATCCCTGCCCAACCCCTGCTTGCAGCTCTGCACTGCACCTCCTCTGCAATGGACACAAGAGTCTAGAGTTTCCAAATGACTTTGTTCCTTGAAATATGTCTGCAGCTTCTGCTCTTTGAAGGAAAGGTCAGCCTTGGGGACACCTGAGCCTGAATGTCAGAGCTTTGCCTCCTGCCACCACCACCTTTGGGAAGGAAAATAAACAAGCTCAAAGAGCAGGGTGGCTATAAATACTGAGGTGGCAGCTGAGACGCTGCTGAACACGGTTCTGAGGCTGGTCTGTTGATAATTCCTTGCCAGCTCAAACACTTTCCCTGATGGTGCATTTTATATATATATATATATATATATATATATACACACACACATATATATCTGTATATACACAGGGTAAGAGGAAAAAAAAATGTATTTCACATTGACAAAAGTGCATTTGGAGCTAGGATTTACTTCAGAAATGGACCTATTGCACGGATCCTGATGATGAGACAAGACAGGTGATTTCCCTGAGATTTTGCATGGAGTTCCCTGAGGGTTTTGCAGTGGAATGATTTGATTTAGCTCAGAAATTTTCAGAAAGGAGTTTCATCTCTTCCTCAGAAATAGTGGTTTAGCAATGCTAAAGGCAGGCATTAAATAAATAGCAAAAAGTGTCATGGACTCGGGCCTTGTGAGAAGGGTGGGAAGAATGGGGAAAGGTTGAGGAAGAGTAAGGGGAGGATACCATTGGGCTTACACACATTAGCACTTTAAAGCATCAGAGCAGCAAACTGCAAGTATAATTATTCAGTCAGGGGTGCTTGGCTGGGTAGGTGGGTCTTCCCCAAGGTTGTGGAGTGACTTGTGTTTGCTGTGAGCACCTTGACTGGTCTCCTGCCTTGCTCACCTTCTCTGGGAACACAAAACAGCAGCTCCAGGCATTGGTCCTGAGTCCCATCCTGTTGCTCAGTCATCATCCTCACTGTCAACCCATCTCACTCAATTAGGTGTAAGTAGGATGAGAATGAGACCTAGCCCTTATCTTGGATGGCCAAACCTGATCCCTTATCTTTGGAGAGACATCGAGCCTAGATCGAGGGTGTCCAAGCAGGATCTCCTGAATCCCACAGGGACTGTGCCTTAGGGGTCTAAAGCAGATGCAGCAAGGGCATGTCCCAGAGCAAACAAATGAGTGATGGAGGAACAGTCTACCACAAAAATCAGAAATCAGTATTAACTGAAAAAAACAAGAACTGCATTACTTACTGATGTGTAATTTGTTTCCATCTGAAATCATTTGCATGTTGGGTGCATCATGTTACTCAGTCTGGTTTGCAAAATTAACAGGGGGTTGTTCATTTGAGATCGTGTCAGCTGCTGGTTTCTTGTGACTTCTAGAGCCCTGTAGGTAAATTCAAAACATCAGATGGAAAAGTGTTTACAATAGCCACTAACTACAAGAGGTTTCTCAAAAATAAATAAAGGGACTTTTTAAAAGCATGAAAAGTTCCATCACCTAAAATTAGCGTGAAGAAGGGCTATCGAGTAACACCGTTGCGTGCTCCCAGCTTTGGCCCTGCAAAGTTTGGCATCTCAAGTACCAGGGAGGTGAAGGGCAGAGGATGGTGATGTTGCCAGGACAGCTATTCTAGCAGAGTAGCTCCAGGCAATGAAACCAGTTGGAGACTTTTCAAGTTGGCTGATAAGATTTACTGTTTTGCAGAAGTCAGGGTTGCAAAATGCAAATTTGGAGCTGTGCTTTGATTATTACCTTCCCGAGAGAGGAAGGGAGCAAACTCTGGCTCTGTCTTTGCTTGTTCCTGGCGAAGGATGTGCTGTGTGCAGAGGGTGCAAGGGTAGAAAATGCTGCACTGGGAGAAGAGGGGTTTGGAGTTGATTAGTTCGGTGAATTTTGGTTGAGGGGTTTATGTGCAGTTTGACTCAAAGATCTTGGCTAAGACTGCTCAAGTGAGCTGGTAAGGATTTCACCAATGCCTGCCTTTGTTGTGGGCAACCTGTGAGCTGCCCAGGCACCATGCAGATGTTTACTGCCTCTTGGCCTTGGGGCATTTCATCCCTTTTTCCAGTTGACTTCTTGGGTTCTGCTTTCTCACGGCCTCTCAGGAGCCTTTAAGTTTGAATGCCGTGGTAGCTGGGGGGTTAAACATGCTCCCAGGAAGATGGGGGCATGGGAGAGCAGTTTCCTGGAGGTCTACAAAGCAGCTTTATACCCAGGTTAAGCTTGGCCTGTTTCACATGGCTTTGGAGATGCTGGTGAGCTGTGCCACAAAGCTGGCTCTGAAGGCAAATTCCTTTCTGCTTCTCTCTGCTAAGCCTTGTTGTTCATTGACTCCTCTCTAACCTGACTTTGAGTTATTCTGTCATGGATCAAGGTAGCAAAGCTCCTTCTGTATCCATCAGGGATCTGGTCCACCCGATGAGACTGGTTCTTGTGGGAAGGGAGGTATGTGCTGGTGTTTTGGGGTAGGTGTCAGAGGTGAGCTATTTGCTTTCTCCCTCTCTGCCTCCCTGATGACTGGTGAGATCCTGCCTGGCTCTGCAAGACACGCTGCTCCTTATTGCAGTGCAGACCTTCAGAAGGATTTGGGGTAGGCACTCAATCCTTCATACAAATACCCTAATGCAATTAATTCCTCTTCGACTGACAACTTCCATGTCTCAAAGTTGCCCTTGTCTTTTAGGAGTGCTAGTGACTTTGTGTGTCCCCAACACTGAAGATGTTGCTGGGAAAAAAAACACCCCAGGCAATAACAGCCAGGGCAAACCCAGCTGCAAACTTAGGAAAAGGAAACCCCACATGATGGTTAAGAATACTTCAAGAGGTTTTAGAAATGCCCAAGGACACCTTGTACCCTGCTGTGCCATGGTCACCACCAAAACCCCATCAGCCTAATGTGTGTATTTGCAGCATGCGCTGTGTGAATGATGCAAAGGGCTGGCTTGTGTTGGCACACGCTGAAGTAGGGAGTGCTCAGATCCCCTCCTATTTCTTACCAAAGATGTAGAGTTTCTGTTCTTACAGGCTAAGATGGGATAAGACAGGCAGGTATTTCTACCAACTAAGTTTCACAAAAGGGGTGACACAGTAGAGACCTCCATGGAAGTGCTGGTTGACTCCCTGCCACCAGATGCAAGGAGGAGAACTGAAGCATCAGGAAGGTAAATGGAGGCGTACGTAGGTAATGTGGTCTTTAATAAGAGAATGCTTGTTTGTTGCCTTTTATTCTCCTTTTTATGCCTCTGAACACTTGTGATTTCATAAAGCTGCCACTAGGAGAAGGCGTTTGCACCTTGAGGTTCCCCAGTCACTCTCCAAGATTCAGGTAGGTGAACCCACAGCTCGGCAAGTGTTTGCTCTCCCTGTATCTGAGGGACTGCTGCAAGAGGTGCATCGCTGGGCATGGCAGACACTGCACCAGGTCACCTCTGGGGAAACGAGAGGCAACCAAGGACAGAGATCCTGAGCCCAAGGGCCAAGTGGGTGGTATTAGAGGAGCCAGGGAGGAAAGATGGATTTTGCTTGGCCCCTTTGGGTTGTTTCAGATTTCCCAGGATCCTGTTATCACCAATAAAATGATAATAGTCTGCTGATACTTAGAGGAGCTGGTTTTAAAGTTTAAGGCTATTCTGATCTCTTCTTGACTGGCTGCATAAAACAGGTCATTGGATTTTGCCCAGGAACAGAAAATAATGATATTTATTTTCTGTCCTTCCTCTGAAAGAACATACTTAGCCACTATCTGATCTTTTTATTGACAGCTACTTCAATTAACTTGGAAAGAGTGTTCAATGAACATAGGGCATCTACTCTAACCTTGAACTGCTGATTAAACTGCCCTGCAGAATCCCTTCCTCTGGAGTGGGATAAAGAGAAGAAAGGGTGCAGAGGAACTGTATAAAAATTTACTTTGCCTTCTTAAATGGCTTTTGTGGTCCCCATTTCCCCTCTGCCATGAATCATGGTAAAAGGTTTATAACTGAATGTCACAAAACAGAAAAACACATCCCCACACTTTCCCAGTCAGCTTAATACATTTTTCTGATACTTTCAATTATTTCAAGGCTGATATCTGTAGAAGCAGACAAACATGCCAAACCCAAAATATCTGTATCATGCAAAAAAAGTAAAAAATGTTGTTTTGAAAGCATTCAAACATGACTTTGGAGAGAAGGGGATATGAAGAATCATTCAGACTGTGAACTCAAGTAAAACACATTTTCCTCATAACTAAATTCACTTTGGATAACAACCATTTTTGGTTGACAGAAGGTGTCAGTGAAAGTTCCTCTGTAGCTCTGTCATGGAGGTGTAAGTGCAGAGCTGTGGGCAAGTCTGGGTGAGGAAGGGCCTCAGGAGGTCCTCTTGCCCAACCTGTGGGCCAGAGCAAAGTCTGCCTTGGAAGTAGACACGTCTGTTCAGCGTTGGAGAGTAATGGGCAGATAAGGATAGATACTGCTTTATCTCAGAAATTGGATCTCTCCTGGGCTGTGAAAGAGTGCTAGTTTTATGAGAAGGATGTAGCTGATTTTATTTGCAAACTCTGTAGTCTTTTATGAACATGTAGGATTTCTGACTTCCCAGGTTGTAGAGGTTTTCAGATGAACTTTTCTAGCTCACTGGCTGAGTATTAACCAGCCATGGAGGCAATGATCCATGAAAATGCTGCCTGCTGACTGGTGTGCAATGAGCACAAGGAAAGGATGTTAAAAAAAAAAAAAAACAAAACCCAAGCAAAACACACACACAAGCATTTGACCAAAGTGCCCATCTTTATACAGTTTGTAAAGTTATCAGGGCTAATGTGTGTGCACTGTATGTAAAGGCATCTCCCCTGGGTGCACTGGCTGCTGCAATAGGTCAACCAAAAGCCAGAAAAGATGAGAAGAGCTGATTACAGCTTCCCTGCAAGTGGCCCAGCAACACAATAAATTCCTGTGGCCCATCTCAAATAGCCAGTCTGCGTGTTCCTGCCTACCAAGAAGAAATGCAACATTGGGGCAGGCTACCTATGGAAACTTGTCTAGATCACTGCCCCAGCCTCTAGTTCCTGTTCAAGGAGAGACGCTGGTTTGCTGTACCCTCTCCCAGGTAGAGATGCTATCACTGTAAAAGCATGCCAGGCTCTGGCCTGAGGTCAGCTGGCAGATGGACTTCAGTGGTTTGAGACCCTGGTTCATGTCTGTGACCTGCACCTGTGCTCTTTGGCCTTGGTGCTGTCTCCTAACCTGGCAGCTGGTGGGAGAGAGGGGCTTCTCCCATGACAGGTGCTTGCTGCACCCTCACCTTGTGAAATTGGGTAGCTTTTGGTAGCTGTGCAGGTGCAGCTGGGGTCATCTATCCCTCATCTGGTCTCTGGCATCAGTAGGGAGTGTGAGTTACTTGGTGGTGGTTTGCTCACTCTCTAGGCTGGCATGGCTGTGCTGTGGCGGCTCAAGGGAGAGCCCCAGCAACCTTGCTGCTGGTGCAGGGAGAAGAGATGATGTCAAGACAGCACAAAATATATATCCTAGAGCAGGAGAGTCTGCAGTAACAAGAGACAAAGCTGCTGAAGAAAATGTGGCAGGTTGTGAATGAGACTGCTGCGTGATGGAATCAAGAGATGAAGTAAGGACTTGACAGAGAATGTGTGAAAAGCATAGGGTATGCAGCTGAGGAACGAAACAGATGTTGGAGAGGCCTATATGTGCTGAAGTGGATAGAGAGACCCACAAAGGGAAGAAAGGACAAACATAAATTGGGCTGTGGGGAATGAGCCTTGGTTGTGAACCAGCTGACTGCAGAGCAAATGTAAGATGTGTGTGTGAGACAAGCCCTTCTTACCGAGGGATGGAGAAGGTACCCTCAGTCCCACAGGAAGAGGGATTCAGATCATGCTGCGACTGGAAATGAGATACATAACATGGACATGAATGCTCTGACAGAGGCAGTCCATAGGATGCACAGATGTCCTTTGGGACATTACTAAGCAGAAAGGCCATGCTCCTGGGGTGTGGTGATGGGGAAGACAGAGCATGGCCACAACACGTGATCTAAAGATGGATGTTGTCTGGAGCACTTGTCTGACAAGTGCTGAGGAACTGAGAGGGTATTGCAGGAACCGAGCTGAGTGCAGGAACTGAGAGGATATTGCAGGCAGCAATGTTCCCTTCTCGTCTATTTGAAAATGGAGCTGCAGCAGAGAAGTCTGATTACCTGTCCCTCCCATCACTTGCACCAACCTCACGTTTGTCAAGATGCTTAGAGTGAAATCTGAGCGATGTGAGCACTCCCCTGCCAGTGTGCACAAGCGGCCCCGCTCTGGTGCAGGCTCTGCAGCCCTGCAAGGTGCTCACACTGCTCTGCCCCACGGCTGGCAGCACATGGGCCCACGGGAGCGTTCGGGCCCACATCTGCTGGGAAATACTGTGCTGTAAGCCCAGGCCTCGCCTGCACTCACACACAGACACACTTTCTTTTGAATGGTGACTCCTTGGTGTGACAGGCCTGAGCTGCGGTGCCCCACGGGCGGCAGGGACAGTCTATAGCTGGCAGGTGGGCACAGGAGGCTGGTGAATGCCGCTGCCAAACTGGGCCCACCGCCACCATGAAAGGAGAAACAGCTGGGTGCCTCTCCTCCCACACATCCCCACTCTGCTGCTGGTTTGGGCAAACATGGTATTTCTTGGAGGCATGCCCAGCTGGTGGAGAGCTTGAGGGAAAGGAGCCAGTGGAAGACAGCAAAAATGCTCGGTGGTTCCGAAAGCGCAGCGTGAAAGCCGGTTTGCCGTGTTAGTGCTTTGGGCAGAGCTGCAGGGGGAGTGGAGCTGATGATACGGGGTCTGGCCATGTGTTCCCATGCAGCTGCTGCTCTCCTCAGTAGCACGGGGTGCCCACCCACCTTCCCTACCTGGCAAACTCCCACATGAAGCCAGGGCGCTGAGGGGCGATGCACTGTCCCCCTCCCCCACCCTCCACCCCTGACAAGTGACAAAAGCATTGGCTAGAGGGGGGTTGCAGGAGAGAGGCGAGGGGATAAGCTGCCGGACAGACAGCAGCTGGAAAAGGCGAGCTGGACGGGAGATTTTAGCTCGTGCACATTACCTGATGACTGGGAGGCTGCAGCACTGTGCTCCCACTCCACGGCTTTAAAAGCTTATCTCTGCATGTTCAGATGGGGACCCTTTCTTGCAAGCAGCAGGGAAAGAGTGGGCAGAAATCAATCTGTGACCTGAGCCAAAAATATCGGCTGCCCCACAGTCCCTGAAGTTCTTCTACAGGCGGGGAGGAAGGGGATGCTGGAGCTGCCAGGCCCACAGGAGGGCACATGCTGTGTTGCTGGGAAGCCCTGCCAAGGGGAGAGGGGTGGGAGGGAGGGGATGGGAAGCTGAAGCCTGAGATATTTAGTGAAATGGAAACCATGAACCAGAGGATTGTGTGAGGCACTGCAATCCTCTGCTGGAATAGTCCTGCAACTGTGCAGAGTGCTCTGGCAGCAAAACCACCTCAGGCACCCAGGCTCCAGCCACCTGGGGTTTGCCCTCCCTATGAAGTCCTTACTTAAATAATGCTTTCATATCATGCTAAGAAAGGCTTACAAGCTCTTTTGCTGTGTTCCTCCTCTCTTTCTTTTTGTTCCAGGTCCCCTCAAGCCCTGGTGCGTGTGGCAGAACCCCAGCAGTCTCTGAGAGGTGGGTGTGTGCCACACAGTCCTCAGGCACAGGCACACTTGAGGCAACACATGTGCTAAGTGTCTCTGCTTTCTCACATGCCTGTGACTGCTGATTTCAAAGAGCTTTGGACACAGAAGGTCCACAGACCTTCCCCAGGCTCGTGCCCTGCAGCATGGCCAAAACCCTTTGCATGTGGAGGGGCAGCTGGGAAGAGACCCTGACCAGAGGGGAGAGTGGAAGCTGCTGCTGTGTGTTGAGACTGTGAGATCCAGGGTGCCACAACCAGGTTTTTAGCAGTGATCATGCACTATGGAGCTATGGGGTCCCCCTAATTTGTTTCTGAGGTGCCTTTGCCTCAGATACCCCTCTTTGAGCCCTGCCTGCCTGTGTGGTTGTAAATATAGAAACATAAGCCCTGGAGGTTTTTTTCTCCAAACATGTCCCTCCCATCTTAGCATCATCTGTGCAATTCCTCCAGCTGCTCCTATACATGGTATGACCTTTTTTTTCCCCTTCCCTTCCTTCCCCCTCCATCTCATCCCCTCCCCGCCTCATCCCGGCTCCCTTCCCTTCCCTTCCCTGCCCCGCTCAGGGGGTCTGGGGCCAATCGGCTCTTCCAGACGATCAAATGTCACTATAAGTTGAGAGCTGCATCACCTTGGGACGCTTGCAGATCCCAGCCTGCCTGTCCCCTCTGACAGGGAGCTTGGTGCTTCTCTCCTCTCCTCCCAGGTAAGTGGGATCTCTGGCAAGGGGTGCTGCTGGGGGGCAACACTGCAGAGGGAATGAGCCTTGGTTTGAATGGAGAAGCACCAGGGGAGGGTTGGGGTCCACAGGATCTGGGATCTGATGCAGGATTCTAAGGAAAAGGTGCTTCTTCCTGGCTTTAGTTGGGCATCTCACAAGCCTCATGTCATCCACAGAGGTTTGGGTGCTGGGAACCCTCAAGGATCAGTAGTAGGACAATAGATCCTTCCAAACAAACATGTGGGGCTGGAAATTAAGTGTGATCTCTGGAGGTACTCAGCAGCAGGAGAAAAACGCTGATATTCCTTCCCCTGTCACACAGAGAAAGGGATGGCTGAGGCAGGAGGTATGAAGGGCAGGACCGTCAGGGAGCTTCTAGTGGATAAGCGCGCTGTAGGTCTAGAGGGAGATCTGAGAAAATAAAATGTGGTCCTGGAAAACTTCCTCCTCCCACAGGAAAGAAGAAAATTGTGAGTTTTTCATGGTCAGGCCAGCGAAGTGAAGGAGTCTGAGGTCATGAATATGGGGAGCATCCCATCACCACTCTGAATTTACCCGCCTTCCTCCTACTCCTCCACTCACACAGGGAATTTCTCTCACAATTTTCTCATTTTCTTTGGGAGTGGGAAGTATTCCATGACTATTATTTATGTTTCTTAGATCAGTTTCTTGCTCTTGGGTGGTGGGTGTCCTACAAGGGCAGGAGGGACACCAGGACAGGTGACTCTGGTGCCAGCAATTTGGGTGGGAGCTGTGCCTCTGCTGTGGGGGAGCTCCACTGAGGCTGTAGGCAATTGCTGGAGCAACACCCAGGGAGGTGGTAGAATCCCCAAGAGATGTTCAAGAGGCACCTGGCTGATATGGCTGAGTGGTTCAGGGGTTACAGCGGTAGTGCCACGAGGACAGTTGGACTGGATCATCTTGTCTGCCTGTTCCTACTCTAAGACCAAGAAAAGACAGAGGATATAAGCTAAGCATGGCCATTGGCTTTTTGTCCTCTGTCTCAGCCTTGATATCCCTAGAAAACCCCTTGCAGGGATCAGACAGCTGATACCACTCTGAAGACAAGGATAAAGGGTACATTTTGGGACAGGGATTTGGGATTTTTGCTCTGTGTTAGTGGACCCTGCAGCAGTGCTTGAGTCCTGCTATTCCGTTTCAGCGTTGGAGAGAAACATATGCATATGTTTATATATTTACTAATGTATTAATGAATATATATAAAACACATATCATTTGATATAGTATGTATGTATATTAAAAAATCCATGCAGTGGGCTGCAGCAGCTACTGCTGGGAAATAGTGGCCATGTGGTGCTTGGTGGATCACAGCCCCAGTACCTGAGAGCTGCCCCTGCCAGGTCCCATTGCCCATGCATGGCCCCTTTTGTCCTGCCCCCTTTCTGTGGGGCTCTTGCTACCTTTGCCTACCTTGTATGGCCTGGCTCGGGAGGGGATGATTGATGGGTGGGTTATTTCCAGGGATGGCCTGGAGGTGCAAGGCAGCCCATTCCCCCTCCCGGGTGCATTCTCAGCTGCTAAGAGGCTTCTTGGGATGTGCTGGCTCTGCTCTTTCAGCTGAGGCCAGGAGCATTTGGGGCCAAAAGGGAAGTGGTATTCCTGCCCACCTGGGGCTAAGGATTGGTGTATTTGTCCTTCTAGTGATCTGCTTGGCTTGAGCAAAATGCAGAAAATAACCTTTTCTTTCACCTTTAAGGGGTGGGAGCAGGCAGGAAGTTTTCTGTCTGGTGAAACTTTCCCTTGTGTTTTGATTTCCTTCCAAAGGGTGGGCAGTATTAACTAATTGATTTTATTACATCCTTAAACCTCAGTCAAGACCAGAATCCATTTTTCTGCCACTGTGCAAACAAAGCCCAATTATTGCCTGAAGGTGCTAACAGCCTTAATCCTGGGCTGCATTTGCTGTGTGTACAGTAATTTCCACCAAAGGGTAATCTGGAGCCAGCTGGAGACTTTCCATTGCCTTGGGGCGAACTTAATCCTAACTGCAAAAAACTGCTGCTCTTAACAGATTGCTTTCTTTATTGCTTTTTGGATGTAAATATAGTCCAATTTTGCTGGCTGCTTTGATGACAGAGTTAGCTACGTGGATAGTGCTGGGCATCAAAGAGTCTTTCTTGTCCTGCATGGCTGTAGCTATGACAGTCTGCATTTTGCCCCTGGCTTTAAGGGACCAGATGGCTTTTGAATGCCTTGAAGTGGACAGACACTTTGTTCTTCTTGAAGCTAAACCTTTTTACCTTTCCAGCCAGGGGCAGTGGCAGTCAGGGGCTGCCTTAAATGCCAGCTTTTCTTGACCAAACCTGGTTGATTGTTTGGCCCTCGAAAGGCTGAAACCTGTGATCTTCTCCTGGATTTTTTTGTCCCCCCTGCCCTCTCCTGTGGGGTTCTTGCATCTGGCTCATCTTTGGACAGAGTCTGCCAATACACTTTTTATTAATTCATTTTATCCAGGGCCAAGAAATCCCCTCAGGGCTGGGGTCTTATGGTGTCAGGGATGCTGGCATTCTGGCTCCGCTTTTATAGCACACGGACAGATGCCATGCAAAATCCCGTTCGCATTTGCAGCGCTTGGATTAACAAATATGGAAGGGGGTAGGGGAACAGCCAATGTGACAACCCTCAGCAAGATGTCCTTAGAGCTAAATTGGAGACTAGATGAGCTCATTCCAATAACTGCTAATGGAAAGCCTGATTGCAAAGACTCCCGTTGACTTCAATTGCCTTGGAAAGAACAGCGTGCGCTGCGCTACGTGCCTGCCCTGCACTGAACAGATGCTCCCTCTCTGTCTGCACAGAGAGGGTTCTTGAGCTGATTTCTTCACCATTTAGTGGTATTATGCTTCTTCTTACTGGAATGAGAGAGGAGTTTAGCCCACAGCCTTTTAAAAGTAGTCTTATTTTTTTAAATCCTCCACCTTGGGAAGAAGGAAAGCTCCATTTATAAAGGCTTAATCCATGGGAGGATTGGCCATTGCCCTGAGTCTTTACAGAACATGTATTTTGGAAGAAGTCAACAGCTGGGCATTAGGCAGGTTCCCTCTGCAGGCTTTTGCCTGGAGAAGCTCTGCTGTCCTGTTGTATAAACCAACACACTGTCAAGTGTTATTACTAATAGCTTGAGTTACTTTTGAAGGCTGAAATGAGACTGCTAACATGCTAGCCACTAAGCAGATAGCAAATGGAAGTCTTCATCCTGAAGATTTTATGAAATCTAGACTGAAAAGATCAGGGGAGAGAGACCAGGAGTGTTGTAGCATTCAAGTAGTTAACAGGAGAAGCAGTGTGAATTGGTGAGCAGAAAACTCATTTGAAAGCTTAAATTCCTCCCAAATACAAAATTCCCCCTACTCCCCGACCTGGTAGGACTAGAGTCCCCAAAGTACTCTTTGGGATGGCTGTTGCACTCAAGGAGTGGGCAGCCACAGCTACAAAGTTAAAAGCAGTCTAGGCCCAAGAGACCACTGAACCCAAATCTCATGTGTCCTGCCAGTAGATTACCCCTCCCATCCAGCACCTCAGGTCAGGTCATAACACAGCCTCTGCTGGCACTACTTCCAGGGCAATGCTGAATTTCAGAAAGAGAATAAACGAGGAACTAGAAGAAAAAAACCTGGCTGTTTATCTCTCCTTGCAACATGGGGGTTTTAAATCCTGTTGATGTTAATGTATGGTGCCCAAGGTCATTGCTAGGGAATGGAGAGAATCCCTTATAGGGCAGGGTTGGAGCCTGTGGGATTACTGCCTACCTCTGAAATAGAAAGCTGCTGAGCTGCAGTTGTTCCTTTTGAACCTAAGTCAGCCCACCTGCTCCTTCAAGACATCTCTCATATATCAGCTGAATAATGAAGTCATGAAAGTTGGGGTTTGGGCCAGCAAGCAGAAGTCTGGCTTTCTAATTTAAGATCTGCTGTGGATTTGGAGAAATTTTCAGGGGCCTTTCCTCATCTTCTTCCCTGGCCTCGAGGCAGCTGATGCTTTTAGGAAAGCCAGAGTGTTGCATTACATAGAAATGATTCTATCAATGTGAACTGCCTAACTAGGCATGTGGCTGGTTTTCATCTTAAACTAATCAAAAAATTATTGTTCACTCACTCATCAGTTGTATAAAGCAGATACACTTTCGGGTGCTGACAAATTATCTCTAGGTATTACTGGTAGTTTCATTTTTTTTTTTAACTCTGAATGCAGCTTTGGAGCTGGCATCTTCCCACTTGTGGCAGCACAAAAGAAGGAGAAATTCCTCTAATATTGCTGGAGTGATGGAAATGTCAGATGGGTGCGGGAGGACACCCTAGCCTTGCCTGTCTCCCTGAGCTCTGGGGATTTTGTAATTTAAAGCCAGGACTAGGCAGCTCCTGAGTCTGCCTGTGGGAAGCAGCTGAGTTGATGGGATATGTCTTTCCAGATGATCTTTTTCTCCTCCTCTCCTCTTGTCTTCTGACATGGCTGGCAAAGGTTTGTGCTTCTCCCAGAATGTCAGTGTTGGTGGGGAACTGGTTGCTGTGTGGGAAAGCAGGTGCTTGGCTTTTTTTGTCCTCAAATCCATCTGCTTCTGCCTTGGTATTTTTTATGAGGTGCACTCACTGATAACAACTTTTTTTTCTTCTTCTTCTTTTTTTTTTTTTTTTTTTTTTGTTTGTTTGTTTGTTTGTTTTCCTTTTCTTCTCCTTCTCTTTTGCCTAGAAACTAATAGCCAACATGTCTGACACCGAGGAAGTGTAAGTAGAGATAAAGTTGTGTGTTTGTCTGCTCAGCTTGGCTCCACACAGCAGAGTGAGGGCATCCCTGCAGGTTGCTGCTCTCTGCTCAGCCTGAAGCTCCCCGAGCCAGTGAAAAAGGGACACCTTGATTTAGTGGGTCAAAGACCACTCGTGTCCAACACAGGACATCTCCTAAACACCTCCACCCAGCTCAGCCTGCCCTCCATGGTTGTGGCACTGCACCTGGAGGAGGGGAAATAAAATCCACAGTGCAGTGGAAAAGATGCTTTCTTCCCTGGTTTAAAAATCTACAGTAATATGACCAAACCCAGCGGGATCATTTGACACTTTTGCATCAGAAGGAACAGAAGGGAGATTTAGGGCAGTCATGGGATCAGAGGAATCATGGACAGACCTGCAGTGGTCACTTAGCTCTCTCAAGTTCAACTCAGCTTGTATCATTCTGTCCAGCTCTTAAATATTTTTTCTGAGGATGTAATCTGGCACTTTTTTCAGGCAATCCCTATCTAACATGTCTCCTCTAGGATGTGGCCCCAGGGTTGCTGTGGGACTTGGGTTTCATGCAAAGGGATGGCAGAGCAGGGGAAGCTGTCAAGTGCAGGCAAGGAATGGGAACAGACCATGAGACTTGTGTTGCTAAAGCCATGGGATAAACATTGAGCAGCACCTCTCTTATGCCAGATCTTATTAGACAGCCCTAGGGTTCAGGGAGGCTGTAGCACATCTGGGTTGGTGTGGGCCATTGGCTGCAGGCTGGATTGCCTGGCACACTGGGACTGAGGGTCACTTTTATCAGCCCCTGTGCAGTGCTCATGTGCAGGTGTCATGTCAGAGCCCTGGTGTGGAGGATTATTCCTGGATATGGATCCATACGCACCTTCAGAATAGGAACACTATTTAAAATAAACCCAAACCCAGTCACTTTACTACTCTTAAAACCAAGTATCTCCTGGAAGAGCAGAGAAAATGGGGGAAAGAAAAAACAACAGACTTTAAACATCATTGCATTGGTTGCTTCAGTGTATGGTTTAAAGCTTGACATCAGTACAGAGCAGGATAAATACTTACCTGGTTTCAATATCCTTTTTTCCTCTCTCACAGGGAACAAGGAGAGGGTAAGTCTTAAATCCATCTGTAATTGCTTCTGTGCAAGCCTGCAACATTTGCTGGCTGTGTCAGCTGGTATGGTTAGACAAATCTGAAGCTTCTTTTTTGTGCTTCTGTCTGTCTAACTATCACCAGCTTCTGGTGTTTTTACACTACCTGTGCACCCTGGCCATGTTCATGCTGCGGGCAGCCTGTGGGGTTTAAGCCCCAAATTGATGCCCTGGTGGGAGGGGATGCTGCTAGTTTTTGTAGGGGCACTGCCATCTGCTGGCAATTTATTTTGAAGCTTTTGTATGTATAATCTATTCTGTTTTTAAAATATAAATCCTCACAATGTTTATAAGCAATATGCACAGAAACTTTTCTTATATTCAGAGGCCCTCTCTGCTACCTTTTCCCTTCTAATGCACGTGTAACCTTGAGTTTCCATTGCCCAAGGAAAAATTCAATACTTTATCATCTCCTTCCCCTTTTTATAACTCTTCCTTTTTTTATTTTCAAAGTCATTTAATCTCTTATTTGACTCGCTGACATGCAAGTGGCCTCTCAGAAACCATCTTGCCCAGCATCCCTCTGAGCACAGAGGGCTCTGCTGTGGGTAACGTTCTACTGTTGTATCAAAGCTGATGGCTGATTTGTCTGCTTTTTTCCCCCCCTCTCCCATTTCAATGCAGAGGAGTATGAAGAAGAAGGTAACAAAAAAAGCGGAACGTAATTTATCTTTCTTTGGTTCTTGGTCCTGCTTTTCTCTTGTCTACACTTCACCCTTCTCTTTGGTGCTTGCTGCTAAAGGCGATCTGAAACACTTTATCAGTTAACCAGTTGGAAAACAAATAAACAGGCCATTATTTTGGGGCTATGATGTGCAGAGTCTTCACGTTACAGTGAAGTGCAGTATTTGTATGCAGGGATGGTTATGATGTAAGCTGGGGGCTAACCTCTCCATCAACTTGGAACATTTTAGAGCAGGGGCTGGTGCAGAGCCCACATAACATATCATCAGTGAAATCCTGCCATTCTCATTTTGGCAGGGTCCACAGATTGAGTTTAAATTTTGAAATTGAAAAGAAGAGCAGGTTGTCCAGCTCCTGAGGAGCAGCTGACAGGGCACTGCTGAGGATAGAAAAGGCAAGACAGAGAACCAACTGGCAAAGATGAAGTTTCTTACCATGCCTTTAGCTGGCAAAATGTGATTTGACAAGCTGTGAGAGACAGAGTGCTGATCTGGAAAGATGGAGCATGAAAAACCCTTATCACCCAAATTGTTTCACCTTTTGTAGGCAGCAGGGAGAAGATGCTTTTGGAGATGTATCACTGTCTTTACTGGACATTTTTGACACACTGGTTTCAGTTCAGGCAAATGTAGCTGCCAGTTGTCATCCTTCATTTTCCCAAGGCGTCTGGAACAGAGCTAAGGGCTAAACTCTTGGAATTTCTCCCAGGATCTGCCCTTAGAGTCTAAGACATCTTCTAAGGGGTTGAAAGAAAAACCCTTTACTGGAGGTGGAATATTTGTATGTGGAGGCTATGAGACCAGCTTGGAGACAGAGTTGTCCATTTTGGGTATTTATACACAGCAGATTTTTTTTTGGCCATGGATCCTTCCAAGTTGCTGCAACAGCCAAATTCTCATCAATGGGAACAGAGGTGCAGCTGTGGCCATGTTGAGACTAGTAGTTTCTGCTATAAGGTATGTTATCCTTAAGTCACTATTTCCCTGGCATTGCTTCTGAGGGGACCAAGGGCTCAAAAAAAAAGAAAAAGAAAATAGAGACACCAAATAGATTTAGAGCTGCCTTCAGTCATCATCTGTCTCTCTGGTCCTGCATGGAGTGGTAGAGCCAGGAAGGGGAAAGTGTTCTTCACGCTCCATCCTTCATGTCTTGTCAAATGTCAAAAGAGCAAGCAAAGGGTGTTGCTCCTGCAGACAAGCCTTCCTTAAAGGAGAAGTATTTCTTGCCTTTCTCCTTTCTTCCCTAACTGCCTACTTTTTCTTTTCAAGTATTTAATGACTGATATGAAATTAATAGGCAGATGATTTTCAATTTTTTTTTAATCTGCATGACTGACTCCTCTGAGGTCTCTTTTCTTTGCTCCATACTTTTGCTTGACCTTTGTGTTTCTTTCTGATGTCATCCATTTCTTTTTTCATATAACCTTTCTCCATCACTTTCTAAACACGGTTTTTCTCCAGGCCTTAGCTCACCCCAACATCAGTTTCTAACAGTTTTCTGTTTTCATTTTCCTGCTTGCTGTTGCTTCTTGTCCCATGACACTTGCCACCTGAAGCTCAGGAAGAAGGTATGTGACATGGCTCCTGCTTTCCTTCTCTCTCAGTGTGGAGGGAGAACGTGAATGTGTGTGAAGACATCCAGAGCAAATGGTTCACATCCAGTGGCCAGGACTCTGTCTTGAGCCACAGACATCAATGCAATAGTGGACATTGATGTCGTTTATTGAGCTGGTTGGAAATTTGGCCTGTTTTATTTATTTTAAAAAGTCAAACAAAAACATATATATATGTATATGTATGTATATATATGTATATACATATGTGTATATATATGTATGTATGAAAGAAAATGCATCTATATATTAAAAATATACACACATACATAATTTTTTATATATGTGTGTGTATATGCGTATATGTATATGAAAGCAAAGATATATATATATTTGTTTTGTTCTGTCTTTTTTACTGAGCTGCTTGACTTATTTTTAGCATAATGGTGTCAAATAAATATTTTCAAGGGAGGTAGACACCCTGCAAAGTTTATATTCATCTGGTAAAATTCAGGAATTAATTTGTTTGAAATTTCAAAAATTGATAAATGTTAGTGAAAATTTCTCACCATTTGAGAAAAAAATATAAAGCAAAAGAAATTCAGCAGTTTTATTTTTGGTTAAAAATTCACTAAAAGTTTGGTTTAGGGTATTTTATCCAGCTCTAATAAAGAGTAAGTTATTGGATGCCTTTTTATGTGGTTTTCACTTGTGGTCATATTCCCCTACTTCAGTAACATTTATAGCCCCATAATGTGCCCATAAAAATGTTATTTTTAATTCTCTCTCACCCTGTAATTCCATCATTGTGTATTCTTACCCATAGTGGCCTGGGAGCTTGGCAAACCTCAGGAATGTTCTAATAACATATTTCCTGTTTTAATTTTCTCTTCCCATTTCTTTTGCTGTGTGACGTTTCCCACCCACAGAAGAGGCTCAGGAAGAAGGTAAGTGAAGCAGCATCTTGACCCTGCTGGTTCCTGCAGCAGGGCTTGGTGCTGATGTGCACCTCGATTTTGCAAGGTGGTAGAAGAAAGCAAGAGACAAGAGAGGTGCTGGGACAAACCATCTGCAGGCAGAGGGCTTTCCTTGTCTCTTGCATAAGTTTCACTGAGGGTACCCCATACCCTCATGTATCTGTGCAGACACGTCTGCTCCAGTTTAGGGGAGGGAGCAGCAGGGAAAATGTGAATACCATCCCTTTATCCAAGACACAACATGCTCTGAGGCTGGTTTTTAGCCCTTGTGTGCCATGGAATAACTAGGGTCTGGCTAGAAAGATTTCTATCAAGTATCAACTGGTTTCTCCTACATAGCTTGGCATATCATGATCAGATGGATTTTGAAGTCAAAATGCATCTGTGGTAAAATATGTGCTTAGCCCAATGTTATATAGTACATATGCTACAATATACCATATTATATATATCATATATATTATAAGTTTATAAGCTATAATATATCATATGATATGTAATACACATAATACTGCAGAATTATAACCATGTAGATGCTGATAAGTAACCCCAGCTGTCTCCCCACATTGCACACAGCACTGGCAAGGTGGGACAGACAGGGCAGAAGAGGGGCTGGAACAGAAACTCACCCTTTGCACTCGAGAGGTTTGGGATGTGGTGCTCCAGGTGCAAGGAGCCAAAGGGTGTGTTGGTTCCATATTTGCAAAGCTTTGTTCTGTGGGCATATTTTAAACAGGGGAAAACCTGTTTATAGTGCCATGATAGACCCACTCTGAGTTTGCAGAGTTTTTACAGCATCCGGGTCCAGATGGTTTTACATTTCTTGTATCTGTGTGTGCTCTGGTCACCTGTCTCTATGTCATCTCCTCCTCTGTTTCTTTATTTCATACATCCTGTGCTTTATTTTCGTAAACCCTCTGTTGCATTCACACACTCTTCACTCTAACTGTTCTCATTTTCCATCTCATTGCTTTTGCTTCCTGCCACATCTCACCTGATGAAGCTCCTCCGGCAGGTACGTGCCATCACCTTCCAAACTGCTCCCTGCTGTCTCCTTGGTGGTGGTAGTGGGGACTCAAGGGTGGTGCAAGAGGAGCAGTACCAGTTACTCTGCCTTTTTGCTTCTGTTGTCTTTGCTTTCCACCTCCCCTCTGTGGCTGGCTGTGCCACTGGCTAACACACTGGAATAATCTCAGTGCAAGAGCCGGCAGTCGGCTCAGCAGTAACCTCGCCCCTCTGCCACCCCTGCCCTGTGCAGGGCTCACCATAAAGCCCATCTAGGCAAGGGCAGGAGATGTTCCTCTAAAACTGGAAATAAAGAGACGTTTCAGCACATGATATTTGAGCTTATTGTGAGATTTTCCCTCTCTGCTATGTTTTTGCTGCTTCCCTTCATGGGGTGAAGTTGTTTCCCAGCCATATGTGCCTCAAATTCCCTTTTATCTCCAGGCCATTAGCATATCCTTTACTGGGATAAAACTTTTCCCTCTGAGCAGAGTTTTCAGCCTCTTTTATCTCATGTAACAATATGTTTCTCCTAATGTTCCTTTGCATCCTGTCCCGTGGCTCTTCACACCTAAAGAAGAAGCTCATGAGGAAGGTATGTGATTCCTGTCTTTCAGAGTAAGCTCTGGCTTAGCCAGTAAACCATAGGATGGCAAAAGGAAACAGGAGTTACAAATAGGCATATTAATACAGACTAAAACTTGCCACCATTTTGGTTTTTGTACTGTCTGCCTTTGTGTTCTGTCTTGACATTGACTGCACTGTTGATGTACGTGGTAATTGTTGCACCAAAAAAGCTTGAAAACTGCTGGGAAATGTAAACCTCTTACAAGGATGAATGTTGAAAAGCTTTTACTCTGAGATTGGCTGGGTCTCCTCGGGAGGCTTATTTTGGACCATTTGGGGTGGATTTGGCCTCCAGACTATATGCAGAAATGCTCATGATTGGTTGACATTCTTACAAAAGCCTTTCCACACGTCTTTTTTTTCAGTTTAAACCCTGTGGGTATATAACAAATGGTGATAAATTTGATGCTTTAGCTTTGCAAATGATTAAAGATGGTTTTCTTGTTCACATAATGGAGTTTCTAGGCCACTGTTTCATGGCAGTACTTGCAGCCACCCAAAACCTGCTGGCCTCAGGTTGCAAGTCCACTTGGGCAAGCATCAGGGTTATGAAACAGCGTGCTGCTCCTGGCTTTGTGCAGGACTGCAGGAATGGCTGTGTAAGACAAATCATCTGATAGGGCCGCTTAAATCAGCTTTATGTTTTTAATATCTCAGACCAGTTGCACCCTCACTTCCAGTACTGCTTTTCATATCCATACTCATTTAATTTCCTTGCAATATATTCTCAGTCTTTCCCTCCCCCTCCCTTTTGCCCAAGTGAAAAGTTGTTCTGATGTTTCTAATGCTCTCACCTTCCTTTGCATTTTGCTCTGTGACTCTTCCCACACGCTAAAGCTCATGAGGAAGGTATGTGCCCTGACTTGTGAATTCCTCTGTTTTTGTCTGGAGCAGTAACTCGTGCAGGAATTCTGGAGGTGGTTGAAGATGAGCCGATGCAAAAAATATCCTCTGCACGGTTGCTTTGCTCTTGTGGATAAGCAGTGTGATGAGTAATCAGAACTAACTGCTGTTTGAAAACAATGCCTGAGGCACAGGCTGGGCACTGCTTCTGCATTCCCCAGCACCTGATGTCTCTAGCCAGGCTATTGATATGGACACCAGCTGGTACAGGATAGTGTTCCCCAAACCATTTCCTCTGGCCATGCCCCGGGGTTAGAGGTGGGACAGCCATGTCCTGAGGCAATGCTGTGTCCCTCAGTTGGGTGCACCTCCTTCCCCATGCCCCTGCCACTGCACAGAGGCAGAACTCCCTTTTGCAGCAGTGTATGGAGATGTGGGGAGACTTGCACCCAAAGTCATGAGCGTGTCAACAAGTGACACGGTGTCAAACCTACTTTTTACTGTTGGGGTAAGGGTTGGACCACGCGGCACCATTTTGGTTGGAGCATATTTGAGAAAAGATGCAGTGTGTGCTTTTTCTGTAACTATTGGGATTTTTCTGGGTTAACGTCCATTATGCAAAAGCAGGGGTGGCAGGGTTGCATTTTTACTCAATTTTATAACTGGAATTAAGGTCCAGATCTGGTAAGGCAATCTGTGTGACTGGCAAAACAGAAGGTCATGCTTATTAAAGCATCAGCCTGGCAGCCCAAACCCATGTACCTTTCAATTGCCCTTCTGCCTGCCCTTCTCTGCTCGCCCACCCAGGCTTCCGTGGGATGCTTTATCCTGCAGGTTGGAGAGCAGTAACATTCTCATACTCATCCTCCCACATCGGTGTGCAGCCCCACACACCAGTGGTGAAATCCTGGGCGCCAAGGAAATCATGGCCAGCTCCTCAGAGCCCACTGATTTCCACAGTGGCTGGGATTTCTATGCACATGAATAAGAGCAAGTTGTCTATGCCCTTTTTTGCACATTCAAACCTATGGGTAATGGACTTGCTTTAAATACAAGTAATATTTTTGTCAACCAAAGGCTACCAGTGGCACTGATTTATAACATTATGAATATATGTGTTAGTAATCTGCATCTTTTATTTACAAACAACCCTTCCTCTCCACAATTCTAATTGACATTCATATGTGCCCTCTATTTATCACTTAATCTTATTAATGGTTTTTATGCCTTTAACACTCCCTCCACCACCTTGGCTAAGGAAAGTGTAAGGGTTTTTAATTATCCTCTGTTTCTTGCTCTAATTCTCTTATCTTTCTTTGCATCTCCTTCCTTGCTACTTCCCTTTTAAAGAAGTCCATGAACCAGGTATGTGACTTCTGAATTCCTCTGCGTCAATCTGAAGGGTTATTGTGTGCTGGAAATCCAATTCCACTTGGCAATTTTGCAATTGGGTCATGTGCTGAATTGGGACAAAATGGAAACTTTTCAACCAACCAAAAAAAAAAGAAAAAAAAAAAGGAGGAACACATTGTTTGACAGCTATTGAAAATTATGGTTTTATTTAGTGAAAACATTTTGTTCCAACTTTTTTTTTATCTCTCTCCTCTATGGAAGATTTTCAAATTTTGAAATGAAAATTTTATTTTAGATGCTTCTGAAGCATTGCTTTTATGGATAATGTGGGGTATATATAGTGAAATGCAAGAACAAATCTGGAATGAGCAGTTGCCACAAGACAAAAACTGAAAAAGTTTTGTTCCAGAGATGTTAATATCTCTGCAAACTTTATGGTTGTAAAAATCTATATTTTTTTAACCACAATCTCAGCTAAATCTATGTGAGTTGTGAAATATTGAAATTTAATTGAAACTATGTTTATATTGGAAAATTTTAACAGTAACTCTAGTATTATACTCAGGAATTCAAAGATGGTGGAAGTAAATATAAAAATTAAATATTAACGATAAACTGTAACTTGCAGCTTCCTCACACTGTTGACCAGTCATAATTTCCTCATCACTCTGTGATGCATAATAATGAGGATAAAGCTAACTGCTGCATGAAAAACATAGTAACATTTTTGGTAGACAAACATCTCAATGTATGAGCTGTAATAACAGCCGCTTACTGGACTCGGCACCATCCTCACAGTGCGTATGGGAATGTTATCATGTTTATTACCTGGAAAAACAGAAACTGAACTTGCAATGTCCTCTAAACTGTCTGTGAAAATTATTCTGTGCCATTTGGAGTAGCTTTATTAAAGCAGTCACATCTCAGCAGCCTCCCACCCTAGCTACTTCCCTCTGCTGTCCACAGAAGGATACCAGCCTCCTAGTTCAGATCAATGCTTTAGTCAGGGCTGTAGTGAGGTGAAAGCTGATTGATTTTTACATGACTTAATACTTCAACATTCATCTCTTCACTGCTTCTCAAATCTGTCCTGTTCTCATTGCTTCTTGTTTCACATCCTTCTCTTCTCTTTTTAACCATATTCATTTTTGTCTCTTAATCTGCACCTAAGGTTTTTCTGACTTTGACTTGCACAAGCTAAAGTTTATTGCTTCCATCACAGTTGCTTTGTCTGCCTCTGTACCTCTTTTCCATGGTATTTATTGAACTACTCACTACTTGAGAGCTGGTTGTCTAGCACTGACAGATGTAGGAGCTTGAAATTTGTGCAGAACACAAGATATTAACATAATATGTTAAACAAAACCATGTCCACGCTTTCTTTTCCCTCAGTAACACAAAGCACAGTAAAACTAAAAGAAAATGTAAATATGACAAGCTTACCAAAAAACTTTTACATCAGAAGGAGACTGTCCCAGCTTTTCATGTAACTGCATGATTATTTAGTTTCTGTTATTAATGCTGTCTTTGCTTGCCACAACTTCTATGTCACAGCTTTGGCCTGCACAAGTTCACAGTTGTTGCTTTTGTGGGATTCTTGCTCTAATTCTTTCATTTTTCCTTGTTGACTCTTTCCACCTAATCAAGCTCATGTTTGTGACATCTAAATTCCTATGTATTAATCTGAAGTGTTCCTGTACATAGGAATTTGAAGATGTTGAAGAATACCAGAATCATGAAGAATCAATCCATTCTTGAAATTCCCTAAGAATTATTTTCCCTACAGAAAAGTATAAATATTGTTTATAACTGAAGGATCACCATCTAAGAAGCTTAGAACAAACTTTTTTAGTGCCTCTGAAAACTTTTAGGGCTGTGACTACCCCACAGCCCTGACAGAAAGCAGGTACCTGAGCTGCAGAAACCCAAGCTGCTTACACTTGCAGGGAGTGGATTGCAGCAGGATTCTGGCACACAGACTCAAGCAGTTTCTAGTCCTTTGCAGCAGAGACAAGCTCTCTACACAAATATTGCCAGTTCTGCAGAGCTAAGCCCTCAATCTGCCAGCAGAGATTCTTACATGGTGGACCTTCAAATGCATGCATAGGAATACATTCAAAGTAGTACCTCTTTCAGTAAGTCTCACATCCTCATGGTAGCTAAAAGGGCAGCTGAAACCTAGGTAACACTAAATGCTTCTAAAACTCTCAAATTGGGTATGTTTTCTTTCAGGTTTAAGGATCACCAGTGTTACTACACTTGCCCATGGTTTATAAATTTGCATGATTTAAACTGTTGCAAATCATCAACATTCAAATTCCCTTTATCTATTGTTTCTATGGCATCTCCTACCCCACTGTAATTACACTCATTTCCCACTCTTATTAACAGTCCATCCCTATAACTTTTTCTGCAAATTATACTTCTTCAACCCAGTCTTACCAAAGTTTGAGGTGATCCCTTCCTGAATAACTTATTTCTAATTCTTTTATCTTCCTTTCCTGTGTTTTTCCCCTGACACATCCTACTAAATGAAGCCCCCCCTCCAGGTATGTGATTTAACTTCTAAACTCCCTGGTGTCTGTCTGCTGGGATGGTGTGTGTGAGAAGTGAATACAAGGTGACAGGTGATAACAACCTATCAGTTAAGGATGGATTCTAACTTGCATGCCTTTGGGGTGGTTCTATTTTAGTTTAGTATTTTTTCTCAGCAAAGTGTAATCAGCAGTAAGGAGGAGGAGACGTACTCTTTGCATGATAATTTCACTAGAAACCGGGGGAACACACGTATTTTATTGTGAAGTGGTATCTCAGCAAAAAGTCTCCTTGTGGAATGTGTAAATTCCACCCTGTGATCCGAGAATGAATGTCTCTTCCTATAGGGAAGGGTTTATTTCAGATTTCAGGGTGGAATTTGCCTCATTGACTCTACACGGGGAATATAAACACCGTGAGAGTTTGTGTTTTTTTTATGCCTGCTTTATAAAATATTTGGTGGTGTGTGTGCGTATGGCTGAAAAGCAAAATCTGCCCTGCAAATTCACATTGCTGATCTAGTCTCGCTTTGCCAAAACCCAGAAGAATGACACGTAGACCTGCACAGACTTCTAATGAACCTTTTCTTCCTATGAAGTAATCCGTTTGTAATTTTACATTGCAAATGGATTTGAAGAGCAGCAGTACATTTATATAGACATCAAAATTGTCTTCAAGGAAGAAAATGGCCTGAGCCATAGATCTAGAAGGGAACTGAGCTTCTTCGGAAGTTAGCTGAACGTTGATGATGAGTTATGGCGGGTATTTCAGCAGGTTTCTGAACCACACAGTGTTTATTTCAAATGGCTGAAATACTGCTGTAGTAAAGGATGGGTCCAATAGTGCTCTAAGAGTGCTGGCTGTCTTCATGTGCATATTTCCAATCAAGGTGAACTTTGGTACACTGTGCTGTCAGGTTGTGCTTTATGCCATCTGATGATTAGAAGTGTTTTTTAGCACTACACTATTATCATAAATCTGCCTCTTTTACCTTTCCTGTTCTGTGACATCTCTTTATGTGTTAATTCAAATGTAAATATTTTACCTGTTTACTTCTTAACTTCATTCTTGGCTCTCCTTTTCCTCTCTGCCCCTCCTCCCCATTGGCTCAAAAGCTCTTTGGGTGTGTGAAATAACAGGTTTTTTGTTCTTATTCTCTTGTTTTCCTTCGCAACTTGTTCCATGACACTTCACACTTGAAGTTCATGAGCCAGGTATGTGACATGCCTTCTGGTTACTCCACCTAGGTGCAACATGAAAGTGTGTCTGTGTGTGAGAGAGGGAGAGAACAGGAGTCCTGGGCTGGTAGAAGAGAAGAAAACAAGAGAAACAAATATTAACCACAATGATCATTTGCAGCTCTCTTCTCCTTTAACCTCCATGCTTACTGCTACTTTAACATTACAGAATTTTTAAGGCCTGACAGTCTCTCCGGATACCTTTTCTCGCTGCCTTAGTTCACTAATTCCTTTATTTTTTTTCCCCTTCATGCATTCCCATGTCTCTTTCTCAGGATTCCAAGAGCTTTAAATAACTGTTCTGTTTTTTTTTTCCTATTTCCTGTCCTTCTATCACTGCTTGCACCATGACACCAGCAGAGGAAGCTCATGAGGAAGGTATGTTATGAACCTACAGGCCCTCATCCTTTTTCTCTTTCAGTGCCGGGGAAACTGTCAAAAACACTGACATAGTTCAAGAGAAAAGAGAGTATGGGAGGGAAATGATCTCTAGATAGATTTTGATGAGCATGGAGAAAGGGCTGTATGTCAGCCACATCAAATCACCAAGAAGGTGTTTTTTCTTCTTGTTCCATCTCTGGAAAATCCAAGGTTCCCAACATAGCAGGGAGGGAGTGGGGACAGGTGTTCTTAGAACAGTGCTGGTTGTGGATTGATTACTGTGCTTCTTCTCTTTTTCTTTTGTTCTTCAACCTATGGCCAATGAAGAAGGCGAATACAATGATGGTAGCTCAATGTTGTCTTAGGACAACAAAGTCATCCTTCTAACATCTCACTCTCTTTTATGTGTCTGTTTTTGTTCCTCACTTTATTTTAAACTGAGGAACTGGGCCAAAACATCTCTGCTGCAAAGAATCGCTCACTGTGCATATCCAATCACCCTTGGGGAGTCATCAGTGTATTGAGGAGCCTCTACATCCTCATTAGGATAATAGATGGTGAAAATGAAGCTCTAGAAGCTTGCTCTGGACTTGTCTTTTAGCCAGAATCTGTTGTATCATAGCTCTCATCAGCAAAACATCTCTATTCCCCCAAAAATCAGGAAAGAATCTCTTAAATCATGGTGGCATATTTGAAAACGGAGCTGAGCCCTGCAGAGCCATGCATCCCTCAGCGTTAGAAGGTCATGGGCTTCAGGCCTGAATCTATAGAAATGTAAACTTCTGCTCAAGCCATGCACTTAAAATTGTGCTAAACGTTTAACATGTGAATAAATTTATTCAGATAGGTGGAGCGAAATATAGCCTGGTTGTAATATGTGGTTGAGTGGGTGCTGGAGTGCACAGGTAGGGACAAGACTAACTTGAAAGGACCAAATCTAAATGTGTGCAGAGTCAGTGTTAGTCTTGTATAAGATAACTTAGCCCCCTCCTCAGCCAGTTTAAATGTAGAGAAATGTTCTCATGGAGTTTTAGAGGCTGTTGAAGTCACTTCCTCACTGCCCCAGCCCCTAGAACACCCAGGCAGCTGCTTCAAAAGACAAAGCCCAATGTCACTTAAAAAAACCCCTGCATTTTCCGTGTTTCCTTGTTTTATTTTGCTTTTGTAGATTTTTGTTGTTGTTGTTATTCTTTTGTTTTAATTTTCTTGCTCCCTTTTCAGGCTTCTTTTTTAATTTAGGGAAATACCCTGAGGACCTTCCTGAGCCCCTCTCTTTCTTTTTTCCATTCTTTTCTTTTATTTTTAATAGCATATTGATTTCCTTTTTTTCCCAAGGACACAGTGTGAGTTAGATATGTTGCTTCTGAGAAGTGGGATTAAGGGGGAGGGCACTTAGGGATTTCTGAGTGAAATAAAGGCAGTTAAAATGGATTCCCAGAGAAGGAGAGCACCGTTTGAATATCTCATAGGTTGGGCAGGAGAAAGCAAGGGTGGTGGTATTTTGGTGGTGTAATCTCTCTCTGCGCTAAGCCTTTCAGAAACCAGAAACTCTCTAATCACCAGGGCAGTGAACTTGGATTTGCAGCGTCTCTTGCCTTCTTTTGGCAGGGTTGTATGTGGGGATTTTGTCTCAGTCCCATGGTTCATGACCAGAATGTCACTCAAAATCCACCATAGGAACAGGAATTTGCTATGACAATTCCTGCTTGTCAACAAATTTTGGCCCAGTTCCTTGACTCAGTGTCATGAAAGAAGGGGAATTTCAAAATAAATCCCATCCCTGGGCTGCTTTTGGTTCATACAGTATGAACAAAGGCTGGGTCATGCACTGCAGAGGATAGATTTTTTACTGTTTATTTTTTTTTTTAAATACCCCATTTTCTGGTTTTCTGGAGGTACCTTTAAGAATTCTAACTGCAATTTCTTATTTCAAGAACAACTAACCTTAATTTTTCTTTTTATTTTTACAATTGTTTGTTGGAGTGCTGATTTGTTGGCAGCTGAAACCAAATTCACAGTTATTGACAGACAGGTGTCGATCCTGGCAACCAAGGTCAACAAACAAAACCAGTCATTTCCTGTCTACTCTTTTTTCTCCCCTTTCTTTGAAGTGCTACTAACTGGTAGATTTAAGCCAAACAGGAATGTCTGCGAAAATTATCTGAGTATGTCATGAAGGAAGGGAATCCTGTATAAATAATATACCTGATAGACTGGTTAATCACTTTTCCTCTCTCCAGGTAAAAGGCAATTTAAGCTAACATGTTAAGAAGCTCACTGGCTATTGGAAAAGCAAAACAAAAAAAATATAAGTGGAGCAATACAGAAGCACACTGTTGGCTAATGGTATTTTTCTTCAGGAGTGATTTGGGATTTCCTTTATAGTGGAGCAGTCTAAAACACATTTGTAATTACATGCTGTTTATTTTCTTAGCATTTCTCTGGCATCTGGAGGCCTTAACTGAGATATGTTTTGGCAGGCAGTGTTCTTGCAGTAAATGAGAGAAGTCTACTCCCTAAAATGCCATTAATGAAATCTGTATGGGAAAGAGTGAGAAAAAGGAAATGTTGGTTTCTGATTTCTTTTACATCTCTCTCACATCTTTCCTTTGATTATCTCAATAATCCATTTCCAACCACTCTCTCAATTTTTTGTTATCCAACACCCTTACATCTGATTGCCTCAATAAATCTTTTTCCAGTGTAAGTTTTTTGCCATTTTTCCCTCTTATAAGATTTCATTTTATTTTTTCCTACTTTTTTCTATTTGCTATTCCAAATTTCCACCATCAATCCCAAAACTGCTAGATGCAAATAAGCACTGAAAAAATATAATATCTTTCTGTATTATGAACTTGATAATGGAGTTGTACCCACTACTGAAGAGGCTATTTTTACCTTTACTTTACAACTTTTTTTTTACCAAATTCAGGAGGCTGTGAGGTTTTTAACCTCAGTTCCACTGAGCCAACACAGGGAGTGTCTTGTACCGCAGAATCCATCAGCATCCCTGAAAGTTCAAATGTAGTGTGTGGTTATGAAAGTCAACCTGGGTCTTTGAGAGAATGGGCCAGAATAAACACACAGATTTAATTTATTTCTGTTTGTGAGACCAACAGCACTGAACTCACTAGCATTACACTGGAGTTAATAACTTAAGTTTTAAAAGACTAGCAGGGAGGGGAGTTGACCACAAGCACAAATGTTAAGCAAGTAACTCATAAGACCAGCACATGTCCAAGAGCCAGGGAAAGGTCACTTGTTGCAAGGGAACAGTTCTGACTGCCAGAGGGCCCAGGCTGGCAGTCTCTGTGATGGTTTAGCCTGCCTATAGGTCTTTTTGCCTCTCCTGGAAATGAAAAGGTCATTCCCATTAATGCCCATGGGAATTTTGCATGTACCTCAGCAGGAGAGGATGCATGCTAGAGAGGATGGCCTCTCCAAGCTGGGTTTGAGGAGCACCACACAGTGTGGAAGAGTAAGCATCTTCCTCATGGCGCCAAAGTATCTCAGGGACATGTGCCCTAATGAGTCTTGGAAGACAATGAACCTGGAGAAAATGTGTGTCATAAGGGTTTTCCCCTCCTGGCCTCCATGTGAGGCATTTGAACAAAACTGGTGAAGCTTAGTTGTCACTGAGATATGATACTGTGAATTCAAGTTACCTTTAACAAAAGAAGTGCCTATTGAAAAAGACGTCATTTTCTTCTACCCTCCAGCCCAGCTGGCCTCCTTAGAGCTTTGGTCAGGATGGTTTGAGAAAAACAATTTTGCATTTACACAAAGCCACTGCTTTCCAGATGCTAAATTTGGGACTTCTATACAGTCTCTTGATTATTTTATGCCAAATTCTGTTTCGAGGGTAAAAACAGATTCACTCCAAGCAAAAAGGGTGTGTGAGTGTGTGTATTTCTTTTGGAAGTGCTTGAGATTTAATATCCAGTTTCTCTGGATGTTTCCCCTAAGATTAAATTTCCCTTCTCTCCTTTTACTTTAGCAGCTGGCATGATCCCTGTTGTTTTAACTTTCTTCCTCTTTTTCCCTTCCTGTTTTGCTACATCCTTCCAAATACAGAGGAGAAGCCCAGAATAAAGTAAGTATGACTGGAAGGGTTTCAAAACCCTGGGATCGTATTCCTGATCTAGCAGAAGCCCTTAGATTCCCTGTTAGGCAAATGGCCACTAGAAGCCTTTATTCAACTCTCCCTCATGCAGCATCCCTCTGTTTGTTCCTGCAAGCCTTTCCAGGATGTCTGCTTCCTTCAGAGGATGCCTTAGCAGCAGTTACTGGCCTGGCCTCAAGACCTGTTCCTAGTAGAGTCAGACAACTCGTGGACTGCCTGAGATGCAGAGGTCTCACAGTACCCCAAAATGTAGGCAGCTCAACAGGAAATCCTCTGAAGGAGGCCATGGCTGGGAAGCTTCCCTTTCTGTCCAGGATCACTGACAGTGGGAAGGGTGGCAAATGTTGGGCTGGGCTCAGTTGAGCTTTACTAAGATTTCCAATGGACCTTCTGTCTCTGGGCCCCAGAACTTTCCCTTCCTACTCTGCCAGCTGCCCAGGATGAAGTGCATAGCCCTGCACAGACTCACAGACCAACATCTTTCCATGTGGTAGGGAACGACCATAGGCTTTGGGAATAAAAAGGGATTTTAGGGGTAACTCCTCCATGCCCCGCATGACCTTCCAGGAAGGACAGGGGTCCTTAATACTTTTCTGGAGTAGTTTTCCACAGACATGCTTTTTCACCCCTCTCTATCTCCACCAACACTCTTCCTTGTCAGTGTGGTTCCTGAGGGCAGGGCAGGATGGGCTCTTCAATAAGCTACATATTCTTTAAGATGAAAACCCTTTATTTTCTTTTCTTTTTGTTTTGTTTTTGACTCTCTGCAGACTAACTGCTCCTAAAATACCAGAGGGTGAGAAAGTAGACTTTGATGTAAGTATTCCTGAAACTATGTTTGTCCTTTGTACCTGATAATAGACATGAGTGCAAACACACATAACTCCTCCTGTATCGGATATTGCTGAGGGTAAAGTCAAAGACAAAAGTATGGTTGATTTGCCACTTGATTTCAGCAAAACGTTACTCTCTGCTCCCTGAAACTGTCTGAATGCATTCACTGATAATGTGACTAAGCTAAAATCATGTATTTCTTTTTTTTTTGTTTGTGTCTTTGAATCTTTGAAGCCAATATAAGGTGGAGAAAGTAAGTGTTTTAGGGATCTCAGATCCTCTGTCCCATTCTTGTAAATGGCTTGAAAGTTGCAGGCCCTCATCTGTTGCTTAGAAACACAAGCTAAAATTACAATAATAAGTAGAGATCTAAACACCTTCCTAGAAAGTTGCTAGAAAAATGAATAAATTCCAGTGTTGAAAACCTCCACAGAAATATTGGCTTTGCCCAAAATGCAGGAATATTTTCTAGGTAAGATTTGTATTACAGAACAAAGAAGAGACAGCTAGGTATATGAGAAGAAAAGTGTGTAAGCAAAGCCAGGGATAAAATATGGTGTAGGGGAATGGGAGGTTTGGATTCTTTACACTTCTAGGCTCCTGACTGTTGCCTGAATGAGTGTCTGATTGCCAAGAGCCATTTAAGATAATCCATAAATTTCCATGGAAATCTACAGACATTTTCTACTTTTGTTTCTCTGTGTATGTAGGGTGCTGGGAGTGTCCAGGACATAATACTAGAGCAATATGCACTTAATGCATTTTTCTGCTCTTCTAGGACATCCAAAAGAAAAGGCAGAACAAAGACCTGATTGAACTGCAGGCCTTGATTGACAGCCACTTTGAAGCCAGAAGAAAGGAAGAGGAAGAGCTGGTTGCTCTCAAGGAGAGGATTGTAAGTCTGTGTGCTGCCGTTTCCCTGTACTAGATTGAGAGATCCTCTGTAGATGAGAAGCTCAAACCATTAGTCCACTGTCAGACTTTGACAGAAAGCTGTGCTGTCACCTACAGAAGTCACTGCTCAAGTAATCATCAAATGGCTTCTCCCCCCATCTGTCCCCTCTCTTAACCCCTTGTTTTATATCAGAGAATTGTACAAGAGACCCTTCTGCATGTTCTAGAAAGAGAGAAGGTGGCTCACACTCTATGAAACAAAGCTCTTGGTAGTGGGGTGTGACAGTGGAGGCAGGTAAAGCCATGATGATGATAATCCAATGCCTCTGCTACTGCTCCCTGCAGGAGAAGCGCAGAGCTGAAAGAGCAGAGCAGCAGAGAATCCGGGCTGAGAAGGAGAAGGAGCGTCAGGCAAGGCTTGCGGTAAGTGTCTTTGCTTCCCTCTCCTTGTCTCTGCATCAAACTGCAGAGATTCTCTAGAGGCAGAAAAAACCTACTGGTTCTGCTTGCCTCAAGCTGAAGATGAAATGGCCACCCTCTTAAAGCAAGGGCAGAAAACAGGAGTTGCTAATTCTCATCACTGTACTTCTCTGGTCACATTCCCTGCACTGGCTGCTGGGGAAACCGGAACTCTCCCCTAGAGTAACTTGCTTTGTGTGTTGCCCTCCACAGGAGGAAAAGGCACGGAGAGAGGAAGAAGATGCCAAGAGAAAAGCTGAGGATGATCTGAAGAAGAAGAAGGCTCTGTCCTCCATGGGTGCAACATACAGTAGTTATCTGGCTAAGGTAAAAATCATGGATTGATGAAAGAAATATGGAAACATTAAACCATGGGGTTGACTGGGAACTGTCTTCATTGCAAGAGAAAACTGCTCAGCTTTCCTTCTTTTGGATCCCCAGCAGCTTGTTTTACTTGCTCTGTCACTGAAATCACTTAATTCAGGCTTAATTTCTGCAGTCTGATATTAATTTTTATTCTGAAAATAGGCTGACCAGAAGAGAGGAAAGAAGCAAACAGCTAGAGAGACGAAGAAAAAGGTCCTGGCAGAGAGGCGCAAGCCCCTGAACATTGACCACCTTAATGAAGATAAGCTGAGGTAACATGTTTATCCTAATTTATGGAATGTAATCTACTGATATTTGGTTTTACTGTCCTGGAGTCTTCTCTGGTGATAAAATGAGGTAGAGGAGGGGGCCTACCTTGAAATTCATCATGGGACACTTTTAACTTGTGCCCTTGCTTAACCTGGAGAATGGAGAAGTGGGAAGGTAGGGAAGTGTTGAAATGTTTTGGTAGCCCTCTAGTTGTGCTCCTCATAGCTCTGTTAGCCCTTCCTGCTAATTAGGATTAGTTGTTTCCAGGACTAGCTCTGGGATTAGCTGAACAAGCCTACAGACTGGTGTTTGTAGCATTTTCAGGGGTAGGTTAATGCTGCTAAGGTATGAATATGGATCTCCATGAAGGATAGAGGTTTGGAAGCTAAGTGCTCTAGTGCAGCACAGTCATCAGATAATAGTCTGGACTGCACATCATTGAAAGATGAAGTTGGCTCACCTCAGCCCTGACACAGATGAGATTGCACAATGGCAACTGCTCTGCTTATCTGGGTGACCTTCAGAGTCCTCTTTCCTTCTTGCTTGATTCCACCGGAGTCTTGTCTTTCATTAAGAGTTAGGGGGAAAATTAGAGGAATTATATTAATGTGTGACACATGTAGGACTGCAAGTCTAAAAGGTTTGAAGGTGAGAGGGTGAGAAAACTGTGACCTTGAAAATGACGAGTAGCTTTCAGAGAACAGACAGTTTACAGGAAGATGTGTGAATAGCATTAAATAGAATTCATTATTAGTGATGTGAAAACCATGGAAAATATCAAATGCCACGTATTTCTTCTGTCTTCCTTTCCCCATAAACACACAGGGACAAAGCTAAGGAGCTGTGGGACTGGTTATATCAGCTGGAGACTGAAAAGTATGACTTTACAGAGCAGATCAAGAGGAAAAAATATGAGGTGAGTTGAGAGGCCATCTTGCTAATGGCACAGGGTCCAAAACGTAAAAATCTCTCTGATTCCTTGGGCAAAAGTCATGTTGTGACATTATTTGGGTCTCCAATGACCCTTTGCAATATTTAAGCAGCAAGATGCTTGGAACTGCATTCCCCTAACATGCATACTTGAACTGGATTTCACATTTTAGGCTAAAATTGAATAGACCACTTTTAAGGTTTTCAATGCCCCATGGAAAGGCAATCCCAATGGAAAATGGACTCCCTGCCCTCTCTTGAAACATTGTTCATTCTTGTTTATCTATAGGTAACTGTGGCCTGAAAATTAGGTAACTCTCAGTTCATGTACCTCCATAGCAAAGTAATATTTTTAGATCCATCTTTAATTTCAAACTTGAACTTGTAAGTTTTATTCCATCCCAGACAGATTACCTGTGGATTAAGCTCTCTGGAGTCACTGAAATCTGTCTCCAGACAGGAGCATCTCACTGAAGTGTCACATGGTAACAGAAAGTGGACATGTTTCCTTCACACAGTCACTGGACAGGGCTGCACTCACCCACATTAGGTTTCAGTGGCTGAGAAATCCTACTGGGTCTCTCTCTGTCTCACTCTCCTTTTAACTCCCAATCACACAGACACATGCTGACAGGGAGTGAGCAACACCAATGTAACTATCTCAATCTCTCTTAGATTTTAACAATGCGTTGCAGGCTGCAGGAGCTTTCCAAGTTGTAAGTACAATGAACTTGCCTGTGTAACAGCAGCAGCAAAGGCTACCAAATGCATGAGCCTGCCGCATGGTCAGAGCCAGGCGCCAGATGACAGCTGGCACTTGGCTCCAAGTGCAGAGAGAAAAGAGAAAAATGGATCTTGTGTCTCTCCATTCACTTCCTTTTTCTCTCCCTTTCCATTCTTTGAAAATATATAAAGCGGTAATTTAGGAAAAGAGTCGAGTCCAACAGGGATTTGGTTAAAGATCTGAGCATGCAATCTACTGAGAGCACCCTAAAATAATTCCCCATCCAAAATTCTGTATCCAAACACGGGTATTATGTGCATAGGGGCATCATGCTGATGCACCTGGGATACATGCAAAAGCTTAGGGACACATGTAATACCCTGGACTACAGCATATAGAGAATAGTATGGGGTTTGGGAAGCTTCTCCACCTCATGGCACGTGGTTATCTAGATGCAAAATACTGGAGAGGGCTGGCTTAAGGATAACAGGTCAAGTGGGTGTGGAAAAACAGGAAATAAGGCAGTGCCAGGGGAGGGGTACATGCTATGGCAGTGAGACCTCTGCATAAACAAAGTGGTGGGTGCCTGCTGATGAAAAGCAAGGAGAGAAAGTACAAAGAATGAACAAAGCAGAAGGAAAATGCACAGCTAAGATAGAGAAAGTGGAAGAATTAAGGGAAGATGATAGGAAAAAATTGAGGAGAAAGGTAAGTGAAAATAGGAAAGAGAATGAAGGAGACACAAGCAAGGATGCAAGGGAGAGACAAAGGAAGGAAGTGGGACACACAGAAGTAGAGCCATTCTTTAGCTCTAGTGTCTGTTGCTCTTTGGTGCTTCATTGGAGAGTGAGTGTCATAGTCATGATCATAAGGTTATGACTGAAGGTAAGTCTTAAGTGCTTGGGTTCCACTGAAGACAACTGATTATCCTCCACACTTGGGGAAAATACTTGGTTGGAAAAAAGCAATTTAAACTGCTGTGACAAATACTAAAACTTCCACAAGTAAGTATAAAAGCAAGTGATCTGTTGATCTTTCTTTGCTTGTGTTGTCCTGTTCCTGGTAACGTTTCAGTCTCTTATTTTGTTTCTGTTTGCCATGGAAAGACATGAGCCAGGAATTACCAGTTCTTGGGACAACTGGAATGTATGATTTCTGTTTTTCTTTTTTTGCACGCTGGGAATGTCAAATGCGACTTTAAATATTCAAAATTTGGGTCATCAGTTCTTGGACCGGCAGAGTCAGTGCAGAATTTTGAATTGCACCAAAAGCAGAAGCGAAGCATACATCTTGGCAAGGACATTTCTTTAGTCCAGGAAAACTAAGCAGAACCCTGACTCAGCTACAAATGAGAAGATGAAGGGGCAAAAGAGGGCTCTCTATCACACCCTAGTGTTTTGTAGGTTTTCTAGTACCTGACTCCCAGGATTTCAGTAGCAAGTCCAGGCCTAAAGACCAAACTGAGTTACTAAGTCAGGCTATAAGGTGTTTATACTGTGCAAGGTAGGTGTTCGCTTTCCTGTGTATCAGGTCATCTTCTCTTATTAAATGAGTGGCTGGGAAAGTGGTGACTGCTACAAACTCCTCACCTCCTACTCTGCCAGCCAGCAAAAGGTACTCCAGGAGGGTGTGATACCCATCTTCCATTCCTGAGGTCCCCATCCAAAGACCGCTGAAGACCTTTGGGCTTACACACTTCCTGATGTATAGGAGTAAGGGAAGAGTGAGAAGGTGAGATTGACACATGCAGGTGATGGAGCCATCCAAGAGCTTTCCAGCTGGCCAAGGTGACACTCATTCAGGTTCACCTGACACTCATTCAGGTTCACCTGCTTGCAGTTTGACAAGTGAGTTCAAAGGAGATTAATTTCAGTGTGTAGAAACTGTTTTAGTAAGGGTTATAAAATTCTAGCTCTTCTGTCCCTTGACATGTGAAGGTGGCTTGCAGATTTATTACCAAGAAGTGACATTTCTCTCCTTCAACCACGAGTGAGCTTTTATTTCACAGGAAGTATTAACTCCTACTACAGACACCTGTTTCGAGCACTTCAGCAGGTAAAACTCCCCTCTCCTTGAGGGAACAAGGTTTCTTTGTCTCTAAAAACCCTGGTCATATATGTTGTTTGCAGATT
This sequence comes from Lanius collurio, assembly GCA_020086605.1. Classification (NCBI taxonomy): domain Eukaryota; kingdom Metazoa; phylum Chordata; class Aves; order Passeriformes; family Laniidae; genus Lanius; species Lanius collurio. Next base: position 42,150,952 of record JACBWW010000004.1, read on the forward strand.
GTCACCCTCAGAAACCGGATTGATCAGGCCCAGAAGCAGTAAGTATTTATATCCCCTTCCTAGCTCCTGGCTTGGGGATATCTTCTCAGTGTTCAAATGAGTCACTTCAGCCTCAACACTGACATTTTCTTGTTGCAATGAAATGGGGCAAGAGATGGAAGGGCCACTCCCATCCTGCTTCACATTGAGAAAATGAAAGGCAAACTGAAGTGAATGTAACACCTAACAAGAAAACAATTGTGTTTCTTCACACCATATCTTCAGAATTTTTCTCTGCTTATTGTTGGGTTTTTCAAGCACCTGTCTGAGGTGCTTTGAATATTTGAGGGAATACAACCCTTGTTTATGAAGGATAAACAAGTGGTTGCTAAGATTATGAGGAATGGTGTGTAACAAGACTAACATAATGGGATTACTGTTGTGAGTTCTTTTCCCTCATCATCTTTCTCTGATTTTTCTTCACCACAAGACTATTTCATTACTTTTTTGAGTCTAATATCTTTATTCTAGGTATTTTTAATGAATTTATGAGACACCAGGAGTAGACAAAACTTGAGGGTTAGGACATGTAGAAAACTAACATTCACAGAGAAGTAACTTCAGGGAAGCAAGGGAGGAGAGCTCTCCAGGGGTAGGTTTGATCTTCTCTGTGCATCTGTATCTTTTTAGCAAAGTCATGCCAGGAATGACCTTTGGTGATATCTTTGGATTATTGGTGTTAGGATTTGCTGCCTTCCCTCTTCCCCAAGACATCCTGACTTACCAAATGAATGTAACACTGTGGATTTGGTAGTCTGTAGATGCCAAACACAAGGCTTGACCTTCCCATGGTATTTTCTGTACGGAGCTGTAGGCTGATGAACCTCAGCAGAATGTGCAGCTGCAGGAGGATGCCATGGTTTGTCTGGGCATTGCTGCTCTTGTGGGGCACTACCACACCACCCACAACAGGGCGCTGCCTGCTCGATCCCCCCAAAGACAGGATACTCTCTCAGGACATAATTTGAAAAGGTTGCACTGAGAAGCCCAGAGTTAATGAGATTTCTGTGTGCTTAAATTTCTATCCACACTAGACACTATCATTCCAAAGCAGTGCCTGCCAGTGTGTTATACAAGGATCAAATGAGTCTTTTGCTTCAGACTTTATTAAATCTCCTTAAGCACATGCTAAATGTTAGGTGTAACATCAAACATCATAGGTGCTTATGGATTTAAAAGGACTCTGCCTTTGTTTGAGGAGCTGTGCAGTTCCTACACTGGGTTTTGAACCTTCAGAAAGGCTGGCAAAATGGACATAGAGATTAATTTAAGGAGAAAGTGCATGCTCTCTTTTATGTAAACCATCATTTTTTTCAAATAGACCAAGCCTGTCTTGGTCAAAGGTAAAGTATCCACTACCTGTGTGTCTCTGTCACTGTGCTACATCCTTCCATAAGTATGCATGGTGCTCTTGAACCAATCTCTGGGGCAGCACAACAAAAATCTCCCCAGCTGTGATGTCCTCATGTTTTCCTTCTCCCTGGAGGAACCAGTGAAGAATCTTTCTGAAGAAAGGCCTCTGTTGACAGCAGCACCTTGTGCTGGGTCCCCAGCCCCACACCCTGCCATGTCAAAGAGCTGCCCCCACTTTGCATGTGCTTTGGTTCAAGAAGCAGCCTCATCATTCTGTGTGTGTGAGATGGAAGGGTTTGGGGGTTTGCCAAGCCCTACAAACCAAGGTGCTGCTAATGGGAACTAGTGCAGAATCTAACTCAACTAACTTCCTGCCCAGCCCCATTCTGAGTTCAGGCTTCTCAGGCAGAAGGTAAGTGGCTTGCATGTAGGATTGCCTTTCTGTTTGCAAGAACTCTTGGAGAGAGTTTGCCTCAGGTGCTTTGAGTGGGCAGCATAGCTGGACTGCTCCCACACACCATGAGCAAGACTGGGATACTGATATGAGAGCAGGCATAAAAAGATGTTTGGATTGTTTTGGAGGCTCTTGCTCTCATGATATAAATAGCCACTCTGCCTTTGCTAGAGCAAAGCAATTCTTAGTTGTTCTTAAATTAGTGTTCAGCTTTTTGCCTCCACTACTGAATAGAGCATCTGGGGAATTTGATTAGAGCTCTTTCATACTGAGTAAATTTCTCTAGATAGAGCTCTAAAATATAGACCATAGCAGACTTGTATGCAGAAAATATCAAGTCTGTGGCTGCACAGATCTGTCACTTAGTTTGGAAACCACCTAGATTTCTACCCTGATAATGCAGGAGCCTGGAAGGGTCCACCTCTTTCAGGCATGCACATCCTGCCTTTCACACTAAGAGCCCCACGAGGAATCTTTTTCCACAATATCAACAATATCTTTCTCAGGATGTGGTCAATGGCAGGTGTACCCAACACGTGAGAAGTGAAAGCAGCTGAAACCTAATCTAAGAGTCAGAAAAGCTGAGTGGACACAGAGCCCCACTGCTTCCATCATGCTGACATGTTTTTCTTTCCTTTTGCATTGTAGCAGCAAGAAGGCAGGAGCCAAGGGCAAGGTTGGCGGGCGCTGGAAGTAAAGAACCAGGCAGCATGGCCTTTAGTGGTGTGCTGAACCCCTGCTGGTCTCCTCTTTCCTCCTTCACCAATCACTTGTGTTCTCATGCCTCAATGATAACAAAAATTTCATCAGCCTGGATTGGCTATTGCTGCTGCTTTTCTTCCTGGAGGGGTCTGGTGGCTTCCTCAGGCAAGGGGAAGTAGATTCCCTGTGGAACTGGGCTGACTCCTTGCTGGCATCTTCAATTCCTGCTGAGCATGTCCCTTACCCTCCTGATATCCACCCTATGCTGTCCTGTAGATTGCTGTGTACAAATCTCTGGATTTTGTAAATAAAGCACAACCAGTACCTACTCCAATGTTAGCCCTCTGGAATGGTGTTTCATATTTTATTTAATGCCTTCCTCTTTTCCAAGGATTTGGGAGTTGGTCCAAACCCTTACTTAATATAATTCGATCTGTCTCAATAATGGGGAATAATAGGCTCAGCATCATCAGCAAAGACTCAGGATTGGGGGGCCTTTTTTAAGCCATCATGCAGGCAGATCCCAAGAGCCGACTGTTCTCAGAGAGCTCGTAATCTGGCTGCCAAAAATAGTTGAAATTGACTTCAGAGTTCGAGTGATGAAGTGAATCAAAGAATCGGGAATAAAGAACAAATCTCCAGAAGTGGTAGTTTTCAGCACATTGCTTTTATTAAATGCAGACAAGTGCAATGGAGAATGATTCATTCAAATATTACATTAAAATATTTATTGAGGCTGTTAGCCTGCATACAATATTAAAGCCCAATACTGAAGTGTGAATTACTTGGTTAATTCAGTGTAGATGTCAAAACACAAGTGGCTGTTACTAAATTTGAGGTGTGAGCTGTCCAGTAAGGCCTCTTTGCCAACCCTTGAAATGCCCTGGTGGAGGGAAGTCCATCAGAGCCTCTCCCATGTTTCCAAACTTCTGTTTCTGGTGCTTGTGTGCCCACTCTGATTCTCTGTTGGCATATGCTGAGGTGTCATGGAGTCATGAGTGGTTTAGGTATGAAGAGGCCATAAAGATCATACAGTTCTAACTCCCCTGCTATGGGCAGGGATGCCTCTCACTAGACCAGGTTACTCAGATCCCCATCCAGCCTGGCCTTGAACACTGTCAGGGATGGGACATCCACAGCTTCTCTGGGCAACCAGTTCCAGTGCCTCAGCACCCTCACAGTAACGAATTTCTTCCCAACGTCTTATCTAAACCTACCCTCTCTTGAGTTTACAACATTTTCCTCTTGTCTTATCACAACAGACCTTGGTAAAAAGTCTCTGACTTTCTTATAAGCCCCCTAACATACTGAAAGGTCACAGTCCTTCCCTTCTCCTGGCTGCACAATGCCAGCTCTCTGCCTGTCCTCGCAAGGGAGGTGTCCCAGCCCTTCCAGCCTCTCTGCGGCCTCCTCTGGACCTGATCCAACAGCCCTGTGTCTGTTGTGCGGGGGTCTCACCAGCATGGAGGACTGGAGGAGGGTCAGGACGAGCCCAGCAAAGGCAGACAGCCCTGCAGCATCCCACAGAGGTGATATTTTCACATAATCACAGAATTGTTAGGGTTAGAAGGGACCTCTGGAGATTGTTCAGTCCAACCCCATGCCAAGGCAGAGTCACCCAGAGCCGGTGACACAGGAATGTCTCCAGGTGGGTTTCAGTATCTCCAGGGAGTGAGATTCCACGTTATCCCTGGCCAGGCTGTTCCAGTGCCCTGCCACTCGCAGTGTAAAGATGTTCTTCCTCATGCTGAAGTGGAACTTCTTGTGTTTTAGTTTATGGCCATTGCTCCTTGTTCTGTTGCTGGGCAGCACTGAAAAGAGTCTGGCACCATCCTATTGGCACCCTCCTTTGAGATATTTGTATCCAATAATGAGATCCCTCGAGTCTTCTCATCTCCATACTAAACAGGCCCAGCTCCCACCGTCTCTCCTCAGAGAGATGCTCTAGACCCTCCTGCTCTGCACGACTTTCTGCTGGACCCTCTCGGGTAGCTCCTTGTCTTTCCTGTGCTGAGGAGACCAGGGCTGGGCACAGCACCCCGCGGCTCCTCCGAGGGACTCCCCTCGCCCTGTGTCCCCTTCCCGTCCTGTGCCCCCTCCCCGCGCTCCTCACACTGCCCCGCCACGCTCCTCCGCGCCACCAGGGGGCGCAGCCGCCGCCGCGGCCCGGCCGGAGCCGCTCTGGAGCCGCTGCTTCCGCGGGGCTCGGCCATGGCGGCGGGCGCCCGGCGGGCTGTGTGAGCGGGGCGGGCGGCGGGATGGCATGCGGTGGCGGGCCGCGGGATGGCGTGCGGTGGCGGGCCGGTGGGGCTCGGTAGGGGCAGCGGGGTGGGGGGCCGGCCAGTCAGTGAGCGGAGGTGTGTCCCCGCAGGTACCCGCTGTTCCAGAGGGGCGGCCCGCAGCTGCGGATCTTCCGTCCCAACTTCTTCATGGTGGCCGTGCGGCCCGGCGTGCCCCAGCCCGAGGACACCGTGCAGTTCCGCGTCTCCATGGAGTGAGTGCGGGCACGGCAGCTGGGCCTGTGGGCTGAGGGGTGGGAGCGCCCAGTGCCGGGGCAGGGAAAGGGCTTCTGCATCAGGGAGACCTCGCAGAGGGCGGCGAGGGCACTGATCTAGTGACCAGCTTTGCGTGGCTCAGCCTTCCCAGGGACGGGCTAAGAAGGAAGTGCTTATGAATTTGATCCAGACTAAGCAAGGTGGTATGCAGTTATTTGTCAGAACTGTTTCAGCCTGACCAATCTGTTGGCACACGTTAGAGCCCACAAGCCTGTGGCAGGTAGTGGTAAGATCAGCAGCTCCTACTTAGAATAAAGAAAGGTGTCTCAGATTGGGCAGTGAGAAAGCCTGCTGGACACAGAATATACTTGGCATTTTGAATGTTGAGGCTACAGAGGATAAAATATTTGACAATTGTTGCAGTTTATGGATCATAAATCCTTGTAGTAGTGTGTGGTCTAGGCTGAGTTTATACTTCCATGTAGTAAATTTGTCTTGGTTAGAACAAGAAGACATTTATTCCACGGTATTAAACAGTCTCTATTTTATTTAAATATTTACACTTTTTTTTTTTTTTTCTTTCTTTCCCCAAAATGATTTTTCATTGCCTAGAATGACAAAATTGGATATCAGGAATTACCTTGAAAGAATATACAATGTGCCAGTAGCTGCTGTGAGGACCAGGATACAGTATGGTAAGTGCAGCTGAGTAATCTAAAGGGATGATTACAGCATGTCTGCACAGACAAAGTAGACTTTACCTTTCAAAAAGTCTGTTAGATTTCAGCAGACTTTGGTTCCAGTGGTTCCAGGTGCTTAGCTGCTGATGTCTGTTAGCTTAGTTGTTTGTTCTTCCCTTCAGATGAATGTGCACCACTTCATATTGGAACGCTTTGATTAAATTATGGTGTAAGTTTCACTCTAAAAAGAAAAATCTTAATTTAAAAAGGCTAATCATCCTGACAGTTATCTAGCTTGTGCTTTTGTAGTTGGTACTGTTTCTCCTTGAAGACCAGTGGGTGTCTCCCTTCAGAAGGAACTGCTTCATGTGTTTGAATGCAAATAGTAATTAAACTTAATTTCAGCTGTAGCCTTCATTTAAAAAATGAGCTGAGATTAACTTGCAGGAGGTGTTATGGTCTAACAGTAGGCAATGTTTGTAGAGCAAAGAAAAATACTTTGTTGAACCAGTAGATAATGTCACAAAAACATCTTGACAGATTTTCAGATTTTTATCACCTCTTGTTACCAGATTTCTGCTAGAGAATTGAATATTTCCTCTTCTATTTTTTCTCTTGTACAACCCCTAGAAACAACAACAAACTGCCAAAACTCCCACCAAAACCCACAAAAAAACCCCAACAAAAAACGCAAGAGAAAAAGGAAAAACGTTCCTAGTTTAACTTACGCTGAGTTCTTGAGTTGGAGCAGAAGGACTAAATTCTAACTGAAATAGGCTAAATTTAGATAATACCACCTTTACATATGAATGCTTCGTTCCCCAGAGCTCCTCTGACAGCAGTTTGGGTGCAGTCAAGATTATTTGTAAATTTTTTTTGTGTTAATTTATGTTTTTGATCACCAGGCAATGTAATTATTGAGTGGAGAGTAGCTTGGTTAGGACATCTTTGATGGCTGGGTTTTTTATTTTTTCATTCAGGGACTGTAAGAAAGGACTTACGTGTTTATAATGGTAAGATTAAGGATGATTTTTAAAAGAATAGGAAAAAAGACCTGTATTAGTGAAAAATGGAGGATGAAAGAAAGAGCTTCAAATTAAGGTTGTAAAACTCAGAACATATAAAGGAAGAAAAAACCTGGAAGTATCATCTGTAATATGCCTGTGTGAAAAACAGAATTAAATTAAGTCATAAATACTAAACACATAAAGTTCTAAACAGCACTGAAAAAATATTCATGCTTGTCCTTAAAACTATTTCATCCCTCACTGCTAATTTTAAGGGATGTTGTATAGTCAGGGTTAAAAGAGGGTTAGAATGCTTAATAAATTGAGAGCTTTAATGTCTGCCTAACATGAAGGGGGTAAGTTGTACATCCCACTTCAGTTGTCACCAGCATCCTTGCTTTGGTTGATTTGGATGTGGAGCATAATTTCCTGGTGTACAAACAGTAGATCCAGCTCATCAGCTGAATAGTAAAATTTGTCAAGTTTAAGGCTCATTAGTGGTCATTTTCTCCCTGTGCTCCTGAGGCTTTGGATGTTGGGAGTACAGTTTATCACCCCTGGCCCCTACTTGGGAGACTTTTCTCCTTCTTTGCAGACTTTGTGTGTGGCATGAAGGCACAATGGCAGCAGACTGGTGATGCCTTGGTTCTCTGCTTGTAAATGAAGAGAGCAGTGTCCAGAGTTTCAGGACATTTTAATAATTGTGGTGCTGTGCTGGTAGTGAAGGAAGAGTATTCCTCTTAAAAACAAATCAGAACTTGGCAAGTCCCCTCTTCAGTTTGGCCTTGCTTTGGAGAACTTGGAAGTCCTGGGAAGTAAAAGGTGGGATTCTCTTCATTTCTGCAGGTGCAAACAACAAGAGGAATCACAGGAATCAAAGAGTGAAGAAGCCAGATTACAAGGTCGCCTATGTACAGCTGGTGAGTTAACATGGATGCCTGTGAGGTAGGAGAAAGGGACTGTTAACCAGCCAAGCTGAAAGCAATGGCCAGTGAGTTGTCCTGGTTGGCTGAGTATTTCTGCCAATCCCCTAATAATGACAGTTTTTTTTAACACATTCCACAATGTAAAGAGGTTTAAATGACTTGGTCTAAAGATCACATTCAAACAAATGTTCAGTTTTTCAAGTCCCTTGTTGGTTTGAGGTCTGTCTGTAGGTTGTGGTCTGATGTCATAGGGTGCTGCTTTGCCAGAGAGTTTCATGCTGACCCTGTACTCTGTGTGCTGGAAGGTTCACGACTTGTGTGGTTGATTGCTGAAATGTCCAGTAAGTGAAAGAATATATTGTGAGGGCAGGGAACTTCTTGTTAAAGGTCTTTGAATTTCAGAGAAGACTAAGGCTTATTCCTTGGAGAGCCTTTAGTCATGTCTAAACAAGCATGCTTTGTGGCTGAGACCAGGCTCTGAAACATACATTGGTTGCCCAGTGGAAAATGAGCTTCATGTTCTTATAAATTTCTTTCATAACAGGAGCATATTATAGTTTAGACTTCTCTTGGGCTAACCTGTCTTTATGCAAAAAAGAAGTGCAACTAGTGACAAAAAACCCCTTCACATACCAAAATTACGTTAAAGAGATACTATTTATGGTTGTAAAACCTGTCTTGGGACAAGGATTCAGTGCTGGGGTAACTCTGTGATCTTAAAGACTGACTAAGACTTCATAGGGAGTTGAGGTCAAACTCAAAAGGCAAAAACAATGGGAAATCTAATTTTTAATATTTCAAAGTTTAAATATGCTTAGAAGCTTTTTTTTTCTAAGCCCCTTTTGGGAAGGGGAGTAGGAATAAAAGTGAAGATGGTGTGTTTTTCTAGACAGTCCTTACCTAATTTAAAAGAACAGCATAATGTTACTAGGAAGTAGCAGAGTTGTATTTAGATAAGGACTAACTTTGATTTATTCTGTTGAAGTTAAAGGCAGCCTCATCTCTGTGAGGATTTTACATTATGATGGCTCAAACACATTCCTTTTTCAGGGAGGAGTCTCTGCTTTGGTACACTCGGAGGGGGAAGGAGTGGGAAGCAGAATGTTTCTGCTGTGTTGGAGCAAGACACTCATTTAAGGCAGTGCCTTTGTGCATTTATTTCACATTCAGCATCTCAGCCTAGAATAGCAGCCATTACTTTAAGGGTTGCTCAGCAGAGGTGTGGAGATTTACCTAAACTAACTTGGTATTGGGGGGCAGGAGTAGTTTGGTCATTCCCCCAGCCTCCTGTTTTGTCCTCTGGGCAGTGCACGGAGCCCTGTTGCACTGTGGCCGAGGGCTCTTAGTACATGGGACAGCAGGAGTCCCTTATTGCCTTACACTGCAGTTGCCATAATTAGTTCTTAAGGAATGCCATGTTTTCCATCTCTCTGTGAGCAGGGTCAGGGACCACTTTTTTGGTGGTGTTTTCCATATCAAGGGAGGGAATCCTGACCATTTGCTAAACTCTTGCCAGTGAAGCTTGGTCTCTGTGTTTTTTCCTCACCTCATTCCTGCTCTCTGGTCAATTTTTTTTCCTATTGTTTTTGTGGTCTGTTAATTCCATTAACATTGAGGTCTCTTTATTCCTCCCCCTTTCTCTTTTTCCTTTTGTCTGTTGCTTTTCATCACTAGCTCTGATGTCTCAGACAATGAGCTCCCAGCTCTGTGTTCACACCAACTTTAAACAGTGGGTGAAGCCAGAAACCCAGTGTCATTTCTGAATCTAAAGGGTTTGCCTTCGTTCTCATTCATGGTGTGATCAGGCCATTACAGGCCCCATGCAGTCTATTGTTAATATCTGCCTAATTTAGGAAAGTCTTTCCTAACCACTGTAAAATCCTTATTTTCATGAGAATTAGTTTGCATCTGCCGTGAGTCAGAGTAGCTGGGCTTTCCCACCATTTTTACCAGCTGTGTTTTCTCTCATTAATCCAGTTTCAAGTTAAAACTGCTTGTGACTGGAAAAATATGGATGTGTTTTTGGAAATTCTTGGGTTGATCTTCCTGTTGCCCACTAGGTGGAAGTATTGCTCTTTCCAGTGTGACCTGGTGGTGGCTGTGGTGCAGTTTACCTGAATGAAATTGAGTTTATTCTCATGACCAGTCGTGTTTCCCTGCTTCATAAAGCATCACCTTATGTGTCCCAGTGCAACACACATATCCATTGACTTTCTGCAAGTGTCTCAAAGGTGGAAGGTGTATGAAGTCATAGTCAATATGCCCTTAGGTGTCAGACTAGTGCCCCAGCTGTTCCACATGTAAGAATTGTTGTCCTTTCTTTTCCAAATACTATTTCTTGAAGATTCAGACCTGTTTACTTTATTCTCAGGCGGTAACTGGACAAATATGTGATCTGTCCAAGCATAATATTTTCACACTAAAAAAACACCTCAAATCGTAGAAGGCTGTGGATCAACAATATCTTGCCATTCCAGAGCCTGCTGGCCCTTTTTCCCCTTTTGGAATGTAGTGAGAAAGGTTTAAGTTAGACATTTATGGCCCTGTGTATCAAATGCTACTTTTCTATCCTATTCTAATTTTTAAATTAAACCCAAGTTTTATATCTTTGCAAACTAGATAAAAGAAATGTAATACAGCAGCATTTCTCCTTACTCCAATACAGCTATAGTTATCATAACAAAAAGGAAAAAAAAGAAGAAAAGAAAGCCAGTGGGAAACTTTGCAGTTGCATTAATATCAGGGAAATTAAAAAAAAACAACAGCATCTCCTCCTTCAATGTTCTCACTGGTTTAGCTTAACAGGTGTTAGTACTCATGGGAATACAACTGTAGACAAGCTTCTGGATTCCAGACCTATTTTTAATTAAACCTGTTTTGAGAAATGTAGTGGAGATGGCTGTAAAAAGGAGTCTGACCTTGTCAGCGTTAGGACTAACACCTATTTAGCTGTTTGAATGATGACACCGGTGGGAACATTTTTGCAAATGCTTTCTCCTCAACCCCCGTTTAGAGTATCCTGTACATTCACAGTAATTAACCTATTTGCACATCATATGTGCAGTTTTCTTTTGAATTCAGAGGAAACTTGGATGATCCATATGCAATGTCATTTCTGAGTGGATTTTTGTAGTTGCTTTCTGTGTTGTTTTGCCATTTGTTTGCCATCAGATGTTACCACTGCAATAGTAGGAGAATTGTTCAAATGCACTGGATTATTAGACTTAGCTACATTTGCTGCTACTGCTGGACTGAATCCCATGCTTTTGGGAGTCCAACATTTTTGTTGTTAGTGATACAATAAACATCACTTTTCTGCTAATTCTGAAGGACAGTAATAAGTCTTCAATTATCCAAATAACCACAAGATCTCAGAGTTGTTTGCAGGATCAGTGTTTGCTGCATCATTGCTGCACAGTAATATCTGTGCTGACCTTCCATTTCTAAACTTTTCAGGGGATGCAAAGGTCAGAGAAGTATAAGTGAATTTGTGCTGGATAATCCTCCCAGCAATTTTCTGACGTGAGGCTCAGCAGTGGAAAGGCCAGCACTTGGCTTCATAGGCCTAATTATGGTCACTTAACCTCTCATTAAAATGAATGGAGGCAATTTATACCACTCCATGTGATAACTCCTTAGACAGATTCCAAGAACAAGGTGTGTTTTTACCCTTTCTAAAGATGAAGGCTTGAAATCTAAAGGGAAAAAAATGTTTGATGCTACGATCACTTCTTATTGTGAAGGATGTTATTAGCATTTAACAAATGAATCTTCATAAAGCATTGTATGTAACTCACTTTTACATTCAGGTAATGCTGAATTGAGAATTAGAGTTGTGCAGGAGTAGAAGTTTAATGGGTCCTGTTTCTGTTATCTGAGCACTGGACCACACATCTCACTTGTGCATAACCTTAGAATTTGTAGGAAAAAGAGAGGTCTCTGGGAAGACCTCAAACTGAGAAGAGCAATGTGTAAAATCAACATGTTGCCTTTATTTTTTTAGGTGTTCAGTGCCACCTCCCTGATTTGCTTTGTTTGGGGGGATTTGATCTTTTCTTTTTAGAATTGCAAGGCTTCACTTGAAAGCGAGGTGAGCACATCGTGGTAGAGCTTATCCTAACAAATTCCAGAGTATCAGGGGATCACTTCACATTGGTGAAAAAGGTATTTTGCTGTCAGTGTACCACCCAGTTCCAAGACAGACTGGCTTATTACTTTTTTTTCCAGTGCCTGTCTTTTTTTACAGGATTTTCTTTTAGCACAGCTATGTTGACTAGAAAGGTGATTTTATCTTCTCCCCCTTTCTCTATGCTTCTAAGGTAGTTAGGCTGACAGAAGTTCTAAGGTGGAAGCAAGTTCTGGCCTTATTAGAGGTTACTTCAGCTTATGAGAATTTCAGTAATTCAGCAATTAAAAGGATAAATATCTTGCAAAAGGTAAATCGGTTAACAAATGCAAGGTTTTCAAGTAAGCCAGAATCTTCCTTTCCGGTTGGGCATGCCAGCACTTCATGTTCTAGCAGTTTGTAAACCAGATAAACCCTGATGAACTTGGTAAAAATTGTTTGCTTTATTCCAGTGAGGATTTCATTCTGAGGATGCTTCTGTCATATGGTTCTCAAATGGTTGCTGTATAGCAACAGGGAAAACTTTTGCAATGAAAAAGTGTAAGAAAAGCAGCACTGTGTAAAGGAGTGACAATCCCTCTGTTCCTTTGGTAGGCATTTTTTTTGAGGAGGTGGCATATGAGCTTGAACCTCAGTAGCCTCTGGCATTATGTGGAAGATGCACTGAGTGTAAATAGGCCTGGACAGACTAACAATCCTTTATGTAAGTTGATGCCTTTTGGTATTTTTTAAATTTTGAAATACCCAAGATACAAGCTTCTTCTGAAAACTGGCTACTGAGCATGCACAACAGCTATTTTTCATACAGCTTTCATCACTCCAGAGCCTTACAGTGCGGTATTACTGCAGAGTATTGTTACTTAAGATTTATCAACCTTCAGTGCTCGGGGTGTAATGTCTTGGCTGTTTTGAATCGTGTTTGGCTGCCAGCCAAAATCAGAATTTCTTCACAAAACAAGAGCTGGAAAGAGCCAACTTGTCTGTGCTGATTTTGATTTATTAAAAGACTCCAGATACAGATTGACATTTTCAGCTCAATATTTGACTTTCACCAGCCTTGAAATGGGAACTGGGAGCACTTTGATAAACAGCTTAAAGGTTTGTCTGGTTTTGCTACAGCCTCTGTGTGTATCTTTGTTGTTTTCTTCCCTCTTTTTAAAATAATAACTGTTTTGCAATGCTTAGTGAATTACCATGGACGTTCTTAGTATGCTTTAGGGACAGCTTTCCTTCATTCTCCAATAAGGGAAATGCATTGGTCCTGGAAGCATACCAGAATGGAAGTGCTGCATAACAAGAACAGTCCCTTACTACACTGTTACCAATATAAATAGTTCTCAGATTTTCAGTGGAGGTGGTGTGCCTACCATGTTAGCCTGAGTTGTTTTCTGACTTGTTTAACTAAAATGGCTTCCTCTCCAGGGCAGACAGGTCTTTAGTATGGGCCCTGTCTGTTCTGTAGGTACCACAGGGCTGAGTGACCTGCCCACAGCACAGTTAAAACACAGCAATTTTTTGTAATATTAGCAAATTCTTTTCCAAATGCTTCAGTGTGTTAAAATCCTGGGCAGCGCTTGGCCTCAAGGGTGCTTGTTGCTGATCCGACTGCAGGAAGAGGTTTAGTAGGCTGCAGCTTTGGGCTTGCTCAAGGACCCTGGTAAGGCCAGTTTCTTTCTGTGCCATGAAATGAGAGTGTGCTTTAGCTGTCAAAGGACAGCTGTTATAAGGATACCTGTTGGTAATTTAAAGGTACAAAAGAGCTGAAACCCCAGAGTATACACCAATGGAAAGGAAAACCTTGATATGTTCCAGTTGAGCTTATCCAGGCTAGAATCAAGGAAAAAGCAATGTACACAGCAGCTCCCTTGTTGTTTTTGTAGTATGGTCAGGCTCTTAGGAAACCCCCAAGAAGTATGCACTACAAAAACAACTGGAGCATTGCTGTGTAGAGTTGGTATTTTGTAGATTCCTGTCTGGATAATCTCATCTGGGATAAGTCATGCTTTTTTCTCTCCAAAGCATATGAGGTTTAGATTTTTTCACACCTGTTATTTGCCAGGTTGACTGTATATGATGAAATGAAACATAGCACACATTCAGCTGGGTCAGGGATGTGGTGACGGTTCTGTTGGATTTATTTATGTCATATTTCTGATCCCAAATTGCAGTGTAGGTAGTTATGTTGGGGAAGGCTCCTTTCATGTCCTTTGTGGAACCATTTCATAACTGAGCCTCTTGTTTGGTTATATTTATTGCATAAATGTAAAGACTGGCTGATCTGAAAAAAAGCCAAACCTACCTGTTTTCATCTGAAGCAGTTAAATTCTTTTCTTGAGATTTCTGTATGCAGAATACTGCCAAAGAAGTTAATGTACAGTAATGTTTGTAAGTATTTTGGAGAGTAATTTCAGAGTTATGGGTGACCAGTTAAAAGTTTTATTATGCAAGGTCCCATATAGAATGGAAGGGCTGATCTTGTTGAGTTTAATGAAGCTCTGCTTAGAGCAAACACCACTAAAAATAAGTAGGTAATGTTAATAGGATAGTACATTTCCACAGAAAAAGGGTTTCCTGCTGTTAGATAAAAACCAGACCAAGCAAATGTTTATTTTCCAAGTGGGAGGCGTAGATCTGATGATGATGTTTCACTAAAATGACTTGTCTGTTAGGCAGAGTGACTGATGCAGATGTAATCACTTTAATCTCATTAGTGATATATTAGACACATTGTTCCCACTGTAATTGTTTTACACCATAGTCTTTATGTCTGTTGATAAGAGACCTCTGATATCTGTTATTCTGTATTCCCTCATTACACCCTACAATAACAGCTGCTAGGACTGCTTTCTCTTATCCTTAACTGAGATCTAAACAACTACAACCTCTACTCATATCCTGAGTGTTAACATAATGAATGCCTGCTCCACTGTGTATTTCCATGGTGCTGTTACTTTAACAAAATCACTTATTTTGCTCATCTTGCTTTTACTGTATGACTCACACAACATCTCTGAGCTGGTTCAGAGTCTTCGAAGAGATGTCCATCTCCTGATCATTCATCTGTAAAAAAACCCAACATGTTAGTATCTTAAGTAGCACACAGAAGAGGAGAGGCTGAAAGTTAGCTTTTGAGAAGAAGGGATGTACATGTATATTGGGGACTCGGGTGGAAAGAAATTTTGGGAGGTCACGAGGTACCATTTTGCACTAGCTGGAAATTCGGGGTGGTCTTTCACTGTAAGTGTATGCAGCATAGCTACTGCAGAAAGGCTGGAATGTCTCTCTGACCATTTGTTTTCTCTTTAGGGCCAAGGACAAACCTTTCAGTTTCCCAACCTATTTCCAGAGAAAGAACAAGACCCAGAAACTCGCTCTTTCGATGACTTCAGGGATAAATTTATGGAGAAAGAGAAGCAGAAGCAGGAAGGTGACCCCAGACGAGGTGGAGTCCCTGATTGGTTTGGACTTTGATGCAACAAGCCAGCTGCCTTCCTTTAGGCTCACAGGGATTTTGATTAGCACAACTTGCACTCTTCCCTTCTTGTAATGACTGAATGTTTAGTCTTGTGCAGCCCTTGCTAGTATGTCTTTTTTCTGGCTGTTTGTGCTTGACTACAACAAAATGGCCCTGAAGAAATAAAAAGGTAAAATAAATCTAACTGCACCAGGTCTTTTCTGTGAACTTGCGGACTGTTTCTAAAATGTGGAACTCCTTGTTGTCATTTCTGACTATGAGAGTGTCATTATGTTTACCTTCTTCGTGCTGCTGTGGGTTGTTTTGAGTAGAAATAGGAGGCATTTGATTTCCTAGGATATGTACAGTTTGTATTGGCTAGAATGTATAGAAGTCAAGATAGGTTAGTCAGAGGTGAACATGAAAGTGTAGCCAACTGGGCTATAGGCTCAGGGTGTAGGGTGCCCTTACTATCCTACCTATCCTATTGCCTTCCTTGCAGTGACCCCTCCTTTCCTGGAGAAATGCACGTGGTCTTATTGAACTCCTGTGACAGTTATGTGGCATTTTGGGGATAGGCTTTTTAGGGCAGATCTGTGACTGGGCACATATGTGTTTGATCCCCTTAAGCATCAAGGAACAGACAAAGGTGGTGAGTGTCTCTGCTTGCTGTTGTGCAGTGCAGGTAGCTGCCTTCTGTGACCAGCCTACTGTAGGAATGTTTACTGGCGTGGTTGTGCTATTTCTTCCCCTCTCCACAGCTACCTTGCAGTGCTGGCAAGTGTCCTGTGTGGACACAGTTGTATTGGCATAGAAGTGCTCCTGCCAATGTAGCCTGTTTTGTGCTGAGGACTAATAAAAAGACTGTTTCTACTTTTTCTGGTGTAACTCCCTCTACTTCCAAGTTGCTGATGCCAGGGCAGTGGTAGAACTTTTCTAGGGCTTCTGGGCTGCCATGTTCAGTGTTTTAATTTCTTGGCTTTGTGGCTGTTTCTCCTCGCTCTGATGGGGATATTTCCTCTTTTCCTTTGTCAAGTAATGTGCTCTGCTGTTGTGTCAGAAATAGTGGGGGAAAAGGAGGGCTGGGAAGGACTTCATGGATGGAGAAGGCTATTTTTGCAGGCTGTTTGCTACAACTCAGCACATTCAGTGTTAAATGTATTGCTAATGTTTCCCTGGCTTTTAAATTCTGCCACTTGGAGCAATTGGCAGGGTAGTGAATGAACCCATGCCTTCAGTGCTTCTACCTGGGTGCTCTGCTTTATTGTTCTGTGTCTGAACTTCTTGTTTGGACAGCTAGTAAGATGTTTACAAGGAAACAGCTGTTCTCCAGAGAGTCAATCCAAGTAGGATTTTACGCACCCCCTTCTGTTCATTAGTCACCTCTTGCTCCCTGCTACTTCCCTTGTGCACAACAGTCCACCACCTTCTGTGGTTTGTTGCTTACTCCCCCTGCTTTGTCCGCTTTCCAAGAGGGATCGTGTGTGATCTAAGTTAGCTGGTACTTTAACAGAGAGATGCTCTTAGAGAGGAGGGAGATAAGGGAGGATTTGCTACTCCCAGCCTGCCAGCAGAGTTACAATAGTAGCTGTGGAAAAATACTGACTTCACTGAAAACAGTTCATATGTTTGGCATATCTGCAAAGGCAACATTTCCAGAGTTTTGTAGTGACATGTAAAACTCCGGGTTAAGTCAGGAGCTGCCTGCAGTTTTATAGTAGGGTGACTGAATTTGGGTGTGAGGGTCTCTCTGCTGTACACAGCCTCCTCACCCCTCCTCTGTTTGAATATGTTTTTTAAAAAGGCTGTTTCTCAAACTCACGGGTAAGTATGAAGATGACCTATATTGCAACTTGGGCTTTGTTCCTTCGATATAACATAATGGAGTTGGCTTTTATTTCTTCACTTTACTTTGTGGTTATCTCCAGTGCAGGTAACTCCATCTTTTTCACCATGGTTAAGATAGGAAGGGCTCACCTAGGGCTGCCATGTGTCTTCCTAACTCATTAGTCAGCCTTGAGCAAGCAAAGAGTCAGGTATGTTAGCTCTGGATGAATGAAGCAGCATTAGGTATGTTAGATGTAACAGCAAAGATGGATTTAACCATCAACCTCTGCCTTCCCTGTTAATGGTCCGGACAGGTTGGAGTTGCCAGCTTCTGTACTGATGCTGAGGACCCCACGAGTGAAATTTATTTGCAGTCCCAACTGTCCTGTAGTCTCAGTGAGTACCAAAAACCCCTGTGTAGGTCTACCATGCTTTGCTACTCGCTGATTACTCCATGGGCAACTAATTTCTAGCTCATGTTCAAGACAGGTTTCTGTCTAGAGTGGCACAAAAGGGAAGAAAGAGAGATACAAATACACCCATATATGTATGAAGTTGCTGTAAACAAATTCTGGCAGTTACTGAAGCTGTATAAGACAGCAATCATGTAATCCTATAGAAAGGTTTGAGTTGGAAGGATCCTAAAAGATCACCTAGTTCCAGGCCACTGTTATTGGGCAGGGACTCATTCCTCGATGTTACCAGCTACCACCTCTAAAGCAGTGTTCCTGTGAAATAAGGTAAGGTTAAAAAAAAAGAAAATCCAAGTCCTGACCCAACATTATTTTACTTCAATGCTACTGATCGCCATGGAAGTGGGATTAAAAAGATCTCGAGTCTTTCCCAGTCCCTTGTTAAACAGTGTTTCTGAGGAAGTGCTAGTGGTTAATATGATCTGGTGCTTCAGTGCTTCCCAAATCCCATCCCCCAAGATGTACAGGTGGGCTAAAAGATAACAAGAGATGGTAACACGAAGGTGCAGATTGTATCAGATGTACCGGAGAGAAGTACAGCAAATGAGTTCTGAAACTAGGACAGGGACTTAGAGCTTTTTGTGAGTTTTGTTCAATGTGCTCCTTCCTGCACATCCTGATATTTGTTTCGAGTGTTGTAAAGGATCAGCAGCTCCTGTGAAGTCACATCTAGACCTGCTGTCAGAGGTGTTGAGCTGTCCTTGTCTATGTCAGCAGCCTTACCTGTGGGCCAAGGATGTGGATATACATGTGAATAACTTCTCCAAGGACCAGAGTAATGACTTGGTTGAAGAGTGATGTTCACTGAGGTGCAGGAGAAGCCAGGTCCTGCACTTGGCGTGCACAGCTCTGCAGCTGCTTTCTCTGACGTACAGTGGAGATGTTGAACGCAGTTTCTTTCCTCACTGAACGTGTGCAACCCCCTGAAGAGAGTAAAGTGCTGGAACAGCCGGCGGATGTGCAGTTGGATGTGCTGGCTGGGCTGGTGGAGAAAGGCATCTGGCTGTGCTGAGTGAGTGCTGTCCCAGCAATACCATCCAGCTATGATGAACGCTGTCCCAGCAATACCAGGACACTTCAGAGGGAATATACAATTGCTTCTGTTTTTTTGAAACAAACCAAAATGAATTGCAGACACAGTGCAGAGGTGACTATCTAAGTGACTCCCCTAACATTACACCTTAGAAATGAGGTTTGTGTTGTAGGTAGTGCTCTGGTGGGTGCTAGGGACAGGTTCCTGCAGATCACAAAATTACCGACTCTTGTAACCATTTGTCATCCCCTGAGCCTTGCTATGTGACTTCAGAGGGTGCAGCACAGCTGGTAAGTGGTTAGACATAAAGCTGTGGTAGCTTTATCTTCTGTGTTACCCAGATTGTAGAATCATAGAATTGTTTGCACTGGAAGGGACCTTTAAAAATCATCTAGTCCATCAGTCTTGCAATGAGCAGGGATGTCTTCAACTAGATCGGGTTGCTCAGAGCCCAGTCCAACCTGTCCTTGAATGTTTCTAGGAATGGGGTGTCTATCACCTCTCTGGGAAACCTATTCCAGTGTTTTACCATCCACATTATAAAAATTCGCTTCCTCATATCTAATCTACCTTGACCCTCTTTTAGTTTCAAACCATTATCCCTGGTCCTATTGCAACAGACCCTGCTGAGAAATCTGTCCCCATCTTTTTTATAGGCCCCCTTTTAGTACTGGAAGACTGCAATAAGGTCTCCACAGAGTCTTCTACAGGCTGAACAAGCCCAACTCTCTCAGCCATTCCTCACAGGAGAGGCATTCCATCCTTCTAATCATCTTCATGCCCCAACTCAGGACCTTGCACCTGGCTTGGCTGAATCTCACTAGGTTCCCATGGGCCCACTTTTTGATCTTGTCCAGGTCCTTCTAAATAGCATCTCATCCCTCGAGTGTGTCAGTGCATCATTCAGCTTGGTTTTGTCTGCAAACTTGCCATGGGTGCACTTGGACCCACTGTTAATGTCATTGATGAAGATATTGAACAGAACTGGTCCCAGAATGGACTTCTGAGGGACAACACTGTGTTAAAGACTAGGTGTGACCTGCACATCGGTGGCACCAGTTTTGCAGGCCTGGCTGCCATTCCCTGTTTGTCAGAGAAAAGAAAAAAGGCTACATTACAGGAAAGGAGTGAGTACAACTCTGTGGTAGATTCCAGAAAAGGTATATGCTAATCCCTTTAACAAATATTCTTGTTCTGGGCAAAGGAAAGGTGAAGCACAGGGAAGATAGATGGCTGAATATGCCTGAGAATGGGTAATCCAGAACTTCTGACACCTGTTCCTATACTAGGATCCCCAAATTATGCATCGGGTGACAGAAAAATGTATTCAATTATTTGATCTGCTCTTGACCCACTGCCATTAGCAGTGCTGAATGAATTAAGCAGTAGGAAAATTCGGTTTACTTTATCCAAGGTGGATTTGCTGTGGAAAATGTCTTCATGGCTGGGGAATTCCTGCTTCTTCCAGGTTATCCCAATGACATCAAAGTTGGGGTTTTTATTTCAGGAGAACTATTTTACTTATTTGAATTTTCAGGTTGTTGGACAGACTATTGCTTCTTCAGCCCTGGCGTGTTTGTGGAACGGCTCGCAGAGAGCGGTGAGGGTTGGATAGAGGATGTCTGCTCAGTGCGTGCTACAGGGAAAGGTACACAAAGTAAGCACTATTTTTCCTGGGAGGACTGAAAGCTGTAAAACCGTTATCTTGACAATGCTGCTTTCTCCTGAACTAGAGTTCAGGGACTGCTCAGAGTCCAATTTAAAGCAGTTGTCTGAGAATGGCTTTCCAGTGTGGTTTTTATGCCAGGGCTCCTAGGTACCATGGCTAAAAAGGAATATTGTGATAATCCCTTTTGACCTCCTGAGTGACACACACCATAAAATTTCATGCTGTACTTTCTGTGCATAGGCCAGAAACTTGTGGTTGAATGTTACCTGGAATAGATTTCTAGGCTTGAACTTGAAACATTCAAGTTTGAAACATTGAAACATTGCAGGACCGAGTCATTTTCCTTGAATAAGCTGGGCCCGAATGGCATGAAAGTCGCCAACATGTTGTCATTTGTCCTGTGAATTACACAAAGTAGTTGTAATGGGAAAAACTGAGCATAGCTGCTCAGAAACCATGTGTTTGTAGAAAAGAGAGGTCATTTCTGTAAATGTTATTTTCTTTAAATGCAAAAGGTTTTAGACTAGATAAGATGACATAGTTGTTGAGCCATTTCTTCTGAAGTGATTTATGACTGTTTAGACAGCATTTAGCTCTTTGTGTATAGTATGGCTTATCAAAGTGTGTGCTGCTGTTGCGGACACACCCAGCTTACAGAATTTGGGAAATATATCACAGCCACTTATTCTGTGGCTTGAGAACACAGTAATTAGGGCCTGGTGCAAAACTAATTGCTTTTAATTACAAAACAGGACTAATTATCAGTCTCTTACAGGACTAATTATTGGTCTCTTAACCTTTCCTGCCTTCCGCTGTTAGAAAATGCTGCAAATAAAAAGTGATTAAGATTTTGGAGAATTTGTGCAGTGCAGAATTAGGCAGTGTATTTCTGTGGTGAGTGGGATATTGGAGAGGTCACACATTATGTTCTAGTCAGGTAGATCTTGCTTGGGATCTGGCCCTTGCTGTTGCTATCTGTTTCATTTTCCAAAGTTCTTGTTTTAGGAGTCAGACCAATGTCAATGATTCAAGGCTTGGAAATCTTCCGTTCCTAAAAAAAAGCTTGGGAAACTCCCTCTGTTGATTTGTGATTTAGAAGTATTTTGGTTCTTATCTGTATGCACCTGGAAAAGAAAAATTTCTCAGAGGCAGAGCATAGTTAAGTGTAGCTAAACAACTGAAATGAGTGGACTAGAAAGGGAATGGCTGTGGGGTGGGCAGGTGTCATGCTCCTAAATGGAGGGAGAAGACAGGGAGTTGTTCTGGATCATGTCTGTGTGGTACATTTCTCGTGAGCCTGCACTGAAAATGCAGAGCTGTTGAAGGTTTCTTAGGTCATGAAGAGAGCCTGCTGCAGATTGAGCCGTGCCAGTGCCTGCACACATGGCAAACCCAGTGTGTGGTGTCTCACAACAGCTGTCAAAGACTGGTCGTCATACCCAGAGTCTCTAAACATCCTGTTTATCCTTGTGAGGAGGAACACTTGATTGAAAGATAAATACCAAAAAAAAAAACCAAAACAAAACCCAACCCCAAAACTGGTGCTAGGAACAACATTTGCCCTTGGGCTAACAAACCTGAAAACAAAAGAAAATAAACATAGGATGGAGGCAAACACATTTCCACACAAGCCCAAATTCTAAAAAGGATTTAGGAGCTGAGCTTGTTTTGGCATGCTTGAAAAAGAAAAAGCCGTCTGGGTGCCAGGATTTGTAGGGCTCTGTATGTGTGTGTGTGCATCAGGGTAAGAGCACAGGAAGAGATGGGGTGTCTGTGGTGATCTGAGGGGAAAATGGCAGACACTGGAGCTGCCTTTATGCAGGGTCACCCTTGGGGCATAGCTTGCACATTTTTTTTTTTTTTTTTAAATTAAGCATGCCAAGAAAAAAATCTTCGAGTTGGCAGCAAGATTTTTTTTTCTTCTTCTCCCTCTGTTTGTTGTTCATTTGTTGCTGCACGGGAGGTCTGTTTACTTTGCTCAAGAGAATGAGGGACCCACGAGACACGGCTCTGCATGCAAAGTTTTTATGAAAGGGGCTAGAGGAAGAGAAGGGCAGGAACTTTCAAGCCTTTTGAAACAGAGGTGGACTGTTTCTTTTGCTTCTTTGCCCAATGTATGTTGGGCCTGATGCTGCTACTGCTTGTGCAGATGTAGTTGGGCCCTGGCCTTCAAAGATGGGTCCTGTTGTTATGGGCTGATCAGGCAAATCTCTACAGGGGCAGTGTGAGGAGGCCAAAGATGCCCTAAAACTTGGTGCTGAAACTCTGAGTAGCTCTAACACTGTGGTGCTCCCCACTCTGCCCATGGGATCTCTCCTGGTAGGTTGCTTTCAAACTGGAGATGCTGCTTCTTTCTCCCAGCACCTCCCTATTGACTCTTCTGAATGAAGTTTGGGATGAATTCATGAACATGCCATTAAAATAATCTCATTGAGGCAAGGCAGCCCTTCATTCCAGGGATTTAGTATTTTGAAGGGGACTTTTCCAGAGCTGTGTTGTAGCCCGCTGCTGCTGCTCTTTGTTGCTTTTGATGACTCAGTGAACTTCTGAATGCTTCAGTTTCTCCAGATGGGCTTAATAGTGATTGTGACCTGACTGGAGATCCAACAGAGGATGGAAAGTGGAGATCTGTATTACTTTTGCTTGCTGGCATCTCAGTGGATGAGGCAGCTTTGTCCAGCTGGATCTTCTTCACATCTTACGGTGCTGAAACAACTAGAAAAGAAACTAAGGGTGCTGCACAAGCAGGATGAATGTCTTCAGATTAACAGACGGGCACATACCTGGGGATATTTTCTGCATGTGCATTATTCTGGGTTCCAGGCAGTGAGAGCAGTGGCATGTGGCAGGCAGAGTTCTGGAGTATGAGGCAGGGCAAGGGAATGGCTAATGAAAGCAATGGATAATTCCACTGGAGCAGACTTTGGGGCTAAGTGGTGTTCAGCCATTTAGAGTTTTGTTATCCTTTCTGGCTGGTGAAAGAGGACAGGTACTGATGGGTCTGCCTATAGCCTCAGGCTTGTGTTCAAAGCAGCTATTTTCTAACCCAAGTCAGTTCTGTATTGCCCTAATGCATCACCAAACAGAGAGATTTCAATTGACAGAGGGAGTTGACTCCTTCTGTCTCCATGTTCCCTATTTTAATTGATGGGAAAGCTTCTCAGCAGTCCCAGGACATCTTACTGTGTTGCAAAGATTCCCTTAAATACTGGGGTACACCATGTTGTTTTGGCCACTTCGTCTCCAAGAGGAGGGGGAGTTAAGGAGCCAACTGTGACTGTAGAGAGAAAGACCCCTTGTGAAAAGACATTGAAAAGCCTGTAAAATACTAATTCTAGAAGAGGGAGCAATGAGAAGCAACATAATTAGAGATGGGCTATGCAGAAGTACCTCTCTTTATGATATATGGAAATGAGGACTGTCAGAGAAACTAAAAAGAAGGCAAGATAGGAACTGACATAAAATGTTTTCACTCAACAGTGGGTTAGATTAGTGTTGTGCAATTCTTTGCCACAAAATATCAGGGCCAAGAACTTTTTCTGGATGCAGACACACTCTGACTGTTTCTGTGGATAACTAGGATATCAGAGAGCTAATGGTAATATTAAAAGAACAAGAGTTTTGGGAAGTTGTCGGTGCCACGTGCGTCAAGGCCCAAGCTGACTCCAGCAGATGGAGATGGGGATAGGAAGAGACTTACTTATTTCGGAAGTGAAATAGTCTGTGAGCTGCCTCTTGCAGGGTTTCTTTTTCTGACCTTTGGATCAGCCTCTGTTGTCTTGCAGAATCCCAGCCGAGATGGAGCTTGGGAAAGACATCAGGCTTGGCAGCTGTCTCAGCTACAGTACATCCATTTGTGTGGTAGGCCCTGTGGGGAGATAGAGCACCCTTCTGCATTCTTCAGCTGCCAGTTGTGAATGTCTTGATTTCCCCCTGCCCCCAAAAGAAAGCTCATTTCTGTGGTCTGGGAATCAGGAAAGTGAACTCAACTCCCAGACTCTATTTGGCTCAGCTTGGGTCAATTCCATAACATTTCTTTCTGCCTTCATTTTGTGTCATAGAAATTATGCAGTGGTGATCACTCTCCTCTGGACCCCACTTGTCTTTCTGGCTAATTGTTGTAATGAGGGGAAGCTCGCCAACAGCCACAGCTAATATCTAGGCATCCTTAGTGAAAAGTGCCTCCTCCTTTCTCTTTTTGGTTGAGTATGACACACTACACAAAATATTGATGTACTGAGGTTGAAAGCTGGTTTCATAATTTGCTTTATTTTTTAAAATTCACTCTTTTAGCTATCTGGAAAAAATAGCAACCATGCTGTTCAGTAACAACTCCTCAGTAAAAGAGCTGTTTTATTTTTATTGTATTTTCTTTTCACTACTTTTAATAGCTATAAACAACCTCTGTGTTGAGTGTATCTTGAAACTTGTGACCAGCTGGGTGAGGGGCCTTTGTATCAATTTCAAGCCTGTGGAGAAGAGAGCATAACAGGTCCCTGACTGCTCCAGCCACTTCCTGCCTGCCAAGGAATGCTGGAAACAGAGGTCATTATTGCACAAGTAATTAAAGGTTCATCAGCCCTACCTCTCTGATTGCTTAAGGCCATTGTAGTAAGGGACAAATACTCATGTTTGCCCACTGTTATTTGTTTTCTACTTGCTGTTTTTTTTGGCTTGAGAAGAGGAATTATGAAGACTCTTGAGTAGGATCTGGGAGTACTGTGGTCTAATGCCTTTGGCTGTGGCCCTGTGTAGGTTGTGGAGCACTCTAGCACTGAGAAACAGAGCGCTTTCAGGGCCCCCTCTCTTCCTGCTTTTCTCCAAGATCCAGACTCCAGAGAGATGGATCTCAAAAAGCAGGTCCATGTTGCCCAGGCCCTGGCACAGGGTGGGCAAAGAAGCCAGGCTTGGGGAGGTCTGTAAAGCTGTGCCTCTGAATAGCTGAAGTGCATCCTATTCTTGTATTAGCAGACACAGGGATTTTACTCCATCTGAGCTGGACTCCAAAAATGTGAGATTGACTTATAGTGGGAGGGTTTCATATGAATTTTCTTAAAGGGATTAATTTCTCTTTCTGTGGTTTGAACTCTGATGTTCACATTTTTGTATGTTTTCTCTCCATTACAGTATGCAAGAAATAACTTTGTCTTTTAAATAGATACTGAAACTCACTTACGAGCAGCAGCCTCTTGAAAAAAAAAAAAAGTACCAAATATTTTACATCTTTGACAGCATCACAAGAGCAGGGCAGACTGAGCAGCTCACCCTTTAACCATCTGTCCCTCAAGATTTAGAGACTCTTTTATCTCTGAGGAGCACAGCCCACAGACATGGGAAGTCATGTTGCTGTTCTCCAGTTTTTCTTCTGTGAGTGAATGATTATCACCACCACTACCAAAAGAAATGAGCTCCATTATGCTGAATCTCCTTGTGCTTCAAAAGCAGTGGAAGAAACACTTCAGAGGAAAAAGAAAGATGGTTTTGGCCCCCTTGGTCCAGTAAATTTGTGAATGAGCCTCACAGTATGGCTGGTACAGGGTGGGCATTTCCCTCTCTCTTGGCCGTGAAAAAGGGGATTGAGCTTGGACTGCCCCCCAAAAGCCTCCTTGTTGGTGAAGACGTTTTGCCCTCGAGAGCCTGGCTTCAGGGGGGCTTGGCTGTAGCTCAGAAACAGCTTAAAGGGCACATGTTGGGTAGGCAGATGGAGCGGGTGATGGAGATGATCTGCTGAGGAAGGGGAAGTGTGGAATGAGGAGTGAAAAAAGGGCAGCTGTGTGGTTGACCCTGTGGGAGTAGAGGAGGGGAAGAACTCATCTCAAAAGGAGCAAGGAGCCAGCAGAAAAGCTGCCTGGAAAATGAGGCTGAGGCAGACAAGGGTTGGTAGAATGATTGGACCTGAGGTTACTCTGTGTGTGTGTCTGTGGGGGAGTTGAATAACTCCGTGGTCAGTCTGCAGGGGCTGCCACTCACAGCCCAGGGTGTTCCAAGGGAACACTAATCCTGCTGCAGAGTGGAGGGGTGTCTCCAGAGGTCCCAGGGCACTGCATCTCCACACGTGAATGGAGCCCCCGGTGCAGCAGCCTCACGAGAGACACTGCGTAATGGCCTGTTTTGAATTTGTATTTCATTTGCCTCCCATATGGGATCAGTTTTTCCCTTTTCTTTATTTTTTTTAATAGCGTTTTTCCTAGTCATAATAATCAGCGTTTCCCTGCCTTCTCCCCTTCATTTTTCACAGCTGGCTTTGATTGGTTTCAGTCCTGCAGATGCTCCTTCGGACCCAGAAGAAGGGGCAAAGGTTCTTTTCCTTTTCAGTGTGAGGCAGACAGTCCTGCCGGAGGGCTGGGGGAGGCTGGCGCTCCCGGACTGGCCTACTCTTTGCTGTGGCCCCAGCTGGCCTCTTGTGCATCTGGTGAGGTTTGCCAAATTGCAAGATAATTTCTCTGCCAAAGGCCTGGGGAAGATCACAAGTTGTTGATGGCGTGCATGCCCCTTCTCTTGCGCCGCTCAAAAACAACTGTTCCTGCAAGCAAGAGGGGCAGGATCCCCAAACGCCTCGTGCTCCCAGGCTGTGAGTACAAAGGGCCAGAGTGCATCTGCAGAGAGGGTGCCGACACTGACTCAGATTTCTGTGTCTGTGAGCCATCAGGCTTACGGCAACTGCAGCCCCACGTGTCTGACTGTGCGAGGTCCGTGGCTCTGTGTACGGGGCGTGATTAACCTGCACAACCCCGTGTCGTGCTCCACCAAAAGGAGCTGGCAGGCGCACCAGTGGAAAGCACCCTGAGTGCATGAATTGGAATGGGAAAAAAATAGTTATTGGATGGGCAGGCAGACTTTCCTGATTTTTTTAGAGCCTGAGTCAAACACTAATCGCATGGCAGAAAGGAGAAACTTCCCTTGGAGGCAGCTTAATCCATAACTGCCTGATGTGGGGTTTCTAGTGACTTCCTTCAAAGCAGCTTGTGCTGGTCACTTTCAGAGATGGACGGTTGAGTTGACAGTCATTCAGCCGATCTGTTATGGCTATTCCTGCATTCCAGGCACCATCCAAGAGAATGAGACATAGCATTGCACAAGACCAAAAGAAAGTAAATGTTTACAGGCACAACGCACATTTCAGCTTGTTACATGTTCCTGAGCAGTGAAAGAAATGAAACAATAATTAAAACAGGTCCCAAGTCTCAGTGTGTATCTTGGCTTGCAGCACAGTCCTCTTGGAGCACTGCCTCTGCCTCTCTCTGATCCCAGCCTGAGCAGTACCACTGGGCCATTGCATCCAGGTCAAGGTCTTTCCAGTTACTCCAAGTACGTTCCCTTTCTGAGAACTGCATAAGCCTTTTGGTGAAGTGGTTTTATGGTTTGTGATGAAGCTGGGTGCTTAATGTTTTCCCAGCACCCAGTCATGCTGGGATCTCCCAGGAGATGTTTGCCTTGGATGTCCAAAGTGTCAGGGTAGGGGAAGTTATAGATGGATTTATTTCGGTGGGAGAAGGGTGGAGAAAGTAGAAGGGCACAAGAGAGGTGGACATTTAAATAATTTGTGCCCTGAATGATTCCTTTTTAATGGTCTAGCTTGTCTTTGTGTGCACTCAGGGAAGAAATCAGGGTGCAACGATGCAGATGTAGTGAAGGGCTGTGTTGGCACATCTGACAGCTGTGCCAGAAAGGAAGAATGTGAGTAGCTACCTCTGCTCTCCTGCTCTGAGCACAAGGCCGGTCACAGCACAGCTCAAAGGGTAGGATGTCTCCTGGCCAGTGAGTAAGGTGGGTGCAGGAGAGAAGAAGGCCTCTGCTCTGCCTGCTCTGCCCCTATTTTCCCGAGGAGAAAAGTAGAGGGCTGGGGGGGGGTGTTGTTTTGCATGAAAGGATGAAGCAGTGGAGTCCTTCTCTTTAGAACAAGGAAATGGGGAGAGAGTGGAGGGGTGACTGAAACACCCTCTCCCTAGCGTTGCTCTGTGTCTGATGATATCTCCTGCCAAGCTGGTGAAGCTCTTGCAGCATTGTCTTGGCCTTCATACCAAGAGAAGTTTTGTTGCCCTGCAAGCCAGTCCTTGGCAAGGAGAAAGGCCTTTTTTTAGTAATGATCAGCCCACCATGCACGTGGCACAGAGAGACAGACCTCCCTCCATGCGTGTGTTACCCGGGGCTCAGGCGTATACTTGATATTCACATATGAGCAATAGCTGTAGCTGCTGATTCACTCACATCACTTTTCTTGGTTCTCTCATTTCAGCAGTGAGCTGGCCAGATATTATTCATTTTATTTGAGATGTCTGCTGAAGGTACAAATGTCTAGGCTTCCTATAAGGAATAGATGAAGTCCAAAATGCATACAGTAAACGTGCAACAGACTTTCTCTGAGAGCACACCTACAGCCCTGACTAGGGCCCATACATCAGGCAGAACAAACATCCATAGCCATTGCTGCATCCGAAAATAGGTTGGACTTTTTGCTTTGTTTGCCACATAAAGGGTACTTTTAGGAGGTGACAGCTACATGGCCTCTTGTTTTATGTGACTGAATTATTTAAAGACCTTGTTGTTAGGGGGAAATGCTGACTTTTCTATAAGGCAAGTTGCAACCTGCTTCCATGCAATGTTTTGTTACAGATTTTCTCTATCTTTGGGAAAACCAGGTTTGATTTTAGACTTGCCAGACCATTCTGAAGGCAAATGACAATACTTGAATGAAGTCAGGGGAGAGAAAAAAATAGCTCTTTGGTCGCTAAGTTATGAAAAATTATTCTGATTTAGGTATCTGTTATTTGTGTTCATTCTACTCATAAACAACTTATCACCAGCTCTTCAAAGTTTTTGCATAGTTAAAGCTCCTCAATAACTTGGATAGTGGCCACTGTGGAGGAGAAGGCAAAAAACCTGAGCACCATTACAAACACTCACTCTTGTAGAGCGTGTAGGGAATCTGGCCTGGGAGTTAAGGTCCCAGAGCTAGTCCTGTCACCAGTGATGGGAAGTTTCCGTGGATATAGTGCACAGCAAAACAGATGGGAATGATGACATTTCTCTGACTGAGATCTGTCAGAAATCTTCCTGTAAAGATTATGTGCTTTGGTCTGACTGGGGTAGTAAAGGTCTGTGTTTGTAAAGTGGAAGAGCCAGCTTTTCAGAAGTCTGTTTTTTACAGAATGCTTGACACACAAGCCATAATTCTGGGATTCTGGTTTGCTTGTTAAGTCCTCCTGCTTGCAGATTCTTGGAGCTAATTTTCATTGACAATAGGAACATTCCTTGAAAAATGCTGATGTAATGAAGTACGTGCTACTTGAGATTAAAAGATTTATTCAGTGACTCCTTTGTGAAACTTTTGCGAAGTGTCTTAACATTTTTATGTTTCTCCAACTGCCAACAAAATCTCATTGCACCACACAGTTTGCAACATTAGTCAGATTTTGACACGGGCTCACGCAAGAGGCAGTTTTCACAGTCAGGAATCATAAAATGTTAAAGAAATTGCCATTATTTGAAAACTAGACACAGTTCAGTGAAGCAGATGGACTTGCTAACAGTGACTTAGGAGGTCTGTAGCACAGCTGTGTTGACACGGATTATAGACAATCAAAATTGTATATAAAGTGCATGCCTTAGTTTTAGTTTTAAGCATATTGCTAACATTTAATGAACTGTGTAACCTTATATGGTTTATGTATTTTTGTACTGTAGCTGCAAGTTATGCTAAGGTCTTCACTAAACCTTCCCAGAAATCTGTATTGCTATTTGTAATGCAGGCACACAGACTGAGAGTGCCAATAAGCCTTTGATTGAATCTTGATTAATGTAAATATGTTAAGCCTGTGGGTGCCATTCCAGCCCAGGGAGCTTCTTACAGCTTTTAACCATGTCCACATCAGAGTTAGAGTCCCTTTGCTTCAGATAATTTCCAAAGACCATCTGAAGAATGTTTGCACTCGCTTGCAAAGGATCAGGGATAGAGACATTTTCTGAAGCCCCTGGCTGGCTTGTTTGCAACACCACCCCAATAAAAATTAAGCCCTTAGACACAAACTTAGGAAAGGAAAGAAGAAAACAGAATTCTGATATATTTCACAACTGTACTCTCTGATCTGAGGAGAAAGATTGGGTAAGAAACACTGATCTTTTTTACATATCTGTCTGTCTGCAAAGTTTTCAGTAGTCCTCTTTTACTAGCCAGCTCTCCTGGGTTAGGTGAGCAAGTTGCCTAATTGTTTCAGTGTGTTGCTTTAACTAACTGGTTCTCATCTAACCAACAGAGAGGGGATGTAGGAGCACAGCATTTAACTGAGAGGAAAACGGGATGTGTGGTGGAAGAGGGAAGGCACCATGAAGTGTGCTGAGTTGTGGGGGGATCTGGATCCAAGCACTCAGTCCTTCTCCTGGCTCTGGTGCTTGATAATATATGGTGCCATAGTACCTGTTTTGGTGGCAAAATTTGCAGATCTTAGTTTGCCAAGGAAATGTGCTGAACACGCATACCTCCTTCTGTGCATGCAATGGAACAAGGTAACTCCAGCACCGAGGCCACCTTCTTTCAAGGTAAATCTTTGTGGAAATAACCTTCCTGATCTACACTGATGTCAATACTTACTTGCTAGGGATTCTGCCACTGAGCAAACATTTAACTGCAAAGGCACATGATGAGAAAGAAGAATAACTAAAAGGAAACATCCTTTCTGGTATGGTAATGCCTCTTCAGTATCTTCTTCTTGTAGATGACTTCTTCAAAGTAAAGATAGCGGACATAATCGTGTGGGTTGGACCTCTAAGCAAAATAAGTTATTTGTATCCCCTTCCACACCTTGCTCTCTAGACTCCATGGCTATGGTACTACTGCTGCTCCCAGGAGTCTGCCCTTATCATAAAGGGAAAGATCATAATCTGTCATTCCCTGATTTTACCTGTGGACAATTCCACCTTTTAATGTAGTGTCTTGTAAGGCATCAGTAGCAAATGGTGCATGGTCTTTTCTCTCTTTTTTTTTCTTCATTCTTCCCTTCCTTCAATTTGTCTTATTACGTGTCAGAGCCCCGGAGCCAGGGAGAGCCCACTTTGCTGCTTGACTTCTCAAGAATTGCAGAATAGGCCTGTGCAACATGAACCTGTCTGTTTTTAATGGGACCCATCCAAGGTATGGTTTCTTACCATATCTGGCCTGACTGGATCACAGTTACACTTACTGGTGTATTTTCTGTATCATCATTTTTCTGCTGTTTCTATGATTTACTGTATGTTTCTCTGTTTTCTTTTTCTTTCTTTTTTTCCCCAATATTCCAGCTATTCTTGCAACACATGCAAAAAAGTAAACAAAAAGTATTGCAGGACTTGACGTGGCTACATGCCATTTTGCTACAAATATTTTCAAAATAAAATTATTTAATATTAAAAAAAAAAGTAATCCTCTCAGTGTTTAAAACCTGTAGTGTCTTGATTTGTGTTTCCCATAAAATCATGTGTCTTCAGCCAGTTCTAAGAGATTAATTATTGCCCTAAGTGGCAGAAGAAAAGAAAAAATGGTGGAACCTTACCTCCCTCTAACATACATGTTCTGGGGGCCACCAGAGATGTCATACCTGCAGCTGTGTCCCTGTGCTCCCAGCTCTTTATTTTAAAACAGAAATATTATCTCCCAACCTCAGCAAAAAATCCAGATAGTGCATTGTGATATATTTTCCATAACTTTCCCTTGACAGCAGTTGCTGGTGTTCTGACTCTGCTCTTTGGAGGACCATCTCGATTGTTTTTGGTTTCGCTCTGCAGGTGTGTCCTTTTTATTTTGAGGGAAGGATCAAAAATTAGAGACATATGCCAACAGCTTTAGACTATGGCAAAGGTGATGCTGCTGCAGCTGGAAAAGTTTCTGATCATACTTGGTTAATAGCCTAGCAGAGTTTGATCAACATACCCCAGCTCCTCCCAAATATTTAGTCCCTGGCATGGTGTAGGCCAGGGAACAATGCTTTTGAAGCCCTCCTGTGTAGTAGCATTACAGCCTATACTAGGTATCCTTAAAAAGTAGTCATCTGTGGATCAGGTAGATTGTAACAGTAACACACAAATAGCAGAGTGTGGATAAGCTGAATTGTCCTGCGTGTGATCTCTTCTTTGCCTTTCTGCCCTGTTCAGTGTAACTCGAGAATTTGATCTGATCTCCTCTGTGGCCTATAAAATTGTAATCAGAGCTTTAGTGACGCCTCTCTAATTAAAGTTGAATTGAATTTTGTGCTTCAAGCATGACTTAAACATTTATTACTCATGAAAAATTATACCATATCCTCTCCAACTTATGCCAAGCATTCTTTGAGTACCAAATGAGAATTTTGTGAGAATTTCTTTTATTTGTTGCTCTTGCAAGTAGGAATTAAAAAGGGATCTGATACAAAAGCCATGCATGCAGGGAAAAATTTTAAAACCAGTTTGCCTTAAGCCGTTAAGAAAATGCATCTCGAAACCTTCTCTCACTGTGCTATCTGTCCACTTCCCGGATTTAACTCCAGGGTTATTGACTGTGATGGGAAGGCTCCCAGTTACTTCACGAACTTTTGGTTAGGAATTCTTTTGCATTGAGCTTCTGGCATTCGGCTTTCCTTTGCTGATGTGGAAGGAACTGCTCTCATTTCCTAGTCAAAGTCCAAATTTGAGGCTAAATTTGGTGTGTGAGTATTGTTCTCATGAGAGGTACCCAAAGGAGCCTGGAAAACCAGGCTGTTTGATTCAGAGATGGACAGTGATAAGGCTGACAGTGGACACAAGTTCCAGAAACAGCCATTTCTGTTAGATATTAGGAAGAAAAATGACTGTCATTTCAAGGCTTTTGGAACACATGATTAGGAGGCCACAGATGTTGTGGGATTGATATCCTTGGGAATATTCCAAACCTGAATGGAAAAGGTCTAGAACAAACTCTTCTTAGCTGGCCCTGCTTCAAACAGGACATGAGACTGGATGATTTCAAGGGGTCCTTTGTGGCTTGAAATGGTCTCTGATACTAAGGTGTACCACTTTTTGAGGTGTAGGGGAAGAATGTGATAAGACTAAAATTAGTCATTAATCGCAAAGTTATACAATGTTCAAACATGGCTGACAAGCTTGATGAACAGTATTAAATTTAATTCTGGAAGGATGTGAAGGAGAGAAACTAGATAAGCAGTTTTTGACCTATGTTTGAAAAGCCTACAGTCTAGGGGTGAGAAGTTGATAAGAAAAATAAATATATTTTCTGTGAACTTCCATTTGCAGAAGGCGTGTCTACTGGAAGAACCTTTAGCAGTCAGAAAGGGCTGAAACATGGAGAAGGACTCTTTAGGCTGAGAAACAGTGAAGATGCAGCCCAAGTGACCTTGGTAAAGTGCTGTGGGGGAGACTGTTCTTATGTCCTTTCTTTTTCCCGTGGACATGTCTGTCCCTGATGAGTTAGTGATTTGAGTATGGCAACAGGGAATAGAGTTGAAAGAGTAGAATGTGTGCTTTTGGCTGAAAATATAAAACCCATGAAAACTGCTCATCGATGTTTTTCTGTTCAGGAGAAATGTGGAAGGAACTTCCCTGGCAGTGCCAGGTGGACCTAGATGCAGAAGAGAACCAGGATATTAAGATATACATGAATTAAACATGGCTGAGAAAATGCAGGGTTAATCTGCAATGCTAAAGGACTAATTTATTCCCATTATTTCTGTTATTTCACTATATGCTCACTGTGGGCCTCTCTTGCATTTGGTCTCTCCTTTAAAAAAAAAAAAACTTGTAAATTTTTCTAGTGACCTGGAAGACTCTTAATTTTTTTTTCTTTAAAGAAAATAGTCTGCAAAATAATCTCCTCTTTTAGGCAAACAAATGTCATATTCAGAATAAAACATGCATACATGAAGAAATTCCATTGAAGAGGGGAAAAAAAGCTTCCTTGGCTTGGGCCCCTTTCAGCATGATCTGATATAGAGTATTATGTTATCCTTAGATGATCTGTTATTATCTTCCTCCTCCCGAGCCACGTGCCAGCAACCACATGTGTGTGACCAGCTGAAATTGTCCTTTGAACTCTCTGCTGGCAGACTGACAGCGTGGGCAAGTGGACAGCAGGCTGGAGTTGAGTGCAGTACCTGTCTCAGTGGCTGACCAGCTCTGTAACCTCAGGTGACTCCAAGTCTCTGTTCCCTTTCCTGTCCTTTGTCTGTTAGATGTGATCCCTCTGAGCACCTCTGCCCTGTGTGATGCCATGCCCAAGGTGGTTCCAGCCCTTGGAGGACTGTAGTTGTGTCAGTGTGATACCACAGTTGAGCCAAGCAGCTCAGGAGGCTGGCTGGGCTTGGCTGTGGGCCATGCTGATGTGGCTCTCCTTGCTCATCAGAATGATCTGGTTGCTCCACACAGGCCTCTACCACTCTGGCTGGATGTCCCAGCTTGTTTGCAGTCTGCTCAGGGAATCTCCATGAGGAATTGCCGCTCCTGTGAGCTGAGCGTGTGAATCCCTGGTGGCCAGAAGGTGGTAGGTGATTCTCCTGGGCTGTTTATTTCTTGGCTTTGTCTTACAGAAACAAATATATGCTAGACTTGATGCACACGGACTAGTTTCTTCCACATCTGAATAGCAGTGAGAAACATCAGGAGTGTCAATTACCTTTACCCTCATGATAACCATAAATCATACCTGAAATTTCTCTGTATGCCTATTTTGTAAACCTTGTTTAAATTGAGGGCAGCTACACAAAAGAATTGTCCTGTATTGATGGTTAGTGGGGATCAGCACTAAAGGCGGTGGAATGACAGCAATTGTTTCTAGCCAGACATTTATCTAGCCATCTTTTGGTAAAAGGAGTGTGTTAAGTCATGATCAGAAAAGCCATAGCTAGTGTCACCTAAAATCTACTAAAATTGATTAATAGTTAGGCAGAAGTGTTTAGTGTTTTTTGATGAGCCCACATCTATATCTCCAGAAGCCATTGTTTTTACCAAAACCAAATTATAATGGTGGACTTAGAAACGCTGTGCCTTCATATAAAATTCTCAGCTGGGGAATGATGTGTGTCTACTCTTTGAAGAAGACTCTCAGCTCTGCCATGTACAGCAGAGTTTCCTCACCTTTAACTGGGCAATGACTTGCGTGGAGTTACATTTATGAGTGCACTTGCTTCTTCATGGACTTCCATCAGCTGCCAACAAGATACAGCCGAGCTACTCATGCTGCTGAGGTGTTTCCTCGATGGCTTCAGGCCATATTGGCCTTTCCAGACACTTTTGTTAGTTTCTTTCTTCAGAGCAGACCCAAGACACAGGCCCAGTAAGATCTGTGCAAATTAGTCAGCAATTAAAATGTATTGGATTTTATGCTAGTAAATTAGCTGGAAGGAGAATTCAGCATTTTTAACAAATGGTAAAAATGCCTTGGATACTGGATCACTTTTATTGGCCTGGCTTGAACACAGCATTTTCCAGAAAACAAATCAAATCATTCACTGCCACTGTTGCATGGTTGTTTTGGTTCAGGAATAATTGCTGTCCCCTGCTTTCAGGGAAAGATCTGAGAGTTTGTGTAAAAAATTTATACTGCTCTGGGCTGCTGCCTTTAAAGAAATATAACTTCTTGTCAATATGCAGTAGCACCAGTATTTCACTGAGAGTACAGGCGTGGTCTGTGTGTGCTTGGGATGCCGTCCTTGTACTGGAAACACATCTACAGCAGGATAAGCAACATACAGAGACCCTTCCAGGCACTGGTTAGAATTGACCTATACAAAAACTTGCATTTGTTAAGTGGAAGTCATTATTAAAGAGCTCAGATCCCTGAGTCATACTCTGTGGATGAATCAGGACATGGTTTGGGCCAAATGGACCCTGCTTGGACCAGTCTTTGCCCTGATGTAACTGAACCAATGTGAGCGTCTGCATTAAGTGGTATTTAAATTAATGGTTAGGTCATAATATGTGTGATTGTGTTTGAAACTACCTGGAAAAAGAATGAGGATAACAAACTATAGGAAATTTCAAAGGCTTTTGGCCTGTTCATCTTTGTACCTGTGTTATGCTTTCATTTGCTGGGACTCCAGTGCAGTTGACTTTGCTTTGGAGTGAGGGAAGTGGTAAAAAATTTGTCTGCAATGTGTGTGTTGGGACTCTTGAGGTTTAGCAATCCCCATGGACATGGGCTGCCAGACAGGGCTGAGAGCAGAGTTGCCCAGTTCAGTGAGGACAGAGACAATCTGGGCAGGGGAGGTGACTGTTTTTGGAATGCTGGAGATGCAAGGGAAAAGCCCTCTGTGGCACAACTCCATCTGCTTTCACTTATTTCTTCCTTTCATATTCCACAGAGCTTTGGTTGCTGTTTGCTGTTCTTGTTGTCTAGACATTCCTCTAGGCTTTTTAAGCACTAGAGATGCCCCTCCCTCAGTGTTTGGGGATGCTCCTCTCCCTCTAGCTGGGAGCATGGCATGTTTCATCCACTGTGAGTGGGGATGGGAACCTGCAGCCCCACTAGGGACTGGCATTCCACCCTTTCCTTAGGAGAGCAGCCATGTTGCCTCTGTCTTTTGGTGTGCCTGGGGAGGGGAGATCACTCCCAAACCTACAGAGCTGTGTGGTTTGGTCTTGCTGTGCCTTCTGCATGATTCCGGTCCAGCATGATGCTCTTCCACTTGTATTTCAGGGTTTTCTCCCTACTCTCCAGTGTCATGAATCTCTTGTGGAAGCTGTGGGTTCCTCACATTTCAGTACCCTTACTTTGGGGTCCTGTACAGGTTCCACTGGAACATGTGGAGCACTTTACATCGATGGAAGCATTTTCCATCGACAGCAGTAGGAGTGAGTCAGGCATTCGAGTAGCAGAGCCAGTCAAGGGAGAGCTGGTGGGTGCTTCTGAAAAATAAGATTGTCTGCATGCTTTGATGAAGTGAGGAGAGACCGACAAGAGGGATGAAACATTTTTGTAATGAATACTAAAGGTCTTCCCCAGACACCAGCTCCCTCATCTGGGATGAGGAGACCCTCAAGGAATGAGGAAGTTCTCACAGATCGCCAGAAGCAGAGCTGAAATGTGAACAGCAGCCTGTTTTTAATCAAGGTCTCACACGCACTCTGGCCCAGCTGCTCTCTCAGGATGCAGAAACTGCCTTCCACTGCGATGCCTTTTGGGTGGGCTGTTGGAAGCAAAGGGTATTCAGTAGCTCCTGCTCTTTGTGGGACAAAAGTTCTTGCTTACACTGTGGTCTTCACTGGACCACCCTCCATCACATGCCATATTTACCTGAAGTATGTACTGATTACCTGCTCCGTGTTTCTGAGGCAGAGGGTGTCCAGTGCCTGGGCTTAGAAAGGCAGGTGAGATTCAGGAATTTGAAAACTCTTGTTATATATTATATATACTTTGTTCAAAGCTCTCCATGTAGGTGAGGTTGTCTTAAATCTTTTATTGTTTGTGTTGCTTTCCTCCAGATTATTTCCAGTCAATGTACATATTTTTGGAGTTTGCTGTCCTGAGACTAGATGGAGCACTCTGGCTAAGGCCTTGCCATGTGGACCAGAGCAGAAGGATTTCTCCACATATTTTACAGGCTGGACTCATGTTTGTACAACGCAGGACAAAATTTGTCTTTTGTCAGGAGACATGGTTGACTCCTACAAAGCTTGCAGTCCATCTCAAAGCTGTCCATAATTTTCTGAGGAATTGTGGACAGTTTTTCTCTATCCTTATCTGTACTGAATGGGATCCAATTTTTTTTCAGACATTTTCCCCACTGTCAAGATCAGAATTCAAGCCTGTCTTCAGGCAGTTCTTTCCAGCTACATAGCAGCTGTGTATTTTACAAGCATGCAATCTATCTAATGGCCCAAGTTGTTGTAGAAAACTTTGAAGAAATCTGGACTCACAACAAACACAGTACAGCTCTGCTGGGTTAATCCTTCCATTTTGACAGTGACCCATTGATAGTTCGCATCCAAGTATCATGTTTCCAGTCACTTTTGCTCTGTGAAAGTTTATTTGAGACCATTTATTTAATCTCTTAGGAGGATGTTATGCATCTGAAGCTTTATAAGTCAAGACATGTAATGGCCTCTGCTATCCATGCGGCCTGTAGTAGAGGGAAATTAGCTTAGTTGGATCCAAATTATTTCTGATTAAATCCATATTAGTCTAAGACTTTGCTTTATCATCTGTGCTTAAAAACACTTTGTTGTATTTATTCATTATTTATTTATGTTTCAGACTTTTTTCCTGGGAATTGTAGCTAACCTGGCTATTCTTCCTTTTGCAAGCCGCAAGCTTATTTAATTTTAGCCATAAAATTTGCTTTGTTCTCTCTGTCATGCACCTCAGACATCCTTGATAAGAGAAACATAGGTAATTGCTAATTGTTTCAGCCAGTGCTGTAAATCCTGTGAGTTCATCCAGTCTTGCTTCTTCCCCATTTTAGGGAGAGGTACTACCTCTCTGCCACGGGTTTTAGCTGTCCTTCTTGTACCTGTCTAGAGACAACTTGTGGATGCAGTGTAGGGGAAAGTTGCAAGAAAAGTAGCAGAGAGGTGGTGCAGTGCAGCTTCTGGTTACAGTGCGGA
Organism: Lanius collurio; assembly: GCA_020086605.1. Lineage (NCBI taxonomy): Eukaryota > Metazoa > Chordata > Aves > Passeriformes > Laniidae > Lanius > Lanius collurio. Next base: position 42,189,730 of record JACBWW010000004.1, read on the forward strand.
AGACAGGCAGCTCTAAGGGAGTGAAAAACCTCTCTTGGAGCAAAGTGTCCATAAACAGGGAGTAGCGGCCTCTTCTTCAAGGCTGGAATGCATTAAGTAAACAGGGCAATGCAGGCTGAAGGGGAAACCTGTAGCAGGCTTTTAGTTGAAGGTGCTTACACATGGTGATGAGACAGCAGGCTGTCTCGGGCTCTTGCTCCAGTCCAGAGAGGGAAGTCGGGGCCTGACAGTCCAGACTGGAGGATGAACAGATGGAGCTGACTTCAGTGTCTCTTACAGTAAGGCAGCCCCGGCTTTTCTGTGTGAGAGATTGTCCCTAGTTTTGGTCTGCATGTCCACTTTTTGATTATTCCAGGGATCAGAGGTCATATCTAGCTTGGCAATCTTGATTGAGGAGCCCCTTGTCACAAGGAGCTCCTTTTCAGAAGGGGCTGTGAAGCACTGGGACAGCAAAGAAGCACCTCCTTTGACTTGTCTTGCTGTTTGAATTGATCTGCAGTTCCCCACCTCATTTGTTATCCAAGTCATGGTCGCTGGAGCCAGATCTTGTATTCATCAGGGGATATTTGCAGGGCCAAAAACTGGATCTAAAAGGAATGAAGAGACATCTACAGTGCTCCATCTCAAAAGGTTGTCTGGGGGTTTGCACCACACCCACACTTTTAAGAGCTGGAATAATGTATACCCTGGCAGGCTGTAAATCAAAGGCCAGTACAGAAAAAATCCTACCACATGCATTTCTTTTTGTAGATGTAAGAATTTTGGCCTCTTTCATGCTTTCTTGTACTTCCTTGCTCTTCCATGCAGTTGGTGATTTTGGGCTCTCCTCTTTCCCTCCACTGCCACATCCCAAAGCTGTCACTACCTTTGCTGTGGCCAGGCAGAGGACAGCTCCAGGGGTGGACTTGTGGCTGAAGGTTCACAAGTCTTTTTTGTGAGTTTGAGACCCATCCCCGGTCTCAATTCTAGTGTTTGGCCTGTTTCCTAAGACCTGGGGAAGGTCCAGAAATGTGATTGTTGCAAAGCTGAGAGCCAGATAAGCAGAATAAAGATAACCCTTTAGGAAAAAAATAAATAGAAAACAACTCAGTTCGCTGATTAGTTTTGCTCTGGGAATCCCTGTAGTCTTAGGTTTCTAGGCCTGGCCTTGTTTCCACTTCATCCTCCCTCTCTGAAGAGGCTTTTTGTCTTTAATTGCAACTATAAATAAATCATTATAGCCAGAAGTAGTATTTTTCCAAGTCTACAACTCTAGTGTCCAAACCCGTCAGTTTCCAGGAATTCACTTCACCTTACCCAGAACTCAGGACAAAGAAGTGAAAACCACATTCTGCCTGTATAATGCTAGCTCCAGTCTAGAGAAGTTTTCCTCTGGGTATTTCTGTCCTAGATCCAGATCTGACCTGCAAAATAGGATGAAGACCAATTCATTAGCACCTGCCTGTCTCTCTCTGGACCAGTTGCACCCAAAGCTTCCAGGCAGCCCTGTGGGTGTGTTCAGGCCTCTCTGCACCTCTTACCTGTGGGCATATCCTCAGGAAGCTGACAAACATTGACCATGGGGGACAAACCACAACAAATCAGCTGAGCCGCTGGAGAACCTTGCCCTTGTGCTACCAATGTGTGAGCACATGGACTTACAGGTAAATTCACTTTCTCACCCACTGTTAACTAAGGTGATAATGAGGGAGGCAGTGTAAAAAAAAGAGAGAGTGCAGTCATAGCCCAGACGCAAAAATATCCAGGTGGTCTTGAACATCTTTTGAGTAGCACATGCTGGTCTATGGTGCTCTTGTTATCTGCACTGACTGAGGTGAGTCAAAATTTGTGAGTGAGCTCTTCATTTGGTAGTGCAGGGTACTCTGGGCTGCTGTAGTAGTCAGCCAGCCTCAAGGAGCTTGTCCTTCTTCAGGACTGAAACAAGTCAAAAAAGAGCTCAAAGCTGAGTTTTCAGTGCATGAAAGTCAGCTAAATGATCCAGGACCTGCCCTCACAATGCTGCTGAAGCTCTGCTCTTAGGTTGGCCTCCCCCAGCTCAGAGGAGAGTGGTGGATACTGTGGACCAGACATAGCCTAGCTGGGAGTCAGAGAGAAGACTGAAATATTTTTGTGTGGTAGGTGAGTGTTTAGATATCTTCAGGGCAAACTGGACTGATACCAGTCACAATACATTTTCTTTTCTGCTGGTGAAATAATTCATCACTGATGCATAGAATTTGCCTGCTTGTGTAAGTACTTAAGTTAAGAGCGAGCCAAACTAGAAGTGAAAACTGCCTTGTAAGGATAGGATATTAGTCTTTGTTTCAGCCTAATTCCCTCATTGTCACAGGAACATATGTGATGGTGGTAGTCATCCTTGTGGATTGTGTGCTTGTTCTTCAGAGATCATTAAACACAATTACAGGAAAAGAGATCTTTGTTTCTGAGCAACACTCAGCTTTTATATAAGTGTTCCACATTTTCTTCAAAATTCTTTACCAATTGTAACTAATTTTAACCATTTGGTTGGCATGAATATAAGACAGCCCTTTTCTGCCAACTGATTCTCATTTGTTTTCATGGAGATTGAATGTCTGGGTCCTTAAGTCACCTTTAAATATGCCAGCCTCAGGTCGTGTTTTCTTCATGTAGCTTTCTTGCTGTTTAGTGTCTTGGGGTGAAAAACTTCCCCTTTTGGACAGTGATGGTAAATTCCTAGGGGCCTCTGTGAGGGCTGGATTTCTCCTGTCTAAACGGAGAGAGGCTCTGTATTAATGAAACCCATCTACTTTCCCCAGCTCTGCTGATGGTCTCCTAGTTAATTGTGGATGAGTAGTTGCTCCTCCATGGACCTCAGCTGGTCCATGTGTGAGGGGGCGTGGGACTGCCTTCCCCTGCCAAAGGGCTTTCAGAGCCAAGAGGAAGATGTGTTTTGGAAGGACTGGACTTGGCAGCAATAAAAAAGAAGAAAATAGGGTGTTTCAGAGCCAGAAGCAGAGGGAGGCATGGTCTGGGCAGGGACTGGATGAGCAGAGTCAGCAGCAGCTGGGGTCTAACTCAGATTTGTCCTGCAGCTTACATATGTCCAGGCATGGACCTGTTGCCTGTATTCATTTGTAAAGTGCCTTTCTGAGCAGCAGGGTTTTAGTGATAGTAGTCCTCTGTTTAGATGTGGGCTTTCTAAGCTAGTTGAGGCTATGAAAAAATAATAATAAAAAGGTATTAAAAACCTGGTAAGGCAAAGAGAGGCAGGGCAGAACTGGCTGGAAAGTGGAAAATATTTCCCGTGATGAATTATAAATGAAAAGAAATGTGTTCCTGTGCTTTGAAATTTCTGCAGCAGTTTTTTCACCATCAGAAATGCTAAAACCTAAAAGAAATTCAGTTAAACAGAAATAAATAAGATCTTAAGCAGCTCCTGCCTCCAGGAAATGAGCTCCTCCATCTCCCTTTTCTATGAAAATATGTATTTAGAAAACAAACTGTTTTTCTGTTTGAAATTAAACTATCAAATATAAAAGGTTGACCAGCTCTAGGAAAGTCTGGTCTTGTGCTTAAGGCACTGATTTTGGACTGAGAGACCTGGGTTTAATTTCCACTTCTGCTACAAACTTTTCCTGTGTGACCTTGGGCTAATCCTTTAATCTCTCTTTGCCTCTGTTCCTCATCTGTCAGATGAGGCTATGACTTCCCCACCTCACAGGGGTGTTATGAGAGTAAATACATCCTCTGTGCCCTGCGCCTCACCTTCCAGCCCGCTCCTCTCCTGGGGCAGGGGGAAGGGAGCGGTATGATCCATGCTTTGGGAGCCACCGGGGTTGCTCCCTCCATGGCCATCAGATAGACTGGTGAAGGCAAGGCTGAGCAGGACCCCCAGCAGATCCTGAGTGTCCTTGGGGAGCGAGAGGCGAGGGAACAAAAACACTAAGCACGCGTGAACTGTGGGAAGGAGAAATTTGTTGTTTTCTGTCTTGTTTTGTTTTTTTTTTCCTGGTATTTCCCTGTGCTTTTTTCCACCCCTCAAGCCAGCACTCACAAAGTGTCCGTAGCATTCTAACAGCACAAGAACTGGCCCCGTGTAGGGCTGACTGCTTCCTGAATTAGTCTACATTTACAGCAATTACCTTCTTTCCTTTCTAGCCAAATGTTTCTCTGAGCCTGAGGCCCAGCTAATTTTTTTTGTCAGCTCTAGGTGCGCTGGGCGGCTCTCCCTTCCATACGGGAAATATAGAGATGCCATTCAGGCACCTCTAATCCCACTTTCACTGCTGCACTCATTAAAACATTCCTTTATTTATTTTAATTTTATTCTCTCCTCCCCACCACCTTTTCTAAACAACCACTTGTATTATGCTATTAATTGCCTTTAGATTTCCCTAGTGTAACTTCTCCGGCGTCCACATAGCCGTAGGCAGAGCGCGCAGTGCTGGGAGCCTTGCACGTGGTCTGTGGGCTCGCTATTGACTCAGTGGTGTGCTGTGAATGAGTCAAAGATCCATGGGGATCGCTGGGGGTGGACAAAAGGGCGGTAGGATCGAAAGCTGGGGTGGAGGGGGGACGAGAGGGAAAAGCCAGTGAGACAAACATGCTCCGTGCTCCCTGTGTGTTGGTGGAGCATCTTCCCTCCGCACAAGAACAACCTCAGCTGTGGACTGGGAAGCTGGCTGCCCTGCCAGGGTTGGGGGGCAGCAATGTCTGCATCATGGCTCTGTGAGCACAGGCTGTAATGTGGCCTTATACAGGCATGACTTCATCTGTTTCCATAAGATTGCTTTCTCCCTCTCTCTTTCTTTGGCTGGTAATTGAGAAACGCATGAGCTCACCTCCTAGGAGCGGGAAATGAGAACCGCAAGAGGAAACGAGCTGGAAAGTATACATGGGCCGGAAAAAAAATATAGATTAGGTGGGGGGGGGAAGTCAGAGATGTTATGGAGAAGAAAAGGGATTCCTCCTGTGTAGGGTCATTGCCATATAGGGCTCACAGCATCTTCCTCTGCACTGCAGGCAAGGGCAGGTCTAGGGCAGTCCTGTTGACATCTGTGTAACCCTGCATGTGTTGAAAGTATCCTCTGGGCACAAGGGACCCAGAGTCAGGGTGAAAAGATGGTCCAACATGATGGTGGTATCTTGTGTGTGTTTTCTTGGTACAAACACACCCTCTCTCTCTTTGGTACAGCTTATGGGACCTGCTACTGAGGAGGAGCGTAGCCCAGATGTAAATGGGAGCAGAGGATGAACCCACACAGATGTAGGGCTTTCAAATGCTTAGTGGAGAAAGGGGAGGAGGAAGGAATGGTGTTTTAGGAGGAGTTAATCACCTGAGTGAGGACTCTGGTGCTGGCAGCTCTCATGATGAGGGCTGTAGGTTGCTGGTGGTGGGTAAGCTGCTCGGTCAGGCCATGCCCTCTGGCATTGGTTCTTGCTCACAGGCAGGTAAGCAGGGTCCATTGCTAACCTCCCACCTCTTTGTTTCTTGTCTCTGTTTTCACCTAAATCAACCTTTAGGATAGGGAGAAAATACCTCTGGAGGCAGGCTGTTCTCAGTTTGGTTTCCACTTGATTCCTTGTGGGATTTTTACTTTTGAAATGAAGATGTGTGACAGAGGAGGTGGTTTAAAGTAGTCAGATTGGCAAGGAGAGCCTTGCTGCCTTGTTCCTTCAGTACCTTAAGTTTCTTCCCTGGTGCCCAATTTTCTCTTTTGTCATGTGTCCTCTGCTTGCTTTCACTCCCTGCTCTAAGAATGTCTCACACCTTTCCCCTCTGCTGCTGTTGAGGTGAAATTTGGGAAGAGACCAGCTGTCCTCTCAGATAGGGTTAGCTGTTGAACCCAAAGGCCTGGTTCTTTAGTTGATGGGCACTAATACAATGTCACCTGTCAGGGGGCCTGTTCCCAGAGGGATGTAAAATGACCAATGCTTATTATCTCTGGAAAGCTGGGCTTTTGAGAGTCCTACATGTAGCCAAGTGCAGCTGAGGGATGGAGAAAGTTAATGAACCAACTGCAGGAGCTATGGAGAGTTTGCTGCACATCCTATTGATGCAGAAGGCTACTGTGAGTCACCCAAGGTAGTCTGAGCGACTTGGAGCTTTGCAAATTAGTTCTCTGTTCTTGATCTACGTGATCTTGATTTCGAAGTCTAAGTGAAGGCAGGTCAGAGTTTAGAACCAGCTGTTGTTAGCATGTATATCCGTCTCTTTTGACCTGCTCCATCTCTTTATGGTGATTCAGGATTTTTTTTTTTTTTTTTTTGCGTGTGTGTGTGTATACCAAAGGAACTTCTAGCTGACGGGAAGCCTGTGCAATGTGTTAGGGCTTAGATCTGTGCTGGCACAAGTGGGGACCCCATGTACGTTATACACTATTTATGTTTCCATTGGATTTTTTCCCCTTCTCTTCACCTTTCTTTTTTTTTTTTCACAGTTTTTCCTAAGTGAAACACTAATGCAGTAATGTTCAAACCCACAATGTTTGAATGGCCTCTAAATCAGGCAAAACAAGCTTGCCCAACCCTAGTTGAACAGACTGGACTCATTTTCTTATTCATGCACAGTCTGTTCATTTTGGCCTAATAAATACATTTCTGTCCTAGACCACGAGCACTGGAGGACCTTGGAAAGTTTGACATTAGCAGGAGAGGGGCAGGTGACCAGGGGAGAAGAGGAGAGACTGGACTGATATCCATGATTCCTTTAGATGTGTAGTAGGAAAGGTCATATATTACAAACCGGTGTTGCGTGCAAAGAAACCGATGTTGGAGATTCAGTAAGAATCCAGTTCCTTGGATGTCACTCTTCTTTAAACGCTTGCCTTGGTACAGTTTGGTGGGATCTCTGAGAACTCATTGAGGTTGGATTGGGTTGGACTAAAGTGACTCAGTTTTAGGTCTTGGAGCACAGGTCTCATTTGGACCTGGCTGCTTTATCTTTAATGTAGAGTAGCTAAGCACCAGCAAAATTGTTGCCTGCAGTGCATGTCATTCTTGCTGTAAGGAGTGAATGTTTTTTGTTAAGTAGAGTTTCTTGGGACCCTGAAAAGGATGAAAGTATGTGGACTGCTCTTACTTACTTCTAAATGCAGACATGGTTGTAATAAGGCTTGTAGCCATGGCTTGTATCTATGGCTGATCTTTGAAGAGGCTCACGGCCCTAAAAAAGCTGTGCATCCCCCTCCTTGTGTGTGTACCTAAACTGACCTATGGATGCCACTAGTGCTTCTTGTGTTTGCTGTTCTGCTTCATGCAGGTGGCTTGGAAGCTCTGTGGCCCAGACCTTGCAGTCATCTTTCCCGCTGTTAACCTGGGAGCGGGCCATGAAAAAGACAAATTATTCTGGCAGTGGGAGATCCCTTCTGACTGACATCTATCCCATGGAGAGAGCAGACTTTGCATCTGGTGTGTTATGGGAGTGCTGTGAGCTCACGTTCATACCAAGTGACCTGACTGTGGAGCACATTTCATCCCACTGCGGAGCCATGGAGGGGTTGGGGTACACATCCATTTTCTGCTGGGGGGGGAATGCTGCTTCGCCTGTCCTAGAGGGTTTAGCCCTGATCACAAGTATTTTCTAGGGTTCAGAAGCTTTAATTCAAGATATCCAGCTGTTCAAGAAAGAAATGAAAGGGTTCTGTCTGTCTTGACTTGAAAGCTAACATGGGTCAGTTGTTGCTGTTCAGCTCTTTATCCAGTGGCGACTTGTTTGTGGGACTCTTTCTGGAGGTAGTATGTTGGTGTGTCCTTAATGCCCGTCAGGAAAAATAGTTTCACTCTGGTGTTTTCTCCAGTGGCCTGGAGGAAGCAAACACAGCTTTAGAGTAGGGTACAGGTCTGTGGTGTAGTCTCTACTTGGTGTGACCAGGTCTAGACTGATGATGAACTTATTTGGCTCTGTCTGGGCTCATCATGAACACCCAAACTTTTCCGTGAAGCACAGCAAATGATAGCATGGCCTAAAATAAATATTTATTTCTGCCTTCCATGCCTGTTTGCCCTGCCTTTCTACCTTCAGGCCTTAGAATATGATTCAGAATTTGTTTGCCTGGCATTTTACATCTTTGCTTTCCTAACCAATGTCTCAATGCCACTGGTTTTGCGCTGCTTTCCTCTTCTTCTCAGCCTGGCATGTCTCCTTTTTTTTTTTGTTTTTAATTTTTTGTCAGGCCTTTTGACTGGAAAAAGCAGGCTGTGCCTTCTCCCTTCCACACCTACCCTCATCTGTGTTGGCCACTCTGGTATTTCAGTTTCTTTTTCATTGGCCCATTGCACGTGTGTTGATTGGCTTTGCAGCTGAGGTCAAGGAATTTCCATGTCGTACTTGGAGAGAGGGTTTCCCCTTCACAGTCACTGCCTCAACCAGGCACTGGTTCATGTAGAAATAGCTTGGCTGCTCTTGGAAACAGGTCTGTGTGAAATAATATTGTCTCTTTGAGGTTAGGAAAAAAAATGTCCTTTTATACAGCCATGCATACACTCTTAAAAAGAATTCCACAAAGCTTGGTCTGTTACCCCCTCTCACACTCTCCTCCTGCCTTACCTTTTTCCTAAAACACTGGAGAATTCAGTCTTGGAGTCTGACGGCACTGAGCATACAGCATGTACTGTGCTTTTTGAAATGCTGGCTGCACATTAAAGCCTTGCTTAACACTGGACTCTGTTGCTTTATTATGTTGTGTGCACAGTATGTTGGTGGTGGGGTTCCCCACTGGGTGGGGAAGGAGGGCGGGTGGGATTAGGAGGTGTAGAGAAAAGCAGCTGGAGCAATGGGTGAGATGTGCTGTGGTGAGATGGCTCCTGCTTCCCAGGCTGGAAAGGGAAGGCCAGAGCAGGCAGCTTGATGTCAAAGGCTGTGCAAGTAGCCATGGGATCATCTGTGTGTTTTGCATCATTGTTGACTTTATTTCTGGTTGTGAAGCCCTGTGCTTCCTGGGAGAAGAGGAGGTGAAGGGGAACACATGGGAGAGGGAGGAGGGAAGAAAAAGTCCCAGGACTATAGGGCAAATTCTTACCCATCTGCTGTTTCCAAGGCTAAAAATTGGCAAGAGCCATGCCTTTGGAGATGGATGGTCTCATTCCAGGACTAGAACTGCCGCTTGATGTGCAGTGGTACATCCAATACCATAAATCTGTGTGATGGCTTGCCTGGTGACATATTTCCAATTTAGGCCCATGGTGGTGTGCCTGGCTAGGCATCCACACCTCCAGTCATGCACAGTGGAGCAAAAACCCCCAGTGCCAGGCTGCATAAGCACAGGAAAGCCCTGCAGTGGGCATCCCGTGGGCACACTGATGGACAGAGAAGCAGGGAACCTCGTGCCCTGTAATATAGTCTGAGTGGGCCTAAGTGCTGTGTGATGTTGTATTTTAATGCTTCCCAACATTACCACCCCAGCTGCTCTTGCTACTGCAGCTGGGGAGAACTAGAGTGAAATCCCTGAACATGAAGGAAAAATTGCTCTATTTCAGAGGCCGTATGTGTCCATTTCTGCTGTCCTTGTCCATTTTCTTGCTCTTGAAAAGCAAATCAGAGCTATGTGCAGATCAGGATGACCCTTATAACAAACATAGTCTGAAGAGGTTTTGTTGGCCCTTGTACCTGCTCAGATTGTGCACCGTGATGTGCAAACTTTGCCATAGCAGTTGTATTTGCTGAGTTGCAGGCACCTGATGAGAATTTGTGCTGTCCTAAGTCCCTGTGTGGTGGAGAAAACCCCAGCTCTACACCTCTTAGATACACTTAGACTGTGAGGCTCCAGGATGGTGGAGCTGGAGGCACAGTGGATAACCTAGGACAAAATATCCTTTCCTCAGGCTGCTCAAAATGTGCACTTACTGCAGTTGATCTCTCTATGCCAGCCTAAACCAAACCATAGACTGAAAATACTCAAAGCTGCCTGAAATTCCCTATCTGCAGGATATTCAGATGTTTAGTTTGGAAGTTTGAATGGTGAACTGGGTTGCAAAGGGAATGCAGAACCTGGGGATGGACCAGGATGTTGGTGTTTGGAGCATAGTACAACAGGGTTGAATGGGGCAGCCCAGCTGGCTGCAGCTGTAAACATTCACCTGTGGTCAGCATCTTCCATTTTTCCTTTTGTCAGAGGAATAGGGCATATTCTCTGACACAGCCTAGGAGTACCTTAAAAAAATTTCCCCTCTATCACTTGGAGACTGAAAGATGAAATCCCACACAACACCTCTATTACCTTTTTCCAGATTATTACATGAGGTTTATCTCCCACTTTCCTTTTGCAGGCATCTTTTTCTCCTTCACCTTCTCTTTGCAGTCCTGCCAGTATCTAGTTCCTCCCTGGCTTTCTTCATTGCCATTGGTTTCTCTGTCTCTTCCTAGCCCCAAGAGTTCAGTGCCTGCCCAGGCACTTCAGCTAGGATGCCTGTGTGTATCCTGTACATTTCATTCACTGGTGTGTGATGGCAGCGTAGTGAGAGCTTAACTCTCTGGCACCTTGTGGCATCAAGCTCTAGATGTTAACATTTAATGTTAACTGGGAAATCTGCAAAATATTGATGGGCTTTCTTTTTCCTGTTGCAATAATATTTTTGGAATGTTTTTAGGTGGTCACCATTTCCTAAGCATATGCAAGTGGAGGTTTTCCCATTTGCCCTGTCTCTCTCATCATTTTATACACCTCTAGTGCAAGCTATTGAACCATTTGGACCTTAATCTTTCCTCCTAACAACCTTGGAAACCTTTCTGTGCCTCTAATGATTTTTTGGCATCCTTCTCTGGCCTCTCTTCTTGTTATCCCTGCTCTGAAATGGGCAAGCAGGCTTCAGCTCATTCTCAAAGTGTGAATGTGTCATTGATTTATGTGGTGGCATTTATAACATTTTTGGTATTGTTCTTTATCCTATTCAACCTAACATTTTTTGGTTCTTTTTTTCCTGATGGCCTCTGTGCACAGAGCAGATGTTTTCATTGAGCTGTCCGCAGTGACGCCTAGATCTTTTTCCTGAGTGGTTACAGTTAATTTAAAACCCATCAGTGTATTACCTCAGCAATCCCTTGATGTCACTGGTTAGAAGATCCCAGCTGGCTGCTGCTCTTAATTCTATTGCCTGTCTGTTTCCTATTATTTTTTATTATGCTTACGTTTACTTGCATGCTGCGCCAGCTTTTCAAGCGAGGTGGGCACTCATTTACAAGTGGCTAACAGAGGCTCCCAAATTCTTCTGTTCATGTGCATAAAAGTAATGCTTGTGCTTAGGTGTTTCCACAGCACAGAAGTGCTTCCCCTGTAGCAGATACCACTGAGTATTGCCAGTACAAGGAAACAAACGTGGCATATGTTTGCACATGTCCATTTTTGAGAGCTCCCCACACTACTGCGTGAAAGAGCAGCTTGTCTGCTGTGCCAATCTGATCATGCCAATGAGTAACCCATGCTGGGCAGCCCTGAATATTTGGCACCATGCTCTTTCACGTAAAATTGTGTGGCTTCAATGAAGTAACAGGGAAGGGGAGGAATTCTGGATGCATGGCAGGTTGAAAACTGTCAGCACAGGCTTAGGCACCATAACAGTGCCCTTTGAGGTCTCTGTGTGTGTGGTTTCATTGTTTATCTGTTGGACAGTTTTGAAGACCTGTAAAATACTGTGTGATGCTTTCCAGCATGTAAGATAACCTAAATAATACAAGGAGTCCTATGTTGCTGAAAGTAGCACACCGAGGGGGTGCTGTGGTCTGCTGTGGCTCTGGTGAAGTCATATAGCCTGGAATAGGGCATGCAGGGACATTGCACCAGGTTTGCATTAGAAAACTCCATCCTGGAAGCCAGAGAAATTTCACTCGGCTCCCAGAGGAGCCGTAGTAAACCGGTGTTAATGAGAGATACTGGGAGACTGCAGGAAGGAGCCAAATGCTATAACTCTGCTTACTGATTGGAAACATTGTGAAGTCCCCTCTTGCTTTGAATGGCTTTGCAAATGTCCTTTGGCAACTGCCATCTCCTGTTTCAGAAGCTATGTGCCTCAGCTACTCTGCACTGAGGACAGTCTTAGGAAGATGGGATGGTTTAAACAGGAAAACAGAGAGAGCTGCAGTATTACTATTACCAGTTTCCTACTGTGAGGAAGCTGAAACCAGTCTAATTTTGCTGAACTGTGACTCGGTTCAGTCCAGAGGTTCCAATACCATGCAGTAAATATTACAAGCTCCTTTGAGGAAGGGGAAAAAACCCCCTCTGATTCAAAGGCAAGGGCGGGGGGGGAAGTACCTAGCAAGGGAGGGAGAAGAAATTGCCAGTAATGATGGATGAGGGAAGCTCAGTAGGGTATTGCAGAGCAGGACATGAGAGCAAAAGAGATGAATGGCCCTCAGTGACCAGGCTCCACTGAAATCTGTGATGTGGATAAGAACAAAAGCCAGCCACACTCGTCCCCTTGCTGTGGGGAGGGCATGGTGATGCACTGTTGCTTCACTCCACAGAGCTCCTAAGGAGGTGATAGATGATGGTCTTGAAGAATGAAGCTGCAGTAAATTCTTCAGTTCATGAGACCAAAACTTGGCTGGTCCCTCCCTGCAAAGGGCAGGTGGCTTGTCTGGCTGCATTGGTGAAGCTCATGCCATAAATGATTGTGTGCTATGCATGTTAACCTTGGTGGAGAATTGCTCCTGTTGTTATTAAAGTAGAGCAAGAACAACATATCTGTTAGGCCAGAGTGTGGAAGAGATGAGCTGACCCAGGGCACATGGATAATCCCAAAGTAATGCCACGCTGGAACTGTGAATTGAAGCAAATTTTCTGAATGTGATGGGACTGAGAAGTCCTTTAAGAGAAACAGATGCAAAAGTTTTTTCTGCAAGCACTTCAGTCCTTGATATGCCCCAGAACATAAATGGTGATCATGGTTAAGTGTGGCTGGTTTGTAATAGCAACCCAGAAGGGTGGAAAATGCTTTCCCAATGCATTTATTTCCAGTAAAATGTACAAATGGGTCAACGTGAATGCAGTAAGGGCATACAGAAGCTTATTGCCTAAGCCTGATTTTGGTTGGCAAAAAAACTAGAAATGGAAGTGAGGGAATACCTCCTGCTACAAAGAGTATAGGATTACAAGGTGCAGGTAAAAAAACTCATGCAATTCTGAAGTGCTACTGCTGTGGTAAGAATGGCTGCTGCTATGAAGCAACAAGAATGACTAGCAGGTAAATGAGAAAGGAAGCCAGACTGGCAGCAAACAAGTGGGCCAAAGAGCACAGAAATTATCAGAAGAAATCCTCTTTCTCTACTTTACAACCACATTTCCCACTTTTTCACTGCCTGAAGAAAACTAGGCTGAGGCTGTAGTGGCCTGAGCCAACCAGGCTGACCATCAACAGGGACAGGGAAGAAACAGATATGCAGACAGGCCAACTGTGTATGGGAAGATAAAAGGTAGTGCAGAAACTTGGAGGCAGTGCTGCCTTGTAACTGCACTGGAGGGAATAAATTGGCTTCCTTGCTGACTAAAGGCCTCCAGCAGACCAAGCAAACCTATGTAAGAGATATCAGACCAGCCCTGGCAATGATGAGGCTGAACTATGAGGACTCAAAAAGCAGATGAAACTCTGATGCAGGCCTAGAAATGCATGCGGCCCTAGAATGATGCAGTGGGAAGCATTCTGCTCACTTCCAGTCTGAAACTGGAATGAATCAATAGTCCTTTATCAGCTCCCTTTTCCCATAGATATAACTGATTTTGCCATGGCAGTTCTTTTGCAGATATTACTGTACCACAGCCTGGTTTCTAGTTCCTTGTGTTAAAACATGGGCTTATTTCTCTGTGAATCAGCTCTCTGCTAACTGCTTTGTAAACTGCAGCAGAGCAGATTATTCCTAGCACAGAGCCAGGCTCCTCAAGCAGTTTTCTGGTTGATGACCAAATTTAGAGGCTATTCCTTTCTGCAGCCACCAATCTCTTTGACACCACAGTACTTACTGTCATTTTCTTGCTGGGGAACTGCTCACCAATCCATTCCGGGATGGCAGCAGCCATTTTCAGCCCGCTTTGGAAAGGTAGTGTAAAAAAGGTCTTGCTGTGCTGTTCATTGAAGCAATTTGTCATTTTAGGATTTCTTTATGAGCCCAAATCCACAGGAGCCTCTCTTCCTTCCACACCTTTGTCTTCCTACTTGATAGGAGCCCTCAACCTCCAAACCGTGTGTGTGCTTAGCAAATGAGGACTTACAGGCGCAATACCACTGGGAACAATGTGAACCAGGAATGTACTAAAGCCAGAGGCATTGTAACCTAGAGCTGCACTGAACAATGTGGAAGAAATGCTGTCAAATCTGTGTCTGTGTGAGCTATTATATCCCCAGCTAGCCCCCCTCCAAAAGTTTGCTCAGCATGCTGACTTTCCAGGAGCTTTCTCAGTGCTTGGAACAAGTTAGCTATCTCTTGCCAGAATTGAGAGAGGAACAAGACTGGCTGACGAATACCATATGTTCCAGGCTGGCCAAAGGAAACCTAATTGTGTTTTGTTTAGCTTGTGTACTTAACTGGGTTTCTGTAACAGGGCTGAGTTGGTTGGGTTTGGCTTTTTTTTTTTTTCTCTCCAGATAAATGGGGCCAATCCCTTCTACACTGTCCTGTGACAGTTGTGTATTTTGCCCTGGAAGTGTAGGGCACAGACTTCTGTCACTTCCCTAGTGGAAAGGATCAGGGGAGAGCTGAGCAGAGGGAAAGGCAGTTGCCAGCAGGAGTGATCAGAAATTGCAGGGCTAAAATCTCATTCTAGGCAAGGAACATCCAGTTCTGATGAGGAAACAAAAATGCTTGGGCTGACCAAAAGGTTCCCCATCCTTTTTTACTGGTTGTTATATCATCAGAATGGGAAAAGTGTGTTTGTCGCCTGGGAGCAGGAGCACAGAACTGTGGATGTCTAATATCTAAATGTACATTTGCTATGTTAAAAGTGGCTTAAAATTGGAGCTGCAGAAGGTAAAGGCTGATCTCTCTTCTGAGACCACCAGGGCAGAGTAATGTCCCTCTAAGGCATAGATTACAGCTTGCAGAAGTTGAGGTTGGACTGATGCTGAGCAAGGTTCAGTTCATAGAGACACCCAACCCTGGATGGAGCTAGAAGAGAACTTATTCCCTGTTTATCCCTCTGTTCCATTAGACTACATCACTTGCAGTTGGCCACTCCTCTCTAATGTATTTTGTTGCCTCTAACTGCCCTAAATGCTTAGGAGGAGGCCTCATATCACGTGATTGCTCAGCATCTGACACAGCCTCCACTGGAGGAGGTGGAGGGGAGATCACTGGGCATTGTCGTGTTGCATGTAACAGCTTAAGACAAGAGCTAGCTGGAAAGCTTATACCCAGTCTTCTCTTTCAAGCTTTTGGAGCATGCAGACATGTTCTCCCCAGTTTCCTGGACAACTTCAGCTGTGGTGTTAATAGGGGCATGCTGCAAGCTTTGCATCAGCTAGGAAAGAGTTGTAAGTGGTAATTGTATGCTGTTCTGATAGACAAGCAGAAATGGGTGGGGCCTTGATTTCTAGCTGAGCAGAAGAGGTGAAATGAAGCAAAAAAGCAGCTGCCACTTTAAATGGATGTCTTCCCTCCCCATCTCTTATTTACCTCATGCCTTCCTGTTTACAGCGTCATTTCCCGCAGCTCCCATCCTGCTCATTTAGAGGTCAGGTCAACCCAAGGTCTGCCCTATTTCTGAGCACCAAATCAGTGCAAGTGTCACCACCTGATGCCACCAACAAGATACAGGCTGTTGGCTGCTTCTCCCTGTAGGCTGCTGTGCCACAGCAAAGTGAGGGGATGTCACAGATTTAATGGAAGATAGAAGCTGGCACAGTTCTTGACTTCTTCCTCCAAACACATCCCCTGCTCTGCTGTGTCCTTTCACTTCTGACACACTTGTTTATCCACAGGCTGCTTGTGTCCTGATATTCTGCCATGTGCTTTGCTGCCCACACAAGCATGCTCAGCTGCGTGCTCAGCGACCCACCTATCTAGATATTCATACGTGCTGAATCACCCTTTCATGTACACTCATAGCCACGCTCGCAGATGGACTCTGGTTCTCGTGAGCCAGACAGAAATTCTCATTCAATCTGCCACCCCTGTCTCTTCCAGACAGGGGATGCTTTTCCTTCTTGGAGGAAATATAGATCTTTGTAGTGTGTTTGTTTAATCAATTACCCATCTATTCTTGGGTCCTTGCGGAAAAGATGGTCATGCCTCCAGCCATGTGGAGGGAAAGAATGAATGTTGACACCTCATTTCTCCAGCCTACTCATGCTCTGAGATCTGCTCTTGAAGGATTTGTAAATAGGTTTGAGTCCAGTTCTTACTTTTGTCAGGGTAAAAGATCATCTCATCACCTTTTCAGGGCTGAATTTCCAGTCTCCTTGCTTCGCCT
The DNA here is from genome assembly GCA_020086605.1 of Lanius collurio. Classification (NCBI taxonomy): domain Eukaryota; kingdom Metazoa; phylum Chordata; class Aves; order Passeriformes; family Laniidae; genus Lanius; species Lanius collurio. Next base: position 42,206,088 of record JACBWW010000004.1, read on the forward strand.
TCCCCCCCGGCTACCATCCTAAGGTGTATGATGGCCACCATGATAAATTTTGAGGCCAAGCCCTTGCTGGAGGCTCTCAGTCCCACACGAGCACCCAGGGCCGTGCACGGTCTGACTGATGCTGCAGCGTGCGCTTGTTGGATAAGACACTCCCCGATCAGAAACATCTTCAAAGCAAAACATCCTGTTGCCTGAATGTCCCCTGTGCAGTGTGGAGTGTGTTAACTCCCTCCCTGCCCCCCACTCTGATTCCACGTTGGACCATTTAAGAATTAATGAAGGCCAGATGCATGTTCTGCAAATAGAGGATCCCTGCATTTTGGAGTAGAAGCTGGCTTGATGCCTCCATGTCCTTCGAATCCTCAGTACAGCTAATAACAACCAGAGGCAGCCTCCTCAGTCTGAGGTAGATCCCACCTCAGCAGTGACGTCCCTGCGACCACAAAGGATTTCTCAGGGACCTGGAGGGGGACCAGCTTTCAGCTGTGGAGCCTCAGGATCTGGTTTCATCTCTCACCAGCATTGGCAGGATGAATTTGAAGTGACTGAGCTGTCCAACAAGAAGGTGGTGAGCTAGGCCAGCACTGGATTTCTGAGGGGGAAGGAAAGAATTCTATGTATTTTGGTGGATGTAAAAATAAGGGGTGGATCATACTAGTGGGAGCTGTCCATGTGTTGAGATAACGGAGCAGATGTGCTGCATGACTATTGCAGCCTCGTGCTACCAGGCCTCCTGTGAACTGCTAACCCTCCAGGCAGGGATGAGTCAAGATGGAATGTTGCTTTCCAGACTCAGTTCTGACCTGCTAAAATGCCATTGCCACAGCAGCTGTGCTTCCTTGCTGCAGAAGCAGAGCTTTCCCTCTTGCGAAGTGTCTCAGCCATCTCTGCTGGCCGATGGATCCCAGATTTTGTTGCAGAGTTGCTCCCTGGATGTCTTCCTGCAAACACATGGCGTGTCCTGGAGGGTTCTGGCTTGGTGTGCACGTCTCTGTGCATGTATGTGAAGATGCTAGAAAGGGGACGACTTCTACTGGTTGTAAAACTGATTCTGATGCTCTCTGGAGCAAAAGAGACTGTAAACTAAGTTTTCAGGCCTAAAATTCGTTCTGATTTTGTTTATGGAACAAGTTTTTGCACATGACTGATTTACCCAGAGGGATGCCCCTTGTCAGGAGGCTGGGAATTGGTGGGCATAGATAATCAGTGGTGGAGTGTGATGCTGCATGACTTTACTCATCCCAGGTCTGCCACGGGCATTCAAAAGTGGTTGGGCCATGACCTTGGTACATGTTAATAGCCCTAATTTGAGCTTGCAGTGATTTATGGGAGGGCCCTGTGGCTGCTTGTAGCAGTTCATGATGGATATTTCCATCTCCCATCAGCCTCTGGCATTCTGGGACTTGTGCAGCTCCCTAGTAGTGGTAGGGATTTCTGCAGGAAAAAACCTCATCCCCAAACAAGCCCAAACTTCTCAGATCTTCAGCACAGAACCTTCTCTCTTTTCCCCTTCTCTCCCATCCCCTTCAAACATACCTGTGGGTAGAGGTAGTGTTATTGGAGCAGCCTGTTTGACTGCTATAATATTTTCCACTCAGATCCATTGACTTCTATTTCATGTTTTCTTTGGATCAACACCTTTTGAGAGCAGTTGAAGCTGCTCGAATTTGAATAGTTGGAGACAGTGTGTCACACTGCTATCTTTTCTTGGTTTCACCTCTAGAAGGCAGTGATGATATGTCTACATACAGTCACCCATCTGAAGTGTACGTCTCTATGTCCCTCTCAATGGAGGTCCTTTATCTGTACTCTGCCAAATGTGCTCCAAAGGAACACAGCATGATTTCAGAGGCTGTTTACAGCAAATATATTAAGGAGATGGGGATCATGATTTTTCTGAGCCCTTTTCTAAGAGAGAACTTTTGCTACTCTGATGACAGAAAAAAAAGAAAGTTCATTGTTCTAAATATGAATTGTTTTGTGGTTTTTTTTTCTCCTTATCTATGATAGCTGGGCAAGAAAAGAGAAAAGAAAAAAATAATCTTTTGGGCAGGGCTGGGAACCCTGAATCTTCCTGCTAAAACCACTGTCTTGTTGTGAGCCCCCAGGGAGGCTTGGAAGAGCCTGGAGTTTCCCCCATTTGGGAGTTTGCCCTCCACTTCGCTGTCCTTATATCCATCTTCTGTTGGCTCAGGAGAGAATAATCTCGGGGCACACGTGAGCTGACTGAGCAGTAGTAAACTAACAGAAAGGATAAACGTGCAGCTCTCAATGCAGCTTTTCTCATTAAGACCATTACTTGGGTTTTTCTTCTGTTGAATTGTTTGTTTTTATGAAGCATCAAGGACTAAAGAATTTCAAAAGAAATTAGCAGATAGATAGGATTACACTCTCTGATGTATGGTAAGAAATTGATTTGTTTGTCTAGAAATAGAGTCCCTATAGGAACAGAAAAACAGTCATTGAATTTGAGGTGAGAAAAAGAAAATAGAACCAGATCTAGTGAGGTGGGAATTATCATTTCATGCTTCTAAACATTGGCATCTCTTGTTGAATATCATCATGAAGCTTATGATGTTTGTGGATTTTATTTGAGACTTGTGGTCTTTATTTGAGCTCTTGGAATCAAGAGGCTGAATGAGATACTCAGCTTTCTATTTATTTTTATTTTTTCAGACTAGCATTTCCAGCTCTCTTGATCCTGGAAGAAAACAACTTCACTTGAAAATATGAAGCCTCGAGGGTCCAAATAAGAAAACAGATGAAAAATACTCCAAATACTTTTGGGTTAGTTAAGTCTTATTATTTTGAAGACTATATCATTCTGTTCTAGGGCCACACACAACATTTTTGAAGCTGAAAGCTGGCACCACTCATGCTTTTTATCCAAAGCATTTTAGAAAGTGGGTGAATGTTGGTGGCTATCGTGAATGAGAATGTGTGGGGGTGATATTCCAGGCGGTGTCTCGCAGGCCTGTGGGCTCCTTGTGCCACTTCAGTGGGAAGTCCCTGCCTTGCAGAGTTCATGAACTAGTCATGGCAGGCAAGGGCGTCTAGAGGGGTGGCTTTTCCCCTCTTCTGTTTACAGTTATCTGTCTAAAAGGAGGCAGTAAGTGAATTGCCCATGAAGCCGAGGAGAGAGGGAGGAATGTAAATCCAATTTTCCGCAGTTGGTTATATATGTGACCCATTGACAGAGTGCTGCTGTGGCTGAGGGAAGAGGGGAAGGCACAAAACAGCGGGAAGGAGCCTCATCCTGTCCCTGGACAGGACACATGCACGGACATTGTGCGGGGCAGAGCAAGGGTGAGAACAGATCCTGCAAAGGGAGAAAAAGAGGGGCTGCGCAGCGTCAGTCACAGACTCTCCTCCTCACCACGGTGGTTGCTGTTGTTGTTGTTTCTGCTTTTAAAACAATATGCTAGGAACCATCCAATATCCTAGGGCTTTTGTTTATCTAGATTTTTATGAGGAAAAGTAACTGAAAAAAGGAGAAAAAGAAATGAGAGGGGAAACACACACATTCCTTCCAACCAGAAAGTCATGAGTTTTGATTCAGTCTAATTACACAAGTGATATTTTTATAACCTCTGTGAAGTCTCCTTGCTTTCTTGGTGTGTCTCCATTGTTTATGTGAGAGTGGCCAGGTAGCCAAGGCAAAGTAATGTTGCGAGAAAAATTCTCTTGGTCTTGGAATATGCTGCACTCTCTTTTTGGCTTCATAAAAAAGCCTGTTTTCTTGGTTTCAGACCTCTCTTAGGTTCTTTTGTTGCCTCTTCCTCTAAACTAGGGTTACTCATGTTCTGCCCAGCCATGGGCCATGTTGGCAGCTTCATAGCATCTCTTAAGTATGCACGAAGTAGTACATAATGGGACCAGACCTCCATTAAATTAAATCATTCCTTGTCTTCGTGGTCCCTTTCTGTTTGCAGCAATGAAATAAAACCCATGTTGGCCCTTAGGCAGGCTGGTAAGGGCAGCCTTTGCCCAGGTGTGGCTTTCCTCACTGCAGGCACGTGGACCTGGGGGTCCTGGTGGACAACAAGCTGTCCACGACCCAGCAGTGTGTCCTTGTGGCCAAGAAGGCCAGTGGTATCCTGGGGGGCATTAGGAAGAGCATTGCCAGCAGTTCAGGAAGGTGATCCTGTCCCTCTGCTCAGCCCTGGTGAGGTGATACTGTGCTGAGCTCTGGGCTCCTCAGTACAGCAGAGACATGCAGCTCCTGCAGTGGGTCCACTGGAGGGCTACAAAGATGGTTAAGGGTCTGGAGCAGCTCTCCTATAAGGAATGGATGAGGGAGCTGGGCCTGTTCAGCCTCAAGAATAGAAGATTAAGAGAGGACCTCATCAATATCTGTCGGTATCTGAAGGGAGGGTATCGAGAGGATGGAGGCAGGCTTTTCCCAGTGGTGCCAAGCAATAGGACAAGAGGCAGTGGGCAGAAACTGGTGCACAGGAGGTTCCAACTGAACATGAGGAAGAACTTCTTTAAAGTGTGGGTGACTGAGCACTGGACCAGGTTGCCCAGAGAGGGTGTGGAGTCTCCTTCGCTGGAGATACTCAAGAGCAGTTTGGATGCACTCCTGTGCAGTGTGGTCTGGGATGACCCTGCTTGAGCAGGGAGGTTGGGCCAGATGTGTTCCCTTCCAACCTGACCCATTCTGTGATTCTACGACTCCTTGTATGGGTGGGGTCAGGCTGTTTGGGAGGCTGCAAGATGGAGGGAAGGTGTGAGTTGGGTGAAGGCCAAATGCTGTGCTCTGCGGTGCCATGTCCTTCTGAGCACACAGAATGTAATCAAGCAGTAGGAGTCCAGCTTCTGCTCTACCCACCCCAAGCATGCATTTCTTGCTCAGCTGAGCAAGCCCTAGAGCTTGCTCCTGTAGTAACAAATAGACCAGGTGACAGCTGCACGCTGTTGCCTCCTTTGAAAATCTGCTTTGGTGGTTTTGGAGATTGAGGTTTCCTAACACAGTTGTCTGTGCTCCGAGTCAGAATTTAAAGATGCAGAACTAGTCAGGCTCCAGCAGTGGCACAGCACAGGCCCAGAGAAGGCACGCAGCTTGGGTTCATGGATAGACCTGATGGAAAAAGGTGGAGGGAGCTGTTGAGTTGCCATGTATTCTGAGTGGTGGAAATAAGTTTTGTTCGCTTTGACTGGTCTTGATTTTTGTTTTGGTGATGTTCACCAGTACCATGAACAGTGCTGGCAATGGCTGTGAGTTGGTTCCAGTTCTTTGGCACTGTTTTTTACCTTCCTGTGGTGCAGGTGACTTTGTGGTATGGATATTCAGGTGGCTAGAGCTGCATTTAATCACCACAGGGCAGCGTTACTCTGTGGATGTACTGGGGGTTTAAGAGGACCTGGTACAGAGGGTCATAGGAGCTGGAAGGAAGATGTTCATCCCTGCAGATAGCCAGCATTTATCCCACAGGCTGGCTGCTGCTAGTGTGATGGTGGAGGAGTTGCAAGGCTTTTGAAAAAGGTTTCAAAACTGGCCTTGATTTTGATTGTTCCATTATTTTATTATAAAACCAGTTAAATGCTTGTTGCCTCATGCTTGTTGCTTTTGAGATACTGGCTCTTGCCTTGTTAAAAAAGACCTTGCTCAGAGATCCATCACTGAAATCCTTCCCTCAGTCAGAGGTCCATCCATTCCTCAAGTATTTGAGCACTGTGGTTGCTAAGGTGATGTGCTTCTCGGACCACCCTGATGCTGTCACCATCGTACTGCTGAGTGAGAGATTTGGAGAGTTCAAAGGGGAAAGGTACTGTCTCTGTGCATTTTTCTGCACAGGTGCTTTGACAGCTCCACTGTGCACCAACACCACACCAAGCCTCTCTGCCCCCTCCAGCCCTTGTGAGAAATGAAGCTGAGGTCTCAGCTGGTGAGTGATTAGCTCTGGTCTCTCTTGTAATGAGACTGTCAGTTCCAGTCTAGCACTCATGAACTCTTCCTACATCCGTTGGTGTTTTTATGATGGGTTGTCATCCATACATTCAATATTTGGAACAAGAGGTACTAACTCTCCTCTTGGGTGGTGTTTTGGATGATGTAGAAAGAAGTGGATGTTCTCCAAGTGTAATTTTGCTGGGGACTGCCTGAGGTATGACCTGAAGCTTTTAGCAGAGACATGGGGAGCTCAGGGAAAGACTCAGAAGTTGAATAGTTGAGCCCCACTCAAATGGTGGGCTCAAGAAGGAGAAAATAAGAGAGGAGAAGATTGGTAACATGCCAAAGATGACACCTGGGTTCTTGGGCTTAGATGTGAGATTGAGGGTGTGTGTGAAGGAAGACAAAAGCTCACTCAGGAATATGGGAGAAGGGGACTGCTCACCTGGGAGTGCAAGTGCTCACTGTGAGGAGTCCACAAATAGGAAGATTTAAAACAGGCCATAGTGGGAAGAAATAGAAAGATGGTGTGAGTCAGAGGCAGGGACAGCCAAATTCAGCACCACTTTTAAGCAGAGGAAACTCCGCTGACATCTTATAGCTTCAGGCAAGGACCAGCACAAACATCTGGGCTGGATCTTCAGCAGTGTAAATCTGCTTGGGGGCCATTGCCTTCGGTGGTGCCACACTGATCAATGCACATGAAAGCTTTGGGCCTCTGCTTGCCTTCCTACCCTCAGTCCTGTCTGCTTTTTGGGTCCTGTGGAGCTCTCTGGCTGAATTTGTGGGTGTCAACGCAGGGGGTTTCCTGATAAATGAGAAGAATGCTGTCCTTCCATCCTGCTTCATCTGCCTGGGATTTCCGACAGAAAGGCACTGACTAATTCCATCTGGCAGGCTGACCATGCTTCAAAGACTGCAAATCCCGAGACTTTTAACTTACAAACAAAACCATGCATTAAAAAAAAAAAAAAAAAAAGACAGCTCTCCCCAGGGACAGTCTCTGCAAAATCCAAAACAAGGTCTCAGTGCCTGCCCTGATACTCCAGCTGACGCCAGTGTTTTTTCTGTCCCTTTTAAAACCAAGCTGGAGTATTCCTGACTCCTCCGTTCGACACCTCCGGCTCCCTTATTCCCCTCGGTGAGTGGGGCAGGGGGGAGGAGGCTGGAAGGGAAAGGCTGGAGCAGAGGAGGAAAGAAATGCCTGGTATTGATCCACTGAGGCTGGCCAGACTGCAAGAAATTCCGGTTTGTGAAAAATGTTGTGGTTTAGAGCATTTGTTTTTGTTCCACAGTGGGATGAAACCAAGACTTTCTGGAAGGAGGGAGGAGCAGGGGGAGAAGAAGAAAAATGGCTTTTTTTTTTTTTGGTGGTTGTTGTTGAGGAGGAACAGCCTCCCTGCGGTACAGATGCCCACAGTGTGTGGCTGGGGAGTCCTCCCGACAGCCTCTGGTTTGCAGCCTGTGCTGCTCTAGGAGGGTAGTGCAGGGATTGGGATTAAGCCCCTCTGGGAATAGGCAGAGACTGCCTTCTGCCTCCAGTTCTTCGTATTCT
>JACBWW010000004.1:42213883-42256729 GCA_020086605.1 Lanius collurio
TGCAGCCTGTGCTGCTCTAGGAGGGTAGTGCAGGGATTGGGATTAAGCCCCTCTGGGAATAGGCAGAGACTGCCTTCTGCCTCCAGTTCTTCGTATTCTTGGGATAGAACAGAATCAAGGGACAGTGACCTGCCCCTGTGACAGTCATGGTGGAGCTTGGCTGCAAAACTCCATGAGTTCCCCTGCTTTGTGGCAGTTCTGCCCTTGCTGAGTTTTTATCCACTCAACTGGGCAAGTTTCCCCAAAACTGGTGTGGGGAACAAGCTGCACAGTTTCTGGAGGATAAAGAGGGTCCCCCAGCTTCAGCAATGTGAAGTAGGGAGGCTCTGAACCAGAGTTCATATAAAGGGGAATTTGGAGTGATTACGAAAAATCTCAACACCTTGAAGATATTTATTGCTCTTGCCTTTTAAAATTAGTGTGTTGGCTTTTCCTACAGCTCCCTGGTCTTGAATAATGACAATTCCTTTCAGGGAAGTGTAGAAGGACATAAAAATCAGAGTGGATCTGGAAGACAAAGGCTTGAAGATGTCAAAAAAGTAGGACATAGACACAGCACGTGACTCTTTTGCTTCCAGGCAACTCTAAGAGCATAGTGAAGGGAGATCTGGGCTTACCTTTTAGTTACCTTTGAGCAAGGCAAGTGGTGATCTAGCCATTTTGCATCTATCCCATTTTATCCCAGGGAGAAAATCTGCCAGCAGAGCAGACAGTGCTGCCCTGGAGGGTACCATGAAAGCTGTGATCTGGAGACACCCTTGTGTTGGCCCTGTGGGTCCCAGATACCACCATGTGCCTCCCAGGCACAGCCTGTGAAAGCTTGCTCCACTACTTGAAGAACAGCTGTGGCATTCTGGTGATTTCCACCCTATCCCCACACACCCACACCTTGTCGCTGGTTGTTGAGACAGGAATGGAAGTTATCCCGTGCTTGCAGCTGGCAGCCCTTGGGAAATGCCCTGTCTGTTTTCTGGGTGGTAAAACCCCTTTTCTGAGTGTTAGTCAGCAAACTATGCAGGGGAAAAGGAAGAGAAGAGAAGAGAAGAGAAGAGAAGAGAAGAGAAGAGAAGAGAAGAGAAGAGAAGAGAAGAGAAGTGTCTGCTGTGCATCAGAAAAAGGGTTTATCCAGAGGCTGTGAGATTACAGGCAGGGTGGGGTGAGGCTGCAAAGCATGGCTGCTATAAGCAGACCTACGCTCCACCAAGTCACAAGCATGAGGTGTTGGAGGCCACAGGCCCAGGAGCACAGTGGGATCTTCATTAGCTCTTTCCAAGAGAGGAGGGCTTGCAATAAAATCTGAAGTGTCTGGTAACTTGATTGTCAAAGGCCACATCTTCCAAGGCAAATGCTTTGGACCGGCCACAGAGTGTAGAGCCAAGGTTGCTAGGGGAAGGCTGCTAGAAGAACAGGTTTATTCCTCCAAAAGGGATTTCTTGGCAAGGGTCATATGCAAAGCTTTTTCACTAGTTGCAAGATTGTCATGTTGGTGGGTGTTCCCCTCTCCTGGACATCTGCTCCTTTCACCCAGCACAGCTCTCTGGACTTTTACCCACATACCTGTTGTCTTGCTCTGTTATTGTGAAGCAGAAGTGTTTCAAACCTGCCATGAGCCAGCATCTAAGGATTTCCCAGGCTCTCCACCTTCCCCTGTAATGTTCTTGGGTGTCCCTTTGTATAGGGGAAGCCTTCCTACTGAAGGAGACCAGTTGTGGGTTTAAGAAGGGCTAAGAGGGCTGGGAGCTGAGTCTTTGCTGCCAGAGCAGCTTGTAGGCAGCTGTTGTTGAAGGTCAGGGCTGTCCTACCTTGGCAAGGCATGTGTAAAGCTGTCTGATATTATCTAGTAGCACCCAGAAGTGCCCAGCGTGTTGTGAACTTCCCATTTCCTACTGGTAACAAGGGATGGATACTCAGTGAAGACATGGGTAGGACTCACCACTGTGGCTGGGTGTTTTTCTGGGGTGTCCAGAAGGCAGCAAAGTGGGCTCTTTCTTGCTCTTTCTCTCTTTTGAATTCATTATAGAAAAGGTTTCCCATAGCTTCTCCTGGCTAGTGCTTGTGTTGCCAATGGGCCAAAATGCTGCAGGGTAATGCCAAGTATATGGCAAAGCCATTGCCAACAAAAAAACTTGTTAAGGCCAGAACTCCTCTCCTGGTGAAGCTGAAGGCAGGGGTGGGCCTGCAGTTTTGTATTTTGTTACTTACTGTACTGACATAGCTCAGAAGGGAGCAAGGAGGAGTGTTGTTTCCTTGGTCTTACTATCTTTTAGTTTCATACAAGAAACAAAATTCACTCTTTTCCCCATGCTGAAATATGCAGATGTGCTGTGCACCTCTGCAGGCTGTGTTGGAAGGAGTTACTGTGCTCTGTTTTAAATATTTGACAGCCCCCTCATTAATTGTTGGAAAGCCTGCCTGATAATTTGGTGGATTCTGGAGCCTGCAGAATGTTACTGTTAGTGATATGTATCTGTATATCCTATAGCCCTGGAAGAACTGTTGAATCCTGTGAAGCTCTTGGCTTTGGAAAGTCGCTTTTCAGGCACATTTTTTCCCGTAACTGAATTCCAAGTTTTTTAGCAACTCTACCTCCCTTTCTCTTCTCCATCTGCCTCTCAAAAGGGACATTGAAAGGAAGACACAACCATTTTCACACCACTTTCTCTCCGAAGAGAAATGAAGGTGACATTGAAAAAAAATTGCAAATGAAAGCAAAGGAGGTTGCCTCCTTGCATCCTACTTGAGGTGTAAATGGGACTAGTATCTCTTGGGAGGTTGTTCAACACTTATGATAAGACCCTGTATTAATTTGCTCATGATCCTGCCAATCTCAAACTGTTCTCACTGTCATTTATGGTGCCACATGCGTGACTTGGGATAGATTTTTCTTGGGATGGTGTAATCTGAAGCAGTTCACTCATTTCCAGGAGCAAGATGAGGAAAAAATTCCATTATTTTTCCTTCTGTGTTTGAAAAAAGCCAAAATGCAAAGTTTGGGGTTTTTTTTAAATTTTTTTGTTGCTTCACCAAGGCAGCTGATATCTTCTTTCTGAATAAGTCTGAGATGTCATTGAGGAATTACCAGGAGGTAGAACTCATCTCTTTTTTAGTGCTGGCTGTTTATTAGGCATTTATTCCAGGTAATTTGTCTGACCTGAGCTTTCTCTATCCTCTGTGGAGAAAGATGAGGGTGTTCAGACAGCCCCTCTGAAAATAGATACCTAATAGTAGTGAAATTAATTGCATCCTGGGGGTTCATGACAGAGGTAGTTTAGAAAAATTGTTTAAAACAGACTCCTCATTTTTAGACAGATGAGTTCAACCCTCTGAGACTGAGGAAGAGCCTGCTGTTTTTCCTAAGAAAAGCTGATTGTTTTCAGCTGTGTTATATGTTTTGGAGAAAAGAAAAACAAAAATATATCTTAGTCTGCTAGTGGTGGTGAGAGTCTGGTAAATGCTTTGATGAGTCCACTTGAATAGTGCATCACTGTGGTGCTTATCCCAAAAGCAAGAGCATATTTCATCCCTGAACCTTCCTAATGACTCTCATGGCACCATGATTCTAGGGAGGTGGTGAAAAAGCTGTCTGTCTTTCCTGCAGTCTTGGTGGCTTCAGTTCTGGTGGTGCCCAGGAGGCAGGGAGGAGGTGTGCAATCAGGCTTCAGACACAGAAGGAACACTGGCAGCTGAGTGCGGTGGAGAAGGCAGCAAAGGGAGCAGCTGGACACAACAAGTGTGGCATGGGAAGACAAAGGGCGAAGTGAGGACTAGCAGGAGGCCTGGGACTTGAAATGCTACTGAAAGCCAGAAGGGGAGACTTATACCAGAAAAGGAACTGTACAGATGGAAAGTGAGATGTGAGATGGGGAGTGCACGTGAGAAGGGAAGGCAACTGAGGCTGTTGATGGGGCAAGGAACTTCAGGACGGTAAGCAGAGGTTCAAAATTCAAGAAAGACAAAGTCCTAGAGGATGAGAAACTAAGTTGTGGAGGCAACTGCACAGAATGAGGCAGAACAAAGGCTGTAGGAGACAGGCAGAAAAATTTGGACTTGAATGGGCACCAGTGAAGAATGATTTGGGATGTCCTGTAGAAAAAACTGGCTGTGTCACAACCACCATGTTGAAGGGAACCAGCTACTGCTACGTGAATAACCTGGATTTTGGCATTTGTGGGACTTCTAGCTCCTGGCATGCAATGTTCTTTGTGGGTATAATACTGTGTAGACTGAATGTATCTTTTCATCTGGATTTTTCTCTGTGCTCTGTTTTTTGTGCTAACCTTTCCTTGATGTTTTTCTCTACTGCTTTTTCCAGCCTTTCATGTGCAAACTTTGGGCCCAAGAAGGTTTATGCTGAACTCTCAAACATATCCCATGCAAATGGTTTGAAATATTGAGCGAAGCATGTTCATCTTTCATTAACTGGAGTAAAGGTATGTATGAAAATGATTTCCAGGAAAAATACCCTTGAAAGTCTCAGGAAGAGCCTGTCACCTCTTTACTGGGACAAAGTCAATCCTTTCCAGCTGATAGCCCTGTTTTGGGTGTCAGCATTGTGCCTGGATCTTCATCTAAACAATTATCAAGCAAACAGTTAAAATCAAGAGCTTTTTACGAGCAGAAGACCTGCCCCTGATCGTCCTGCTCAATGAGACCAAGCTCAGTCTGTTACAAGGTCCAAGGCACAGCTTGATTTTAAACATCTGCTTAAGTACTTTTGTACTTTGAGCTGCTGGGAAAAAGTTACTGGTATTCCTGGGTGGCAATCTGTAATCCACACCCTTGCAAGGGGTCAGCAGAAATGGGCAACGTGCTTCTCCTGGCCTTGGAGTCTCCAGCTCAATCTCGGTGTCTGTCTGGCCGTGGGTTTCAAACCCCAGCCGATATTGCGTGTGCTTGTTGGACAATCCCGTCTTTTTACGCACTTGCTGTTCCCTGACCCGCTGGCAGAGCCACTTGCCCCCATTATTCATCCTGACACACTTCGTAATGCACAGAGCCAGCCTGCGGCATCCAGCCTGCAAATTTCCCTAAGGCTGCAGAAGGGGGAAAAAGAAAAATAACCTGCAAGCATAAGGACATGCACACAAACATGTGTTTCATGTGTTTTCACTACGTGTGCATGCAGACATTTATGCATGCTCATCTGCACACACAAATGCATTTTTTGTATCTCACTGGATGAAAACCCGAGAGTGGAAAATGTTTCGATAAACATAAGGGAGCTTTTCAGGGCCTTTGATTTGAAGCTGCAATCTTGTAGCAACTTTCCAGTATTAAGATAGGATAGGGAGAGGAAAAGGAAAGAGAGAAGGGAAAAGGGAAAGCAAGAGGCAAGGGGAAAAGGAACAGAATGGAAAGAAAAGAGCAGGGGTGGAGAGAAAAAAGGTGGGAGGAAGAAAGGGAAAGGAAAAGTACAGATAGCAATGCTACCAGAGTTTGTATACCTTAAAATCTGAAAGGTCCAAAAGTTCTTGACCTATATTCCCTGTTGCAGAAGTGTAGTAAAATAACACACCGTGCTTTGTTTAAAACATGGAAACTTGACTTCGTTCTTATGTTTTGGAGAAAGATTTCGCAATGGTGCTGAGGAGAGAAAGCGAAGAGATTTAGCTGTTCCTCTTTACTCTCTCCCTCCCTCTGCCTTTTGGCGAGCTTGAAATCAAACCCACTTGCTTCTGGAATATCGTAACATTGCTGTTTTGATGGAGCTAGGCTTGAATTAAAACTTTAAAAAAAAATCAACCTCAAATCCACTGGGACAGGATGCTAGTATTTATAATAAAGTGGGTTTGTAGACTGAATGGTTTGACATCTCATATACAGGCTGGTGGAAGCACATGCTGCAGAGTGGTCTGCAAGGGGACAGGCATCACATGGTGTTCTGACTCATTCACATGGATTCTGGTTTCTCTTTGCTGCTTTTTTTTTTTTTTCCATTTCTTTCATTTAATTTTGAAGGGACAGAATCAAGTGCTCTGTTGCAGGGTCTGGTGCACTAATGGAGTAAACAGTATTGTGGACATGCTGGCAAACTCTCAATTTGACTTGGCTTTGCTGATCTCCATAGAGTTATGTTATTGGTTATTTATGAGTATGCCGATGACCTTCGGGCAGTGGGGAAAATGTTTATGAATCTAAAAGGCTTTACAAACTTTAGCAAAAAGCTTGTTTTGCCCAAAAAAAGTGAACTGTGACTTCGTCATTCAGCCTTGCTTGTTCTCTTGTATTAAAAGTCTTTGGTCATCCATTTGTGCTGTAGAATCAAACCATGTAGTGCAGATGAGCAGTCACATACCCTGAACAGCAAAAAGTGAAAATCCATGTGGAAGGCACGTGAGTAGCTCCAAGAGAGCAGCTGGGTTTGTTCAATGGGCTGGTGAAGGCTGAGTTATTGAAAGAAGCCAAAGGGAGGTAGGTGCCGCTGTACCATTATATATGTGTACTTCCTAACCTGCTGGGGTATAGTTTTGAAATTTGTAGATTCACTTGGGAAAAATTAGGATCTGTTTGTGAACAATTTCTAAGTGTAAGAAAAAGCCTAGCCAGTGGCTGAATTTCCAGTCAGTCCTGCTGATAATGAATAACTTCTGCAGTTCTGCTTTCTGAATCAAACTTTGAGTTGTCCATTTTTTTGCATGTCATGTCAGGAAATTGAAAATAGATGGGGAACCTCCACCTCATTCTCTTCCTTTTCAAAGTCATCAAGGTTATTGTTTTCTGCTCTTAATTTTGTCAGTGTTTTTTCACTTTTCTGTTGCTGATGCCACAGCATGATTTGAGTGCTCTTCCAAGGTAGGAATTTGCAGCTAGAAAAAGGACTCTCAATAAGCAATTTGTGCATCCTACTTGACAAAAGTCTGATTCCTTTTTACGTGCTTTCTGAATATGCTGTCTTTGCCCTTTGTACCGAAGCCCAAAACATGCCACACTGGGGATTTTTAATGTTTAGAGTGTTGCTCCCCCCGATGAAAGCCAAGAAATGCTGGCTATTGAACTTCCTTGCACCTGGCTTCAGCTCCCAGAATAAATCAGAGCAGCCTAAAGCTTATAATAAATTACTCCTGGTTACTGGTGACTCCTGGAGAGTCAGACAGATCAAAGGGAAATAAAAAACAGTTCAGCCACAGCTTCTTTTCTTCTCTGCGGCTGATACTAAGTTTGGGTGTCACAGTGACTCTGTGCCTTGTTGGTTGCTATTTTTCGGGCGGGATCCCCGACCTATGGAGTAAGACAGCATTACGTGTCTGCTTTGTGCTGCCTAGGTCTTGTTACAATGCCTGCCTGTAAATTTCTGAAGATGGACTGCACAGTTTAGGCAATGCTTAATCCTGTTTAAGGCACATGAGTGTCCTGTTTGTGGCCAGGTTTAGCAGTGTTATCCAGGGCGGAGTGGATTTTATGCTCATTGTACCAGTGTAAGGCTGAACAATTTGTGGAGCTCTCTGGTAGGACAGTACCAGAAGTGAGAGCAGAGTCCAGCTTGATTTCTTCTGTTATCAATGGTGCCATTGCAATGTTGAGAGGAAATTAGGCACACCCAAATACTAAGAGGATGTGTGTGGTGTACATAATCTTATCGTTCATGATGTGTCTTGAAATAGCAGAAGGAGAGATACCCTTTGGGTGAACATGTCAACTTTGTTATTCTGATGTATGTCCATGAGTGTTCCTCTTCAAAACCTTGTCCCAAATGCTTTCCCCTCCTAGATAGCTGTGGCCATATGATTAGAGCAACCTGTGACCTGCTGTCAGAAAGATGCAAAAAAATTTATTGGGAAGGAAACTAGCAACAAGAGTTGTCAATTCTGGGGCAATCTTCCTGTATTTGATGTTTTTTCTTCTCCAAAGACTAAGGTCCTGGGGTCAAAGGATTTATATGAGATCTGTACATTTGAGTTCAGAAAAAAAGCAACCAAACCGCGCCTTTATACATGCAGAGTTTGATGGCATAAATCTTAAAACCTCAGAAAAACAGATGGCAAAGAAAGGAAGGTCTGTCTTTTGGAATTTTAAATAATAAAGGGCTTGTGATTATTTAAAGCTGCTCTCTCGATATTTTGAACGTGTCTTGTGATATTTGGATGGGTGGACCTGGTGACGCTGGCCAGGCACCTATAAAATGCCTAGATTGCTGCCTAGAACACTCCTTGCTATAGGCAGCATAATAAAATCCAGTGTATAACCCTCACCTATATTTCAAAGCTAGATTAAAAAGCCTCTCAGGGAGAACCTTTCCTGTTATATTCAGCCATGCTTTCCATGAAGGAATCTCGCTGTAAAGCTATTCAAGCATTGGGATTACCTGTTTTCCCTCTCTTTTAAGGAACAGTCCACTGACTTCAAGCTCTAAGAACCAGAGCAAGGAAAATCAAACGAGGAGATGAAAGAGAGGGAAGAGCCAGTGTTTCTGCCTGCTTGCAGCAGAGGGTGGCTGGAGGGGAAAGGTGCCCTTTGCAGCATGCCTTGGGGCTTGTCCCATGGGAGGAGAGCTGGCTTGCCGGATGGAGGGCTTTCATCTGTTCCTGACCGCTGAGATACGCTTGCTGATGAGGAGCAGGGAGAGAAGCCAGAGGGGACTGAAGCAAAAAGAAAGATGTCAGTTTCTCAGGGCTGCTCTGGGTTCTCACAGCTTCTGCAGCTCAGCTACCCCAGCCTTCCTCCTTAACCTTCTGCTGGCCATGGCTGACTGCCATGGGTCTGAGATCCAGAGCCAGAGTGTGGATCAGAGCAAATTGATGATTCTTTATTTTATGCTGGTTTTTGTGCTGCCTAGCACTGCCATTATGTTGCACACAAGCCTCTGCCCCTCCTAGCCACTGTCCCCACCTCCAGGTGATGGGCAGCTACTTCTCTGCTGGTAGTGCTTGAGGGACAAGGAGATCCTGGCTGCCCTGAGTGAGAGGACACAGCTCCTGTGAGCCTGTCCCTGTGCTATACAGCTGGCACATGGTCCTGGAGCATCTTTTCTGCATTGTTGAAGTGGCTCTAGCCCAATTAGCGACTGGAGAGAGCAGACTGTGCTGGGCTGGCAGCAGTGCTTAGGCGTGTGCACAGCTTACAGCCCCCTCCTCTTCCTCTGCCTGCCTGGGGAGCGACCATTCATTGCCCTTCCAAGTTTTCATGCTGCTTGACACTGTCTGTGCAGGTGTTCCTCACCAGGGAGGTCTCGTGCCACTTGGTTGTCTTGCTTCATGTTTGTGTCCCATATTGCTACAAATAATTTTGAGGCTGTTCTCTGCCTCATCGATTTGCTGTCATGCATTTCAGTGGCATTGGGTCTGGATTCAGCAGAATTCATTCCCCTTTTCTCCCTGGCAGATGCTGCTGAATGGTTTTCAAATGTTACACCCTGGGCTGTGAACTGGTAGCATGGTGGAAATGGCTGTTGTCAAGGCTTTTACTCTATCTGTCTGACTCTGTCAAAGCTTTTCTGCTGGTAGTTACACAGGAGAGCCCTGGAGGAAACCATCCCTCACTTTCCTTTCAACCCCTTTGTGATTCTAAGTATAATAAATGTGTTAAATAGCTGGTGTCTGAGAAGCATGACATTTTAAGTGCTTAACTTAACTAAGCCTGCTTCATATGATGGCAAGGTCTTGCTGCACCATTTGAGGTGTTGTTCTAATACTGGAGTGACTCTGCCAGGTGTCACATGAATGCTACTGAGGTGACCTCTGCCTGGTGCTGACCTGTGTGGTCGTTCAGGTGAAGATCACTCAAATGTTAGAGTCTGAAATTAAAACACTAGCATCCATTAAAAGCTTTCAGAGACCAGGAGGTGTCAGGACCTCAGATTTGCAAAGACAGGTAGTTCTGCAAGGCTGCCCTTCCAGATCACCTCACATACAGCGCTAAAACCCAGGAGGAGAGAGGATTCTTCTTCTACAGCAGCTTGAAATTCCTATACAGTAGCTGAGAAAGCGATCTGTCTTGTTTACAGGCGAGCGAGGGATTTGGGTATGCCTGTGTCTGACTGGCTGCTGGCGAGTGCATCTCTTGGACTGCTTGGTGGGGCCATCTTTGCACAACATGCTTTTCAGGCACAATTCTGCTTTTTATTAGAGCAAACTGGCAGGGAAGGAAACAGGGATGGAGCGTTATGTGTTACTGGGGTAAGGCAAAGGAACTGGTGGCGATTCCTTTGTTAATTGAAACCAGTTTCTGAGCAGACAGAAAAGACCTTGATGACCCTTCCTTTCCTGCAGAGGACTCTGTACAGCGCTCTTCTTGGATCCAACCCCAGGTTTTGTCACAGTTGAGTTCTGGAGGCTGTTTTCCCCTCCACCCACCAGGTAGCCAGCCTCATTCTCCACCAGGGGCGGTAACACCAAGGAAAATTTTATCTAGCCGTACCTTTGCTATTTAAACCTCAGAGCTCAGGGTTTGTTGTTTTAATGTTTCTCAGGGCAGTTTTCTGCTTGTGAAGTTTTGGAGAATTGCAGGTCAGATATCTTCAGGCAAATGCTTTGTGAGCTTCCTGTGTGGATTCCCATCACCTACCTCAGTGCTTGGGTCCTCATGGCCAGAGGTGACCACAAAGTCATTTAATCTGACACACCTCAGCACTGATCACAGAGGTTTGTGTTGGGATCAGTCAGTCTCCCTTCTGTTTCTACATTTGTCCTGGGCATTTGGCAGCTGGGCCCAACAGAAGGCTTTTTACACCTCACTGTTTGGGATCCTGAGGGAAGGATGCTGTGTTGTTGTAAGGCAAAGGGAGAAAGAGATGTGGCTGGATAGGTTACTGCTACAGAGCTGTTGAGATAAATCTAGGGATGGCAGGCACTCCTCTGCTAAGAGCCAGCACAGTTGAGATCTTTTTATAAGGCCTTCTTCTGTTAGGGCTGCATCTCCCTACACCTGCAGGTCTATTTCTTAAGCTGCTACCAAATCATGTCCCTTTTCCTTCCTTTTCACTTCTCAAGATTTTTTTTTTCTCCTCCCCTCAGGGCTTTTCTCCCCTGTACAGCTGAGCAACTGGTGCCTCTTCCCTGAGCTCAGGTAGGCAGTAGCCAGAGCAGGCAGGTGAGCCACTGAAAGGGGGATAGAATTGTTTTGTCTGGGGTGTTATCAGTGGAGGCAAGCAGCAAGCAGCAAGCAGAGAGGGTGCTCAGGGGCTGAGGAAGGGGAAATGTCTGTGTTAAGATGGAGAAGTTTACAGGAATGGATAAAACTGATTTTTAAAGTTTTTATTTTTTTGCCTCTAAGGAGGAAAGTAGAAAAAAGGGCTGACTTGTTTGTCACCTGTCCACCACTCTCTGGGGTTAACACCATGTTGTTGGAGGGATTAGGACTTAGAAGTCCTAGCTGTTTTTTTAGAAGCATAGAGGGAAAACAAGGAATTTTTTTTCCTGCAGGGACCTGAAGACAAAGGAGTCTCTAGGAAAGCTGTTAGTGGAGAGGGGAAAAGGAGGAGAAGATTGTCTCTTGTAGAGACAGGGAGATGTGAACTCCTATCCAGCTGCCATGGAGCTATCTGTCCTGTTTTTCCTCATTCACTCCAGTGGGAAATCAGGGTTAACAGCACAGAGGGGGACAGCCCATTCGATGGAGTGGAGACACTCATCCAAACCTGACAGCTGCCTAAAAGGCACTGTTCAGTAAAGACAGCTGGGGGGAGAGTGCAAAGTCAAGCAGGAAAGGGCTGGAGCTTGGGAGGGGAGAAGTGGAAAATGCTTGAGCTAATCCCAGCTTCACCTCTGACTGCCTGTGGGATATTGGGTAAGTCACCTATGTGCCTTTCTAGTCTGCTCTCCCTGACCTGTCCAGAGAGCAAATTGGTCTCTCAGTTTTTTTGGGTGACTGAGTATAGCATGAACGTAAGTTTCTAGAGATGCTTGACCAGAAACCTGAGAGAGAAGGGGGGAGGATTTCAAAGCAAAGTTGCTGCTCTGAGATTTAGGGTCACTAAAGGGCTAATTAGTTATAATTGACAAGGGGTTTGTGTTCACTGGGGTAAAATTTCACCTACTTCTGCATCTGAGCTCTGTCTACATGAACAGGCTAATGTAAGTTCTGGCCCCTTTCTTAAACTCAGGTTTGCTTTGTGCCAAAGCTGCAGCTGTGAGAGGGGAGCATGAGGACATGGGGTACCATAAAATTGA
This sequence comes from Lanius collurio, assembly GCA_020086605.1. Classification (NCBI taxonomy): domain Eukaryota; kingdom Metazoa; phylum Chordata; class Aves; order Passeriformes; family Laniidae; genus Lanius; species Lanius collurio. The sequence goes on from JACBWW010000004.1 coordinate 42,225,988, forward strand.
CTGAAGCTATTATGTCTGTAGGCAGGGGAGCATCCTGGGGGTGGACTAAGTTCCTGTGTGCTTTTTTTCTTATGCTCTTTCCTCCATTCCTGTTGTTGACCACCATGCAAGCTGGGTATGTAGCTCTGTGCTGAGCCAGTGTGGTTGTCCTTGTGCTGTTACATGCCAGAGCAATTATAAAAGCCTCAAGCATCTTGGACCCTGCATGCCCCAAATCTCTAAAGTGAGCCTGCATCCATTGACCCACAGAAGGGTTCTGGCAGTCTTAGATGGAAGTGTAGGTTTTCATAACAAAACCTGAAATTAGCTGTGTGTTGTCCGCTTTTCCAGAGCCCTGCCAGCCCTACTGATGGGCTCAGGCACACATTGTGCCCCCCTAGCTGGGTTGCTGAGCTGAACTGGACACACATGTCCAGTTCAAAGAGACTTTGCAGGCCTGTCTTCCTTCCCCTGAGCTCGCAGAGTCCATGCTGACCTTCCAAAGGGTGCTGTGCGTGTGGGGCTCTCCAGCTGCGCAGGGACTGAGTGTGGAAGAGGATAATTTTGGGAATGTAGTCCCATGACTGCAAAGGGTTTGCTGCCCCCCTATGGATTTGACTGGCGCGGCCTGGGCCAGGGCAGCAGGGTGGAGGAGGTGGCCGCTGGTGGGGCCAACTGCTCTGTCCTGCCATGTCCTTCTCGTTTGGGCTCTCCCTGTGCTCTTGTGCAGCTGACAGGTTGGGGCCTGGGCTCCCATTCAACTGATTGCATAAACGTAGCAAACAACAAGGTTTCCCCAAAGCAGCTCCATCTGTGCAGGGCACTTGTTCCTCAGGACTCCCTTGGTCATGCTGTGCTTTGCTGGAGTTTGTGCCAAACCCAACACCCGCAGTTTAAAAATAACATTTGGGTGTGACAGCTCCATTATTTACCCAGGATCCAACATTGTCTGGTAGGCAAAGCCAAACGGCTGGAAGTCTGGGGCAAGACATTCTCTTCTCATCTACCACTGTGTTGTGTATTACCTCCTGCTGCCTCAGTTTCCCTGGCTGATGAATCAGGCATAATGAAAAACAGCTTATGATAACTTCTGCAATGCTTAGGTACTTCAAGGATCTCAGTTAGGACTTTCCTCCAGAACCCATGAGCAATATAATACCAAGGCAGACCAAACAGTTGCACCTCTTTGTTGGTGGCCAGACTTTGAAAGAAGCTATTGACACAGAAATATGCAGTAAAGGACATCCTGGAAGGCCTGTGAGAGTGGCATTGATATGTTTCTGGCTTGCCCTTCACCCCTGGAAAAAAATCTTTGCACACTCTATTCCCCTTAATTTTCAACACTGCTGGCTCTGTCTGTGCTTTCACTTCAATGACAGCTCAGTGCCAGGCATCTTTCTTCCTGACTGGACATTAATGATATCCTTACTGTGCAAACAACTAGGACATGCATGGAGAGTCACCTTGTATAGTTAGTTGCTTTGTTGTTTATTTATTTTAAGGAAGTTAAACCTTAGAGATTTTCTCTGGTGCCAGAGAATCTTCATTCAAATAATCCTTCCCATCATGGAAAAATGTGGATTAGGAGACATGAAGGTTGTGACAGCCTCACCTGGGACAGTACGAGCTTTAGGAGATATGAGAAAGGTGACACCAAAGTGCTTTGACCTTTGACTGAAACTGGAAGTAACACAATGTGATTGGCACTGTCCTGGCTTAAAAATAGCTGCCTCAAAAGCCTTCCTTTCTCCTCTACAATGCCCTTAAGGAAATCGTTCAATATCATAGGCACAGACTGTTTGATTGACGCTCAAGTCATGCCACCGATACAAGAGCAGAGGTTCTGTGTTTCTTTGCTTCTTTGTGATGTACAACGAAATGTCCTGTGAATTGGGTTTTTCAAAGTTTCTGGAGAAGAGAATCTATTTGCTGTCTGCTGGAGCCACACTGAGCGCAACAGGGGTTGAGTGCCCAGATGATGTGCCTGGTAGAGGTGTCAGGAATTTGAGCTTGTTGGAGGCCTTCTTGGAGCTCTCTCAATGTACCAGGAACACCTTCACACTCTAACCTGTAAGCATAAAGCTGTCGAACTTTAATAAATGGCAACTTTTCTCTCAGCTGTCCGTTGGACCTTGGAATGCCATGAATTTTTCTGAAGAATCTTGGGTGGTGTGAACCCAACATGGTTTTACTGATTCTTGCAGCTAAGCTAGTTTTCTGCCAGTTGGGGAGCACCCTGAAGAGCCTAAAGTAGCCTGCCTACAATTCACTCCAATTCCCCCATCTTGTGATGACAGATTTCCACTCATATTTCCACTCTGCGGATAGCCAAAAACTTCTGGGCCAGACAAAACTGGAATTTCTAGAATAGCTCAGATCAGACCTTGACTTGGAGCCAAGTCCTACAGATGTAGGACTTCAGCTTGGGCCATCCATAAACAGATCTACCTACTCAATCTGGAGGAAGCAGCAATGTTTGAAGGGTTTTACCATCAGACACCTGATGGACAAGCAGAAGGAGAAAATACTACCCTGATGTATCCATTAATTCTACAGTTACAGAGCTGGGCAGGTCCCTGATATAGGACAGGAGATTCTTGAGGGAGTATTTTTTTTTTCCTTTAATATTTTTCTGGGTTCCTCCACCCCGCTTTGTTTTTCTTGTAACCAAGTCAGGGAAAGGGAAAAAAAAAAAAAAAAAAAAAAAAAAAGAAGGAAAAAGAAATTCCAGAGTGAGCAGGAAACAGTGAGTAAAATTAGCCAAGAAGCTTCCAAACAAATGTGTGGCTTACACTTAGGAGAGCTTGGTTTTGTTTACTGTTTGTTTTGAATTTCCACTCTTTGCCCTCAGATCAAGCCCCAGGAGAAGGGGGAGCCTGGAAGGAGGCTTCAGATGTCTGCACAACTCTTATATGCCGTGAAGGGAACCCTGATGAACGGTTAAGGCAGTGGGATGGATGATACCCAACAAAAGGCATGTGCAGCACTTTTGATTGCTTTTTGCTGTGGAATCCTTGTTTCCAGAGAATCTAATCCTCCTTGTGATGGCTAGGAAAGGTGGTTGTGAGGGAGAGGATAATGCCTGTTAACCTCTTCAGTGCTATGTTCGCCAGTGTTGTCCCCTGCACCGTGAGGGAACCTAAAGGCTGAGACCAGGCGATCTGTATCCATCTGTACTTTGTATGAGAGGATTCCTTCTTGTCTGACCGGCATGATAGGAGCACAAAAACACAGAGGAAAGTGCAAGATCTCTCTCACTTTTGTTAAGCAAAATCCAGACTGGGCGATTTCTTAGCAATGAATTGATAAACTTTTAATACACTAACAACCCATTGGAGCTGGCTGCATACGTAAAAATAAGGATAAGCTAAATTAATGCTTATGAAGTGCTTTGCAAGGCTCAGTGAAGAATTCTGATGTCTTAAGCCATAAGTCAGCTCTGAGAAGATTTAGAAATAAGCAGTGTGAGAGGGTAAAATTTCTTATTGACTCCCACAACAGAGGATTTTTACATCCTGTTTTGTTTACAGACTGCTTAGTTTCTGGTCTTGATGACTGCTGAAACCAGGTTCCTCATGTTGATCGCTCCCTGGTTTGAAGCCATGTGGTTGTTCCAGTATTCTCTGTCCTGTAAACATCTCCAAGAACATGGCACACCACTTTATCTGTCTCTTGTTAAGTAGAGAATGTGATTGTTATTATGCAGGGAATTGTCAAACCAATCTGGTGTCTCCAGACTTCACCAAGGATCAGGCACTTTCACCAAGATGCCATCTTCTTCTTGACAGCTGACACAGAGAATGCTAAGAAACTTAAAAAAAAAAAATTAATAATACTGTACACAAGCAGAAGTGCCAAAAAGCAGGCGGAGTGCATGTCAGGGAATTATTTACAGTGGCTGAAGTTTGAAATCTATTGAGGCTGAAGTTAAAATATCAACTGGGATCCCAGCCCAAGCTTGGTCACAAACGGAACGCGTCAAAAAGTTCTCAGGAAATGAGCAGAGGCCCTGCTGAGCAGAGCCAGCTCTTCTGTGGCTGTTCCTTCCCTCCTGAAGATCCAGCAGAGAAAGAAAAGCCCTGGGAAGAGAACGAGAGCGGCTGAAGGGAACAAGTGTCATTGCAGTGCAATGTCCTCTGGAGTGCACTGCTCAGCAAGTGCACTCCAGGCAGTGATGCCCCGAGGAGCTGAGGGCCCTCACAGCAGAGGCAGGGAGGAAATTTGTGGCAGACCTAATATCTATCTCGCAGTCATTGTGGGTGGCAAGAGGGACAGAATGCATTAGAACATTGGGTGAGTATTGCAGCTGTGTGAATTGGTGCTTCTCCACTGGTTGTGACAGTTCCATGGCAGGACAGACTGGATGAAGACCTGGTGTGTTGGCAGCACCCTGTAGAACAGCTTTGACCAGGTGGGACCACCTGAGGACAGACAGTGCAGGAACAGGACTGAGAAGGGTGTGTCACCTTGGTGGCAGTGCCTTTGGCACAGTGGGTGGTGCATGTAGAAGTAGCTTTACAAAGGCATTGCTTTGGTGCACGCCAGTGATGTAGCTCACCAAAGCAGGAGATTCTGTAACTATGGCTTGTGTGAGAGCATGAAGCAAAGGCTGTGGGAGGGGAAAAAATAGTTCACCTTCTAGGAGGCCTGCCTGTTGTTAAATTCAGACACACACACAGACTTGTTGGTCCTCTCAGGCTTCCCTTTTCTTTTCTCAGCTCTTCTCCTCCTCAGCTCTTCTGTGTGTGTCCTGATAAAGGCAACAGCAGCACTCTGTGTTTGTCTGCTACTGCCTGAGCTTCTGGCATCATTCTCCCCACAGATGTATCCCCCTTTCTTTGAAAGAAAGGCAGAGATTGATACTGACCATGGACCAGCATGTGTTCCTCATGGTGGAAAGAAGAGTGGGACCTGTCTGTCTTTTGTGATGACAGCACATCTGGGATCAGATCTTTTCCTCTCCAGCATTAGTCAGGACTTGTGCAAAGTGCCCTTCATGCTCAGCTGCTTGAGGTCACCTCCTCCTGGGTCTGGGTGCATTTCTTCAGGGCTAGTAACAAACAAAGGTGGGACTGTCTCCATTTTGTGGTCTGCTCTGTCACCCAACACCTGTACATCTTTAACTGACCTGGGAAAAAAGCAGGAGGTGGTCGATTCATCCCATGGACTCAATGGTGAATGCTGATGTCTTTCAACCTACTCCTGTCCTATGGATAAAGCTGAACAGAGATTCCAAAATCTCTGAACTCTACCATAGTGCCTCTGATCCATCCAATGGCTTTTCCTCTGTTATCTTCACCTGGAGTTGGAGAATACTTTGTGTGTAGGAGAGTCAGAGATCATCCTCCACACCTCTCCATCCACATATGCATGATACCTTCCCAGGAATGCTAGAAGGAAGGCCATGGAGAGCAATGCTGTGAGATCTGGTGTGGAGCACCGGAAGCTAAATGAAGTATTTCTTCTCCCCAGGGAACACTCTCATGCTCTGAACAGCAGCAGCAGCACTGTGAGGATAACCCCAGTGTGGGCAGGGGACTGACTCATCTCTCTAGAAGATTAACACTGTTTATTAATCACTGCTCCTTTGAAGTGGAAAAAATGGAGAAAACTTCTCGTGGCCAACGTTGTGATTAACCATCTAATTGTTCTACTGGTATGTTTGCTTAAGGGGCTTTCTTTGCTTTGTGTACGCTAAGAAATAGTTTCTCATCCCACCGTTGTTGCACCCAGATGATAGTCATTAGCAGTGTACCAGACATACCATTGTACAGGCCTTGTCCTGACCTTTTTTTTCCATAAGTGCCTGGGTCCATCTTCAGTGTTGGCAGGAGAATGACAGCTCTTCTAAGTAAAGTCCTCTGTTCCCAGAACATGCAGGGAGCCAATTCATGGAACAACCAATTCCTTGTCCCTTCCAACTGTCCCCTCCGTCATCTTTTTCATCATGGGAGATGGTGCCATAAGTGATGTAGAATGTCTCGAGATCCTTTTCTGGGAGAAGACCCATCAGACTGAGCTGCAAGGGCTTGCTGAATTGCAGAATCACACACAGCCTGCTCCCACAGCTCTGAGCATGCACATTCCAGATACAGCTGGTGTTAGAGCACAGGATTTTGGAGGGAGCTGGCACACCTAGCCCTAGCTGTGGGAATGTCTTCTCTTCAGTGCACATGGGTTTGCAAGAGGGCTTAAACTTTGTTGATGCTCTGTGTCTCCTAGACTTTGCTTGTCTTTGCTTGAAAGACGAGACCAGGTGTAAGACTTGGGACCTGGCAGAGGACAAGTGGGTGAGCTTTTATTTGATCTGCAGTACAAATAAGAAAAAAGATCACTTTGTCTTTGCCTGCTTTGGTACTTGTGTTTCAGTGAGTATGGGAAATCAGAAGTGCATCTTGGCTAACAAAACGTAAAAGAAAATGGTATCAGTGGAGGATAACTAATTCTGGAATTTTTTTTCTAATCATTCATTCCAGACCTGGTTCAACTAAATGTTCCATTTCAGGCACAAATTCCATGAAAATACAGTTCAGTAACATTTCAAACCATGTCTTACTATATCCAACAGAAAAAAAAAAGGAAGTTGTGAAATAGAAGTAGCTTAAAGCCAGGGAAGACTTATTCAATCTCACTGACATTGCCGTTTCCTTCCATGCACTAGTGCACGTGGTGAGCTTTGCAAAAGCACACATTTCCTCAACCCTCCTCCTGTGGAAGTCTACACAAGAGTCAACGTGTTTGGCAGCAGACCCCAGAGCACCTCAGATGTTCCCTTATGTCGTGCACAATGCAGTAGTTGAATTCAAGAAAGGTGTTTTCATGCCCTGGGCCCCTGTGTTGTAGCTCAAGTGCGGCGAGAGGCTCCTGCGCTGCGTGGTGCTGCGAGGCTGTGGGCTGCAGCTAGAGGGGGTGAGCCGGCAGAAGATAGTTCCAGCTAAAATTTCACACTCCAAGCTCTTCCTCCTTGCCTCTCTCTTTCCTCCTTGCCCTGATATCAGGTGGCACCTGTGTGCCTGCCTCCACTGGACTTGTACATGTGCAGGGTAATGTCCGTGTGTGTGTCTGGGCACACACAGCGAATCTCACAATTATCATGACTTAGTCTGGTTTGTGGCCAGGCATAATGTGAGGTTTCAGCTGGTGGCTGAGGCTAAAGTGCGTGAAGTGTTGTGCACAGGTCATGAGTAAATGGCCCTTTCCTCAGAGATCCTGCTCCCCAAGTATATGGTTAGGAACAACAGATGGGTACCACAAACACAGAGGCGCTGTGGGAGGGGGAGGAACACAAAGTAACACCGAGATAATTAAGATGAATCATTAATGGCTCAAGTGGGTAAGAAGGGGCCAAAACACGCTCACTGAATGTTCACTGGTGATGCTTCACAGGAGCCTTGGCAGAGGTAGATAATAGATACACTGTGTTTTGGACTTGCTCATCATTCACACTGCTAAATTTCTCGGTCTATGCTTATGGCAGTGCAGCTGTAACATTATGTTGTAGCTACACGGTAAGGATGGTGGAAGTCTGGTGTATTCTGTACTGAATGCAAACCCAGCACACTGAAACACTAGTCCTTAAAGGAATTTTGATCTCGTAGGATTTGGCCCGACACCCACTGAAGTCAGTGAGATCTTGACCCTTATGGGATTTGGGACAATCCTAGAATATTCAAGTGGGCTCCAAACTGGGCAAAACAATTGAGATATGTATTTAAAATAATAAGAAAAAATGCTTTGTATGAAATGCATTTAACGTATTTCTGTTTGCATGTACACATTTTTACTGTATGAAATCAGACTGGGTTTATATCTGCTGCATCTCTCTTAACGTGGTGTGTGTTACACTGGACTGATCAGTTACATGATTGAAATACACTGTAAATACACAGCATGCTTAGCACTAGCATGGTTTCAAAGGGATTTTTAACCCCAGTCTTTTTGGTTTTGTTGATATTTGTTCCCTGAGTTGGCTTGGTTTGTCTCATGAGGTTCCTTCCATTATGTTTACGGTAGTTGAGTGGTCAGTTTGTCCTAGAGATCACCCAGCTTCATCCCCACTCGGACAGGTTGGACGTTGGTAGAAGATGATCCCATGTCAGCTCCCCTTGGCATGGAGGAACACAAAACATTGATGCTGGGCTGGCAGGTTCCACCACCACAGCGTTTCCTCAGAAGTAAAGAAAGCAGGGAGGAAGAATGCAGAAGGTGCCGAGGAAAGATTTCCTGCTTCCTCACTCACAATTTGGTTGTGTGTTCTCTGTGTAAAGGCTTGTGCAGATAGGTGGCCAGGTGGGATTTCAGATAGTTTTACTCCACTCTGGAGAGGATTGTGTTTGCACAACTTTGGACTGCTCTCCTGAGTGAGCTCAAATTATTACAAAGTAATTTCCAGTAAGTCTTTACCTCTAAGGCCAGGGTTGCTCTGACAACCACTCTGGGTGGATCATCTGTGGGAACCGAACCTGGAGCCTATGGATCTGGAAGAACAAGACTCTATTGTTGGAGCTGGAAGCTGAAATCCTTTCCTATGGCAGCAGTAGCTGCCTCATTTGTGCACCCCTCTGATATTCAGAAGGATTGAAGCTCCACCTGGACAGTATGAGTTATGCTGCAATAGAGGTCACAAGGACGGGGTCCAGCCTGCTGTCCACAGATGCTGCATCTGTGCTCTCTCTTTGGATGGCCAGATGTGTCTGAGGTGAAAGCTTTGTGTGTAAAATGGGTGCAAGTCTTCACAAGGAGCTGCTCTGGACTTGTACTCTTCCTTCAGTGCCTAGGTGTTTTTTGAATCTATTATCATGGCTTATATTTTCACATGTCTGGGAGTCAGTGGAGATGGATTTGTGTGCACATGATGTACCAAAGGGAAATACTTGCAGCTGTTGTCCCACACATGCAAAAAAATCTTGTGCTTCTTTTCAAGCAGAGCTTTTCAGACAGCCAGGCTCGGCATGAGGATTCAGAGAAGGATGCTGGCTCTGATGCCAAACTTGTGGTTTCCTTTAACTCATTTTGCAGGGCCTCTTTTTGCTGGCTAGAAAGCCTTCACTTGAAATGCAATTACCCAGATGTAGAGAAGAAAAGAGGCAAAGCCCAGCCATACCAGAAAAGGGGAAATTTCCTCACATTACCCTTTCACCATCAACACTCACACATTTTCGAAGATTTCCAGATACAGGGGGAAAACCTTGGGTTGGACACGTGTAAAAACAAGCTGCACATATCCACTGACTTCCACAGAGCTTTGCTCCAAGTCCTCTGCCATAAGGAAGAGTAGGTACATATAGAATCATGTATAACTCAGTGCAGTGCAAATTAGTAATCTCATTAGAGTCAATTGAGAAAAATCAGTGGAGAGCCTGACTTTTTGTGTGTACCTAATTGATGGCAAGAGTGTAGTGAACTTCCTCCTAGAAACTGCCTGCTTTTGTTAGCTCTTACATTCATTCTGCTATCCTTTAAAAATCCTAAAAAGAATCTATTTTTTTGTGAGGCATTGAGAGGCTGGTCTCTTTTGAGATGTTTTCAGCATTTCTGGTTCTTTCACCTGTTTCAGTCATTCAGTACTTCACCTGTGTCGCCTCTTCATGTTTTTCCCCTGCTTCTCATGTACCTCTTCAGTCTTTTACAGCACTCAGAAATGCAAGATTCTGGAATTAATTGAAGTGAAATATTTCTATAGAATGGACCAACACACAAATATTTGTACTGCAGAGTTTTTCTTAATCACATAATTTTTCTCCTTTGGTTCCTTCACAGAACTTCCTTCTGGGTCTTCACTCAGCAATAAATACAGTGGTTCCCTCTTCACTGGGGCCAAATCTTCCACTCTCACCAAATCTTGAGATGAGGCTGTTGACAGTGGTGAGCCATGCCAGGAATCCGGATCCAGGGTATCACTTTCTCCTTTTCTGTCTGGAGATGCTAGAAAATAAGTACTGGTTGTGATGATAGCATTGAATGCTGAATATGAGTCAAGAACACCATGGAGCTGAAAACAGTAATTTTCCTTCATCCTTGTAAACAAGAAAATCAGCCTAACTCTGAACTGCCGGCTGGTGGAGTGGGTCTGATGTGGTGATCATGCTGGATGATGGTGTTCTCTGGTCCACAGACAGCAGTTGTCAGTCAAAGTAGAGCTGGTGCCACTTTCCTCGTTCATTTGCGGGGGCAGCTCTGAAGGCCACATGGAGGCATGGTGTGCACCAGACTTGTGCCTGTTTGCTCAGGGAAGAGGTGTCCCTATCACAGAGGGTACTTACTTCCACCTCTCTGAACCATTCACTTCCTGCCCCCAGTCCAAAGGGCCTGTGGAGCACCTCATGAAACAGAGATACTCCCTTGTGAGAAAGGACTAAAAGTTCCCATGTATCATCCCAGAAAACTTCAGCTTTGCTTGCCCTTTCTGGGGCAGTGGGAGGTAGAAAGATCTCCAGCCCATGGAAGCCAATGAACATGGTAGGAAGTGGTGTAGTGTTTGAAAAGAGGGCTGTATGATGCTTGCTCTTGGAAACAAGGAGACTATCCTAGTTTAGGAGGTTAGACAGGATTGTTACAGGTCTGTCTGCTGAGCCTTTGGAGAGAGACAGCAGCCTTTGCCTACCTTTGCTCCTGAGATGAGTGGTGAAGCTGACCCAGGCAAATGTCTTTCATCACCGACTGGCAAGGGATCCCTGAGTGTTTGTGGTTATGGGAATAGTAGCTGGGAAAGAGGATGATGTTGCTGTACGTTTCTTTTCAGGAGAGGAAGGAAGTGTTTATTGGGACAATTTAAAGGCTGGTGAAACACAGGGGTGTAACTTTAGGAAGGCAGTGTGGATGGATATTATCCTACTGATGGTCTGTGGCAGAGGCCTTGTAGACCTGGAACAGCTGGAGTGCATGGGAGGGGTGATTTGTAGGCCGGAGTTGCAGCTGAGACAATTGTCTTCAGCTGATGTGTTAGAGAGGCAATGAGGCTGCCAGCGTGATGGAGTTCTCCAAACAAGTAGGAGACTACAAAGGGGAGGTGAAGGACTTTTATTCGTGTCACTGTGGGGGAAAGGGATCCCTAGTGGAGGAGACCTAGAAATAAAAGCTGGTTTTGCTGATGAAGTGGAAGAAATAGAAACAAAAGAGATGTCAGTAGAGAGGAGCAGCTAGCCTCCACTAGAAGAAAGGTGTAGCCCCCACTGAGAGCTGAAGGATGCTCCTAAAGAAAGAACATGAACACAGAGAAACTGGGGTGCTGAAGATAGAGTATAATATCTATAGTTTCAGGAAAGAAAATCAGGTAAATAAACATGTGGTAATGATTATGTTTCAGGAGGTAGAAGAGAGAAACAAAGGACGGATGCTTATTTCCATGGGTGATACATAGTAAAATAGAGCCTGATCTGTTTGGGATATGAAATTGGATCAGCTAGAGACAGCTGAAATACACCTATGTAAAATGTTGTGAGTCTGGTAAAAAAATATATGAGCTTGAATTAATCATACCAGTTGCAAAAGTGAGCATCTTGGTGTAAAAGGAAGGGGGGTGAAACATAAATACTGTTGAATGTGATTGTCTGGTCAGAAAAGGAAGAGATGGAATATAACCTTATCTGTGCATGTAGACATTGCTATATTTCTGTGAAGAAACTGGTAAGGGTAGCATGCATGAAAACTGGACATGTCTTGGTCAAAATAATTTTGGCTATGAGTTTCTAGCACTGAGGTTGTGGTGGCTTTGATTTCTCAGGTATAGATTGAAAAACTACAAGAAACTGTTTGCAGTAATGGCTGATTAATTATTTCTTCAGATTATTCTTCCTCCTTCAGTCAGGTTTTCTTCTTTTTGGTGCAGAAACAAGAAAGCTGTAGAATGGCTAGTGACCATGAGTTGATTAATTTTTAAATGAAATGGAAGAGTAAATAAAACTCTCCTTGCAGCTCAGTTTATTGATTTCAAAAGGATGAACTTCTCGGAGAGGTTAATATGCTCAGCTGGGTTAAGGGGATCAGCCACTTGGATGTGGAGGAGTTCTCTAAGTACAGGGTGCTGCAGCTATTGGGAATCTGTGCATTAGGAAAGGGCAGAGGTCCAGCCAAGGAAGGGTTTCTGTGCTTAAATTAACAGAAAAGGAAAAACCATGTGCTGGTTAGTATGTGCTATGAAGAATATTTGCCCTACATGAGTTTCCTAAACAGCCAAGAAATCAGATTCTGGGATTGTTTGTTGACACCAAAACCAGTTCTTCATTTGTTCTTTGAAGAAAATAAAAATCAGGGAGGATTATATGGTAGTTGGTTCATACAATAGACTTCATACAAAAGACTGAATTTAATGACCCAAGACCAATCTGTCTGTCTGTGGTCTTAAGATGAAGAGATGTTTGCAAATATGCAAGTTGTATGGTTCAGGATGGAGACAATGTTTAGGCTATTGTGTACAAGGGGGAGATGAAAGCAGACATGCATAAATAAAATCTGTTGGGGGGTCCTGGCTGAGCATTGCCTGCTGCAATCATTCCCCAGCCGCAGGCAGCGAGGCAATGCTCAAGATTCAGAAGTCTCCCTGGCTAGCAGCCATTTTGTTAATAGATGGGGCCCTCAGCTCTACTCTATCCACACAGAAATGTTTTCCTCGATCCCATTTTTGTCTGTGTTTGCTGTGTGACTCAGTACCCCAGATCTGAAGTGGCTGCAGGTGCCCCAGACACACTGTGGCTGTTTGAAGTCAGGCAGTCTCTCAACAGATTATACAAAGATGAAGACACTCCTTACAGAGAGCATTTTGTTCCCACTCTCCTCACCACAGTGGGGCTTTCCCTCTGGGAGGAGGTTTAGGAGAGTAGTCCAGACAAGCCTCCTGTGAGGAACAGGTGATGAGCTGTCTCCCATGAATCTCTGCAGAGTGGCAGTTGTGACATCTTCTGGATTTTATTGAGGAAGGCCTTTAATATGACAAAGATGTGCAGTGTGAGATGGCAGAATACAGAAGAAGCTGTTAGCCAGTCACTGTTTGGTCTTGTGGTCCCTGTTGTCATTGTTTTTCACACATCAACTTATTTTGGGTGAAGAAAGATCTAACTCATGTGAGTGCAGCATGTGCCAACAGAGGAGCAGAAGTTTGCTGTGTATTTGTGCTGTGTTTGCATTTTAACTTCTTGCACTAATCTTTCTTAAGAAGTTTCTATTCTTCTCTGCTTCATTTTCTGGTTCCTCAAGGAACTGCTTTAATAACCCAGAGTCAGTCCTACATAGAGTGACTCTGGCTGCTCTCCATGAAAATCTTCATTCCTCATAAACTGTCAGCAGGGGAGTGTGACAGATACATCTGTCACAGAGAACTGGTCTACTTTTGGCAGCTGTTTTTGGTGGCTGCCACAGCTTGGGTCAAGTGCTCCTTCCTCTGACTTGTGCACCCACATCTATTGTGTAGGTGTTTTCTGCATACTTAAGTGAGAGTCAAACTGCTCACTGACATGTGGTAAAGAATTATGAGAATAGGGAGGCATTTCTTGGGAGACTCCATCTTTTTGAAGTCTTCCTGGGCTAAGCTCATGGTATTGCACCTCTTGCAATTGTCTTGTAGCATTATTACATAGCTACAGTGATTCATCAGGAGAGATCTTGCTGCAAGTGCTTGGTGTTTCCTGGTCCAGCTTCTTTTCTAGTAGAAACCATTTAGAAGATGAATAGGGAACTTGTGCCAAGCATCCAACGGTATCCAAGTCGATCACTGATGGAGAGAGTGGACGGTGTGAAACTTGCCTACTGTACCTAAAGCTCTTGTGGATTTCTGGTTTGACTTGGAGGGAGGAGGCTGTTCAGGTTTATGCTTTGGGCTCCAAATTGGTAGGAACTGCTTTTAAGTATCAATGAAATTTCCCAGTACCAAATAGTGGAATAGGTGCAGCAGGGAACACGCCACTCAATGAGAGTATTCAGCTAATAGCTGTGACTGTGTGTGCCCTAGAAGTAGGTTATGAATACATCTGCTGACTTGAAGTCTCCCAGGAACACCAATTTTTGTGCTGCTCGCCTTGGAAGAGGTGAGGTAATGTATCCTATTTGTGTCAGCCAGTCTAGTTTGTAGCATGTACCATAAAGCTCCAGCTTTCCAGTGTCCTGACTGGAATTCAAAGGCTGTTGTTCCCCAACAGGTCAGCAGTACAGAAACACAGTTTTGATCTCTGTCTTGTGCAGAGAGAGAGAAGGCTGTTGCCAGAAGTTGATTATTTCAAGCATTCTCCTGGGTTACTACAGGCTGCTTTTGCTGCAGCTCTCTTCTGTGTTCTCCTTTGGCTTTGAATAGGACTGCTTGCAATTTTGCTGGCCTTCACCTTCATGCTTCACAGACTGTCACATTAATGCTTGGCCTTTTAAAAATAAAAATTAAAATGTCTCAGTGTTTCTTCTTCCCTTTGATTGAATTCTAACAGAAAGTTACACTGAAAGTTTAACTGGAAGAAAATGTGTGTGTGTGTGCTTATGCAAAAAGATGGCAAAAAAATAGCATTATTGATAGATTTGCTAACTGTCCTCCTCATGTTAAGGTTTCTTTAGCAATGCTTTAAATCAATGAGGAGTTTGAATACATAGTCCCAGAACAAACTTGTCTTCTCCTGCCAAAACACTGAAACGTGGAATGCATTCCTGCCAGTTACATGAAACGTAGAGTATTTCTTTCTGTGTCTTTGAGCTTTATACTATCACTCATTGTCATGATATGGTAACCTATTCAATTCCAAATAATTTGACAGGCCTGTAATCACTGGCGTTTCCTCACTCTTGGATTATAGTGATGTTGCTTGGAGAATGTGCTATGTCTAGTAAAAGTCAAGTACTCCCTCCTTTTAGTTTGCCTCCAGATGTGATGAGAGGTTTTTCTTTGATGTTCCTGCTTAAAAAACTCATTCTGTGGTGGTGGTGTGGGGGGCACCACTGAAAGGGTTAAGTGGCTTTGAGTGCCTGCTGAGATCCCAATTCTAGGTTGTTCTAAGTGACGAATTCTGGGTCACTAACAATGGGAATTGTTCTGAATAATCTGATAATGTTCTTCTCGGTTGTGTTGCTTTGTTTCAGGGTGTTGTCACTTCATATCTGTCTGGAAGTGAGGTAGTGGAAGGAGTTCTGGAATAATTCAAAACTTTTCCTTTGCTCTTTATCCGAAATCTTTGGCCCATGCTGTTATGTGCTGGGATGCCCAACCCTCCTGAAATGCAATGGGAATTAATTCTCCTCTCTCCCCTCAAAGAACTCAAGCGTCTAAGTCTGAGAGGTAGATTTTTTATCGAATGTTCTTTTCATTTACATACATCTGGCCTGTCAGACTAGTCTGTGAATGACAATGTTTTCAGTGCCAGAGAACCATCATCTCTGGGAAGGAACATAAACCATGTGCCACAAACATCTACTAGATCAGACAATTCGGGTGGCATTCCTTTAGGGAATACTTCTTATAACTTGACTAAAAAGAATATGTCTTTGTTACTTGGAGCCGTCTGATGTCTCCTCTGATCCAATGATTGTTTTCAACTTTAAAAGCTCTTGTTTTCCACCTGTATGGGAAGGGTGGGAGTTCAGCTCTTTTGTCTTTGTGCAGCACTTAAGGATAGTCAAAATGTTTCCCCTGTAACCTCTCTCTGAAACCACTGGCTCCACCAGATGCACCTTGAGCCTTTTATTTATTTTTAGTTCATGTGACCCTGAGGCCTGGTGGCTTCACAATGGGAAAAGGTTTTGGAGTTCCAAAGGCAGACCTGTGCCTAGGAAAAAAAATTGTCAGCTGGAGGCCAGATTTTTCCCGTGCCTTAGATGAGTTTTGCACAGTAGTCACTGTCAATTTACACAAGAGGGTTGGATCTGGGACATGTTATTAGCCATTGCACTCAAATTGCTGAGAGCTTTTGCTTCATGGAGTGTTTTCAGGGTATATTACTGGTATCTGATGTTCTTATCTGGATGTGCAACTAAGAGAGTCCAAGTTTTGCTAGGGAGAGGGGAAATAGAGGAGAAGCAATCTGATTTACAGGTGGTCTTGGCTCTTCTGGACATGCATTTTGAGTGCATTGGAGTTATTGCATCTGAATGCTTTATTGCTTGTCAGCTGAGCAAAGGTAGTTGAGCCCCAGGGGTGAGGCTATGTGCATTAGCTCAGCTCTCACCAAAGCCCTTTTCCTCATAGTTCCCTTTAGGTTTGTGTTAGAAGCTCTAAATCTTTAGTGGTCTATCTGCCCTCCCCCATGCTGCTTTATGGCACTTAGAACCAAATTCTGCCCTTGATGCTACATGGGAGCTTGCTACAAACTTGACTTTCTCTTAGCTTTGCTCGCTGGAAGCTTGGCAAATTATGACCTCCCAAGAGACAATATGAATATGAAAGTTTGGACTGTGCTTTTTTTCTTCTCTCAAGAAAGCATAGAGTATGGAAAGACAAGGGGGAGTCATGGATCTCATAAAATATATCTCCCCCTTGGCTTGGATTATAATAACAACATGTCTGAGTCACCACATGGTACACTGATATGAAGCAACTGCCTGCAGAAAAACCAAAGCCATGCATTTTTCTAAAAAATGAGGGGGAAAGAAGAAGAAAAAAACCCATTTATTTTCATTCTTTTGGCTAGCCTAATTTTCTTCAATTTCTCATTAACCTTTAGAAAATAAAGCTAGCTTTCCTGAGGGAAAATAGCACTTCTTTGCCTCACCCCACTAGAGCTGCCCTTCAGCAGCCAAATTTAGCTAAAGGCATGCGGTGGTTTCTAGGCCCACTGAGTTGAATCTTACTCCTGGTCTGCAGGGGTCCTGCCTGTGTGCCCCACAAAAGCTGTTGCTGAGACTACGGAAAATTGTCCATCTCTTGAGCCGGATGCAAAGTCCCCTGGAGGACAACGTAACCACTTAGAGTGCTGAACGGATTTCTTGTTCATGTTGACTGCTGTTCAGATCCCAAGGCCACAAAGAGATACCATATCCCTGTCAAGTTCCGCTCGAGACTCCAAGCATGGAGTTCCGCTCTAACCCCAGCCTTTGAAGTTGCTTGTCTGGGCTCTCTGCCCTCTGAGGAGAAGGGGATGAGCACCCGCAGAGGTTGGTTTGTCCTGACTTACGTGAAGCATCCAAGCCAATTTCCTTCTGTTGGACTCCATTTCTCCAGAGCTTGTAACAGGAGACTGACTATCATAAATACATATTTTTGTCACATAGAGATAGATGTGCTGAATGCCATACAAATTTGGTGGCTTCTGGAAGTGATTTCTCTTGTGTTTTAGTGATCACAGGTCTCCTTATCTTGCATCGTCACAGAGGAACATGGATTTTTTTAACTCCAGTTTCTCTATCTCCAGATAACTACAGGTGTGTAACAGATGGCTGGATTTTCATCTTGGGTGATGCAAAGAAATCATAGAGTGGAATCACTTAGGTTAGAAAGGACCCATAAGGTCATTGCATCCAACCATTAACCTAATACTGCCAAGTCCACCACTAAACCTAAGTGCCACATCTTCATGGCTTTTAAATACCTCTAGGGATGGTGACTCCACCCCTTCCCTGGGCAGCCTGTGCTTGACGACTCTTTTGATGAAGAAATTTTTCCCACTATTGAATTTAAACCCCTCCCAGTGCAATCCAAGGATTTTTCCTCTAACCCTATCACTTCTTACATGGGGGAAGAGATTGAAATCCACATGTAAGTTTTAAAGGAGACCATTAGAAACATCCAGTGTAGCTGAGTTTGTGTATAGAAGTGTGGATGAGTCTGTATTTTGTGCTTGAGATTGTGTAGAGATTTTCTCTTCTCCCCAGAACAAAGCAGTGTGTGTTTTGACAGCCTGGAAAATTGGGAATGTGGCATGAGGGTGTGCGAAAATGACACTTTGGGTACATGATTTGGTTCTGGTACTAAGCCATTATATTGACTTGGTAAAAATGTGGAGGGCTGCTTCTGTGAAGTACCTGGAGAATGCAGTCTAGAGTTAAACTGTGTCCTCTATTTGCTTCAAATCTGGTCTTGCCTGGTGGCATTCTGTGCCATACACTGGTAGTACTTCATCTTTTTATGTGTTCTGAAGTACGTGGTTGCATGTGATATTTGAGGAACGGCCTATGTGGCCCAGCACGAAGATTTGAAGAAGTGCTTGGGCTCGACTGTGGTCTAGGAGCATCACAGCCATATTAGTGGAATATCTTCCCTGGGATGAGTAGAATTTTCAAGAGATACCTATACTGGTGTCTCTCCCCATCTTTTCTCAAAGAACAAGATGTAGATCTCATCAGAAATATTTCGTCAAACAAAGGTTCTGTCAGAAATTGCAGACCTGTCTTTCCATTGAGGATTATTTCAAGAATATTTCAACCTGAATGATTTCCAGTGAGGCAAGTGGAAAACGGTTGACATAGGCTGTCCCAGGGGCTGCTCACAGGCCAAGCTTTCCACAGGCTTTCAGATTGGTTTTCCAGGCTGTGGGATCTCATAAATAGGACTCATCTTTGTTGTCTTCCTCCAACATGCAAAATGATGGGATGCATCAACCTCTGGTTGTATCTGTCTCCTTATATTAACTACCATAGGAATTTGCCTGGTTTACAATAGACACCTGATTTCTGGGCCTTAAAGTAAGTCACAGATCCCTCACCACATGCCCAAATCCTGCACAGGCGAGATGGAGAAAAAGGGGTGAAAGAAGAGAGCTTAGTGTTTGCTTGTAGGGAGAGATGAACCTCATTTTTCTATGAGTCAGAAACTTTTCTCTGGCTGTGGTTATGTAGGTGCCTAACTTGCTTAAGAACTCAATGCAAGAATAATTTGTAATATGTTCTAACAACAACTTTATTGGTCATCAAGCTTGCAGATATATGACAGATGGTATCTTCCCTGTAAGCCACTAGATGGTGATCTTTATATTTGTTAGCCACGTGCCTAGGTAGGCGAAGACATTACTTTTTATAGAAAACCTTTTTTTTTAGTTTTTAATTTTTTTCACCACAAAGACACCTCAGTGCCCTTCCTGCAAGGAAAGTGAACATGGACCCATTTGGTGGAAACCAAAACAATTTGCTCTTATTGTGGGAATGGAAAATGAGATTGCTTTTGGTCAATGTTTGAATGGAGAGGAGACTGGTGATCTGCTCCCATCCTTCATCTGCAAATCAGGCTCTGCCCATTTGGAATGTCAGAGTAATGTGGAGTGTGCTGGTGCTGGTCTGCTGCGTTCAGCCGTCTGGACTGCCTCTTTGCAGGGTCTGGTAGCAGTTGGGTGCATACAGTGGTTCACAGACTCAACACCTGGAGATTTAATGCACTCAGAATCTCTTATTTTGGCTTGCTTGCATAGTTACTCTTGGGAAGCAGACAAGTAGAACTGAGTTTGTTTTAATCAAAAGGTAACCATGGTAATGTTTGTATTGGAAACACCTCAACAGGGGTGCCTCCATGCTGAAGACTGTATTCAGACCTGAGGTGCTGTTTGTATCTTGGGCAGGTTCTGGGGTAGCCTTCTTGGTCACAGACTAATATAGGTTGGAAAGGACCTCCAGAGATCATTAGTTCCAGCCTTCGCAGAGCTGAGTAAAATTAGTTCAGGTTGCACAGTGCCTTCTTGTCCAGTCCAATCTTGAGCTTGAGGATGGAGGTCCCACAACCTCTCCTGAACAGCCTGTTCCAGTGCTTGACTGCTTGACTGGCCTTAAATGTGAATATTTTTTCCTAAAATCTAACTAGATTTTCTCCTATTGTGACTTGCATTTTTCAAGCAGAAAACTACTTTTGAGAACCAGTGTATAAATTTTAGAGTGTCTGATGTAAATGAAATGGCCTCTCATTTCAGTACTGTAGTGACTTAAATCTAAAAGTAATGTTGAATTATTGGACATTCTTAATGGAATGCTAAGGATCTAATTTATCATCACCCTGTACCTTGAGGCATCATTTGTAGCAGTTGAAAATTTTTGTGGTGGCAGGTTTTAAATGCACTATGTGTCAAGGAGACAGGGCAAGAAGCCCTTGGAGAAGCTGCTGCATCAGTTGAATCCATACCAAAGTTCACAAAGACTTGGGAGGGGAGGGAATCAAGGGATCCTTTGTAGAGTGCAGGGCTGTTTGCTGTATTTTTCTATGATGTCTGCTTTTTCTGGTTCTGGTCCAGGCTGTGCGCAGAAGTTGCAAAGTGTAGCAGAAGTGGGCCCCTGTTATGAAGCATCTTCTTCCCCTAAACTGGTGGTAGACAGTGAAGGGTTGGAGAAGGATGGTGCCAGCCAGTCTTGCAGCACAAGAGGACAGTGAGGTTAGCTGAAGTGCTTGTCTGGGGAGGCCTTTAACTCATGAGAGCAACACTCTGAGTAGTAAACACTTGGAGTTCCTGTCCCTTGACCAACCTGTCCTGTCAAGCACTGCCAAGGGTGCTGAAGCTCAGCCAGAAGTGTGGCTGCATCACTGCACTCCCATATGAGGTGATAGTCATGGTTTGCCTGGGCTTGCAGCAGTGGCCTGAAGATTTGTGTTGTTTCTTGCAGGAGAGGGCAATTGCTGGAACACTTTAGAGAACACATCAACCTGCAGGGTGCCTGACTTCTCCAGATGTGAAAGGTAGTGGAAAATTTGATGGGCAGCCTAAAGAACAGGCTGGCCCGATCCTTTTAAGGTACATTGTCTCTCCAGAAGCTTTCCAACTGCATTTCTGCTGAGGTACATGTGTAGATATCTATAAAGGAGGGCTTGTTAGCCTTTCCCAGTCAGATGGACGTTCCAAAAAGCTGCCTCTCCCTTCCCCCACACTAAGATGACTAACCTTATTCCAGTGAAATCACGGTCAGTGTGACCAGAGAAAATACAACACAGCCAGAACTATTCTGGTAGGTAAGCCTCAGTCAGCACCCAGAACCAGTCTGTGTGAGAAGGGCTTGTATGGGCCTGGACCAAACTGCATCCAGTTTGTGCCCTGAGCTGTAACACACAAAATATTTGGCCCTCCAAAGCACCAGCAAGTCATGACTGTTTTCTCCCATATTGTCAAACCAAAATGCTGAAGAAAGGCAGTAACTTAACATTAAACTGCCTCGAGCCAAGTAAGAGCATGATTCCCACAGCCAGCTGAAAAGTAAGCATAGCCCAAGTCTGTTGTGCCAGCCAGAAGAGCATCAGTCACTAGATTTTAGTCAGGATCTGCCTACCCCTTTCTTGTCCCTTTTGGTTTTGAGGACGCAGGACATGACAAGGCTGCAAGTGCTGTTTCTAGATCCTGTGGTTTTCCTTCCTTCAGTCTTGAGAGAGCTGAACAGCTACACTTCGCCAGCTGATTAGAAATGCTCATAGATGTATTTACACCAGGGATGATGACTTTGCCCCCAAAACCTCCCCTTGCAAGCTGTTCTGCTCTGTGATGGACCCACAAGGACGGCTCTTGAAACCCTGGGCTTGCAACCTCATCCTTTCTTTTCCTTGCTGTAGGTTTGCTTCGCGCACTTTCACGCATGTGTACACACACACACAGAGTGTGTTTCTATACACAACCCTCTGGGTTTTGGGTTTTTTTTTTCCCTTTCTGGCTTCCTCTCACTGTATTGTTTTAAGTTGGTGCCTGGGCTGACCGCCAGTTTAAATTTCATCTGCCTCTCTTCTCCTCCTCCTCCTCCTCCTCCTCCTCTGCCCCCCTCCTTCTCTCCCCCTCCATCCCCAGAAGTGATACTGTTTACTTTCTCTGCTGCTTTCTCAATGTCTTTGTACGCACTGCAAGGGATATAATCACCAGCTGTGGAGAGCTTTCTGAAACTCGAACTTATTCCTCAGTGCCCCAGGCGAGCGACCTCGCCATTAAAAATAAATAAATAAATGCAACAATGCTGTATTTAAAGACAAGAAAATGCATGTTTTACATCTCGAGCTGGATCTTGAACAATCATGCCTATTTTCTCCCTCCCTCCCTCATGTGCAATCGGTGGGCTTATATATAGATGGACAGCTATTTGGGTAGGGGAAAAAAAGGCAACAAAAAAGTCTCCCAACTTCCCCTCCCACTCAAAAAATGAGAAAACACTGCCCCTAAGAGCAGGATTTTTCTTTTTTTTAATTCCCCCCCCCCCCAAATTTTTTTGTGTTGCTGTTTTACTTTAATTTTCTCCTTGGACAAGAGGAGGAAGAGTCCAGCATGGAAGTGTCAGACTTCGAAGGGCACTTTGTCTGCCGGACAAAGCCTCTATAGCACTAAGGTGAAGAAAGATTAGAGGATAAAAGTGTTTGCCAGGATCCCCTCTTCCTTTTCTTCCTCCTCTGTGTGTGTGCGTCTCTCCCTTTCGGGGAGGAGGTGAAAGGGAGGTCAAACCGTGCCTACTGACCTCTGCCCCTTGCCCTCTGTGAACCAGAGCGAAGCCTTTGAAGTTGTAAAGTGCCCACAAAAACAGCAAACCAAACATGCCGCTGGCTTTTCCCTCCCCTTCTCCCGGCCGCCAGCTGCTTAATGGAAGGTGACAGTGCGGAGGCAGCGAGCCGGGGGCTCGGCGCGCCGCACCTCCACCCCAGCCCCGGCGTGCGCTTAATTGGCACCCGAAAAAGCCCACACACCCGGCACCAGGGAGAGGAGGCTCCGCCAAAAGGGGAACACAAGCACTCGCTCTCTCTCCTGCTGGCACTCTGTGCAGCTGTGATGTGGCTGAGGGAGAGAACTCGTGCTTGGAAAGTGTTGGTTGGAGGTGACTGGAGCGTGCTGGAAAGTCACTGGTGGCTGGGGAGAGGTGCCCCGTGTCCCTGCTGGCCCTGTCGTGGCTTCTGCTGGCCCAGCTCATGGCCAGCACAGGCAGCAGCACCCTTGTGGGTGCTTGTGCTGCTCCTTCTGCTGTCACAGCCATAACAAGAGAGTCAAGGTTCCGTGAGAAACAGGGAGAAGAAATTGAAAAAGGACTTGCCTCTCTTTCCCTTGAAGTTTGGACCATTTCTGGAAGCAGTCCTAATGCCAGCAGCAAGTCAAAGTTTGTTGTATGTTGTCTCTTGCGGCAATAAACAGGGCCCCCAAGCAGAGAACATTTTAGCATTGAATGAGAGGTGGGGTTTTTACTCTAATACTTAGAGCATGGTACCTGTGTTGTTCCTGCTGTTGTCTTTGAGGTCTCCATCCTAAGTCTGGGAGGTGTAGCCTGAAACATTTTGGATGCCTTGAGAGGACAGGGAGTTTTTTCTCCTTTGAGTGTGAACACCTTCGTTTCCTCCTGGGCAGAGGGTTGTCCCTGTTGGGAGCAGGGTGGCCAGGCCCTAGCCAGGGAGCCTGTGAGCCTCCACCTGAAGAAGGCTGAGTTTTGCTGCGAGCCCTGGTTTTCTTTCCAGCAAGCTGGTGCTCTGTGTGAGATGCCAGACTATCGCTTTGGCAGATTGCTGCTTGCTTTTTAAATTTTCTGATTTGTTAACCGTCTAACAGCTCTTTCCTCTTGGTGTATTGCTGGGATTTGCTTTCGCCCCCATTCACATGACATGGGGGTCCTGCCCAAGGACCTTGAGAGCTCTGGTCATCCAAAAGCCTCCTTCAATAGCAGGTTAGTTTTAAACTTTGCTGCTTTGGGTGTAGGTGCACAGAGTAGTTTCTCCCTATTCCATACACCAAAAATGATCCCTAAACACCATTCTCCCTATTCCATACACCAAAAATGATCCCTAAACCCCAAAAAGTCTGGCCCTAAACCTCAGAAAACAAGGTTGGCTGGTAGATGACTAAAAAAATCAAAAAGGAAAAACCCAAACCACCCATAAGCCACCTTTCCCATCTACTGCAGGTATGCTTATGCTGGCTGCAAAACAATTGCAATCATGAGCCATGCACAAGTTCAGTAGTTTCAGCTGCCTTTTTCCTGTGCTTAGTGTGGCTTTTATCCTTGGATGCTGGGCAGGAAATCCCAGCCCAAATGAAGTCAAACTGAGATTTGTCATTGACTTAGTGGAACCTGGGACTTTGCTCCTTATCTACAGCAGCAGCATTCAGGGATTCATATAGAATAAAACTCCTCTGGCTCTCATTCTTCCTATGCTTCTGAATGCCCAGATAAGCCCTGTGGGTTCCAGCTGGCATTTCTGATCTCATTCGTCTGGGGCCTGATAAGGTGTTACAATGTCCAATGTACAAAATCCTGTTCTGCAGTTTTACCTCCTCTTTTCCTGTATATATATTTTTTTCATACTGGAAGAGAATGTGGCATTTCTGCCTGATAACCTGTGAAGAATACAATCATTAACTATAGCAAAATAATTAATGTTCTATGCAGCAGTAGTGACTGATGTTCAATGCATCCAGAACTGAAACTGCTCTTTCTTAAAATTTAGATTCAACCATGTCCACCATAACTGTTTGTATGGGTTTAGTCAACACCTTTTGGTCCTTCTGAGCTCAGTAAAATCTTCAGTTTCTGTGTGCAGTTATTGTATGATCCCTCCATAGCATCTCTACGGAGGATCTGATTTTATTCTGGAATAGCCGAGCTTTTACTCCCTCTCCTTTTGAAAACAGGACTCTGTTTTATGTGCATGTCTAGTGATGCACAAAGTAGTTTCTCCGTATTCCATCTTTAGCATGTGCCAGATTTCATCCAAGTTCTAAAATAAATTTTAAAAACAATAAAGAAAAGTAGTGTTTATTACAGCTTTGCCATTCTAGTCTATGAGGCAGCATCAGGTTCCCCATCTCAGATTCTGTTATTTCCCTCTGGGCTCATACCATGCTTACCACATAGAGAAGATTTCAGGAATTTGCTGTCGTTGTGTAATATTCAGCATTTAGTGTAGGGAACCTAAACAATTGAGTGTGGACTAAGAAAAGGGGAAGGCACCTCTGGGGGTGGTTTGGACCACATAAGTAGAACAGGAGCTAGGTTCCTACCCTCTGGGCTCTGAATCATGTTGAAAAAATGTTTGCCCCTCTCTCTGGAGTTTGCAAGGAGTCTCAGTTTCTAATTTGGACATCTCAGTGCGGTCCACATGGTGAAATAGTGTGAGGACCCCCCTGCATGTTTACTTGAACATCCATTTGAATAAGGCTGTGCTCCCAGTGTCCTCAGGCTTGTCTTTGAGAGGAGCTTCTCTAGGAATGACTGCTTGTTAATGTATTTTTCACCTCAAGGTCCAGCTTTGAAGAAGGACCTGCTTTCACATTGTGTATTTGTTTATTTAAGGGACAGCTCTTTTCTGTTTCCTCTCCAGAACTGGTTCTCCTTGCATATGATGAAGAACATTTTTTTGCTTGAGTGAGTCACTGCTATAATTTCTGTAACTGCCTGCTCATTGCAGTATTGTCAGGAGCCAGTGTCTCCATGGGTCTCTGCTCCACGCTTGCCCTTGTGCAAAGTTTGACTTTGCATCTTGAAGAAATGTCTCCTGCTTTAGTTCCAGGTGTGCTTGAGTTCCTTCCCTGCTTGCCAGGACCTTTGTTTAAGGAGAGTAGAAAGTGCTGGCCCTTGGGAGGTTCTGCCCATGAGAAATCCATCATCTGCAATAACTTAGTTTGAGCTTCTTGTTACAGCACAAATTTGTAACTTCTTAAAGAGTCTGAGTATTCCCACTTTTATGATGCCAGATTTGTGGCCTAGGATTCCAGGACACTAAAGAGCAGAATTTTTTTGCATGATCAGAATGTCAAAGCTCCTCCATACTTGTCTCTGCCAGTGGTTTTGCTGGGTGCTCTTAGGTAAGATAAATTCACCTCTGCCTGTCTTTGTGTGGCTGGCTGCAGTGCAAAACAATGACATTTCCTTTGCAAAATCCTCCATGGATTACAGCAATCCAAGAGTTTCTCCTTTAAAGAGTTTTCTTAATATTATTTCATAGTTTTGCCTGCTGTGTCCATATTTGAAGGTGAACATTCCTGTGAGTAAGCTAACTTCCCATCAGAAAAATGGACCTTCTTGTTTACCAAATGTCTTTGTTTAGCAGCTTGTGATCCCCTCAATTGTCCCACAGTGTGGGCACCCCTGGCACCTGGGGTCTCAAGGCTTAGCCCCTATCTCAGTCCTAGTCAGCGTGGTTTCCTGTAGCACTTCTTTCCATTTCCTGCACTTTTCCCACCCAAGCATTTAGGCACCTTCCCTTATTCCCTTTTTGTTAAGCAATGATTTAGTTTTGGTTACCTGTAAAATAAATAGAAGTTCTGCAAGTAACTTGCCTTTGAGGGATTTTTTTTTTTTTTTTGAGGGGGAGAGTTTTTGAGGTTGTTTGTTTGCTTGGGGTTTTTTGGGTGTGTGGTGGTGGGGGAACTGTTTGACCAAGCACTAAGCTAAGGACATTAACCTCAGATAAAATCTCTAAACCATCCTGCTGATGATCATATCAGCATCTCCTGATTCTAAAAGACTTTGCATAGTCTTTGTCTTGTTACTTTTGAAGAGTTTGAGAGATGAAAAGATAAGCACTAAAACCTTCTCTTTTAATCTTAGCTCCTTCAGATACCTCTTGTAGTGTCCTAGAGATGGTGAGATTCCACTAAATGTTCAAAGATTATCCAAAAACATGAGGGCCACATGGCTGGGAGGACTGGATGCTGATCTATGGTGCAAAGGCACTTTGTCGTGGTATTACTTACCCAGGTGCTCCTCAGCTGCCTCTCACCATTTTGGTACATAGGGTGTCATGAGAACCTAGTGGGTAGGATAATGTTGTCAGTGCACAGCATGATTAAAAAATCTCCAAACACCAGAAGTTTTATCTCCGTGGACCAGTGAGACCCCTGGTAAACAAAGATCTGGTAATCTGTTTGCCCTCCCTGATACACACTGCAGTTTACATGGCATGAGTCTTGGTGTTGTCATGCTATGGTATGATTTGTTTTTCTTCAAGTTTGCAGCTGGAAACCAACCCAGAAAAGCAAATGTATCTCTGGCTTGTATTTTCTCCTGCAGATGACATTGAAATCACAATTGCCAGCCTTCGAAAGACAGATTTTTTTAAGCACTAGATTTCTCTATCTCTTTTCTCAATTTATATCCCCATCATAAGGTAGACAAGAGGGGTTGTAACCCCAGCAGAGAGCTTATATTTCAGTATCTAATGCTGGAATTCTTGTGCACCAGACAAACAGTGCAAGCTCTGGGGCCAGCTGTAACAAGCACAATTCTGGGAAGCATTGACTGCACCATTTTTAGTGTCCCTGCATTTAAAGGGCAGGTTGATTTCTGCTGCTCGGCATTTAAAGGGCAGGTTGATTTCTGCTGCTTGACATCTATCAACACATAATCTGGTCAGCCTGTTCTTTGCTGAAATGTACATTTTCATTTCAGATAGTCACTAAAGAGAACTTCAGCGCAAGCAGACACAGCGATGGGTTCACTGCTACACAGGCTCCTGCTATGTGCCACTCCTGTAGTGAACAGAAAGCTTTAATTCCCCTTCTAGGAGGGACCTAAGCAAGCCAGAGCCCTGTGGTTGTACAAACATTCACACACACAGTCTGAAACAAGCCATCAAGGATTATTCCTGGAGTGATTAGGGACAAGTCCTAACAAGCCCTCATAATAATGCAGACTATTTAAAGCTTCTGAGGGCCAGGATCATATGGCAAAGGGCAGGGTAAATGAAAACAGGGTAATTTCTGATGCCATGAACGTGCTAAAATGGGAGGTGGGGAATGTTTCTGTGAGTCTGTGGGGGGAGTTGACTGGAAGGAGGGGAACATTATAATAATAGTTAGCATTTATGTAACTCTTCACGTATTTAAACCACTGCACAAACACTGACTAGGGAGGAACTGGAATGCACTGCATGATACCCAAGGCAGAGCTATTTAATTTTTTTTTTTTTTTTAGTATTGATCTAGGGTAACAAGTAGCTCTAGTGAAGGGAGCAGCAGCATGGCTTGCCCGGCACGTGAATGGGTGTCACTTATTGCAGCAGGGCCAGAGGGATACAGAAGGAAATGGGCATGGTTGTGGTGAGTAGAGTATTCCTTGGGGAACAATGGGGAGATCTGGCTCTGTCATGCCTTCTCTTGTGCCCTTACAAAGGTGTGAAAACCCTAAAGTACCATGCAAGTCTCCTTGACAGTGACCACATTTTGCCCTTGGCTCACTATTAGCTTGGCAAAAGGTGAAAAAATAGGTGCAGTAATCAACAGCTGTCATTTCTCTCCCCATGGGGCCAGGGGCCAGATTGTGGGGTTTGAAATCAAATGGAAAAATGCATTTCCCCGTGGCTGTGATGGCACAATCAGGTGAGGACAACTGCAAGTCCAGCTGCTACTAACAGCAGGCCTATGAAGGAGTAGCAGCGTGCTTGGCCACCCTCACTTAGGATATGTGTGCTGTCCTTCAGGTTTTCTTCCCTGCACTGCTGGGGGAGAATCTGTGATGATGCAACTGGGGCAGCAGCAAACCCTAGCAGCTAGACAGGCCTTGCTTGTGCCTCTCTTCACAGCATTAACCCAAGGTTTCTTTTTGCCACCTGCAACTTCTTCCACATTTTCCAGAAGGTTTTTTTTGTCTAGTGGTTGAAAGGCTCCTATGGGGGCCTCAGTTCCAAGATGCCTGGGTGCAGGTGCATGTGCTTTTGAAATGACTGGGAGCTGGGTGGATGGCTGAAATGGCAAGGAAGATGGGACGAATCAAGCAACATTTTCTGGCTTCCTTGCTGAACTGAAAACTGTGAGGACTTCTTTTTTATTTTTTCCCTGTAGAATGAAGTATTCAAGGCTCTAGACTTAACACAAACAAAAAGAAAAAAGTGTATAGCAAGATAAAATCTCATTTCAGATGGAAAATTCAGCTTTTCTCAAAACAAAACAGCTTGATTTTTACTCACTTATGTTTATTTTCTTCCAGAAAGAACAAGTCACCAGAACCACTCAGCTAGTTGTTTTCATCCACTGTTTGAAACCTCTGGTCAGTGAAAACATTTCCCTGCAATATTTCTCTTAGTGCTCCCTCTGTTCATCTCTGTTTGCATCCTGCTTTCTTCATGCAGGATGCAATACTGGGCTCATGCAACCCACTCTTTCCAAGATGCTTCTTTTGATTTTGATTTTTCTGAAAGACTTTTCAGAGGACTGCCAAAGGAGTTGGGAGAAATCTTCTCAGTTCCAGTTTCTCCAGTGGAGAGGAGATACCATGTATTTAATTTTCTGTTTACAGCTCCCGTTTCTTGTGTGTCTCCAGGGTGGAGATGGATTGAGAGGACTGCTCTTGTGTCCAGTCCTGGGTGGAGGTTCCTGTATCCCATACGCCTAGATTTATGGTAGATCTTGCTTATTCTTCCCAAGTGACATCTGAGTGTGATTTTACATAATATTTCCTCTTCTCATTCAGGCTCTTCTGCAGCACTTAGCTGTTCCTGCTGACTCTCAGTTATGAAATATCTTCTTCTCTCTAAATAGAAAGGCCTGTCTTGGTTCTTGAGAGCTTCCTGGGCTGTTCCTACTTGTGGACTTTAGGTACTGTGCAGAGGCCTTGCTCTCTGGTGTCCTGTTTTTGGCTGTTGCCAGAGAAGAGCTGTTGCCTCAAGTATTTTCTTGTGCCAGTGCCCTTGGCTGTTGCACACATGAACTGAACATTTGAGGGCCACCTTCTCTTGTCTTCTCCTGTGTGTTGCATTGCTTGATACCCAACCTAGCGGCTCGGAAACCTCACAAAAAGTGCCTTTGTTTTATTGACAGACTTGGCCCACGTTGCAAATGTCAACCCAAGGTGTCAAAGTGAGTCACTGCGCACACACGCATCTAGAGAGGATTTTCCATGCCACACGATGAAGTCATTGACAGCCGTGTTGTGCAACTGTCCGTCGTGAATCATGGGGATCGGTGACTGGGGAAGGCTCAGGCTGTGGGACCAACTCATGTAATTACCTATAATGACATGAATATAGAACAAATTAATTAATAACTGACATGTTGTTTCCACTCACTTGGCCCCAGCTGTCCCATTGGGCAGCCTAATGTTTTGTGTGTGCTGCTGGCAGCTTCCCTTAGTATTCCACTTCTTTTGTGGGGGAAGTGAACGAGTCTGTTTCTTGCCTAAGGGAGATGTAAATGGATCTGTCTACTGGCACGTTACTGTGGAGCAGCAAGTCTTCCTAGCATGAACTCTGCTGCCCTCTCTTCCACCTTGCTTCTTTTTTTTTTTTTTTTTTTCTTTCCATCAGTTTCCTAATCCATATTCCTCTCCTGCTTTTTGTCCCCTTTCTTTCACTCTGCCCTCACTCTCCCACTTTCCCTCCTCTATTTCCTTTCCCCTTTGTTCTGCACAGAAAAAAAAATTGTGCTAGAAGATAGTTTTTGTGTTTGTCAGCCAAAATTCTGTGCTCTCTTCCTGTAAATATTTCAATTTCATCATGAGACGGCATTAGTTTGTTAGCATTTTTTTGACCGAATGGGCAACATATTCTTCTAATGTTTGTTTCTTCTGGGAAGTTTTTCTGGTGTTTTTTAATGTCTTAGTATTTTATTAGCATTTCCTCTTGCCAGTGTTTTGCTGTGGAGTGCCGCCTGGGCTTACTATGAATGTTGTGGTATGAGGCAAAGAATATTCATCTTTCTGGAGGATTTATTCCCTTGGTATGTGTTTTGGGCAGGACCCTGTCTCCATGAATATGCCAAATTCCTTTGAGGAGCAGGACTGAGCCTTGCTTTTGCAGCTGTGGAGGATTGCAGTGCCCCACACAAGTCCTTGAGGGAGAGGGCTGGCTTGGACAAGAACGGGTGGCACAGGGCTTGTGCCATGTCCATGCTACAGGGCTCTGCTGAGGCACACAACAGACCTGGCTTGCATACAGCCCTGAAAGGCTCAGCATCACAAGCTTGAGTCCCCTCTTTTCATGCAGTAAATCATCAAAACTTCTCAGAGC